>CM044001.1:120723304-121051429 GCA_024085815.1 Flaveria linearis
TTGTTTGGTACTTAAGCCCTCAGTCTCGTAATATGAAGAAGAAGAGTAAATCACCAGTGATTTTAAACGTCGTTGCTGTGCTTTGGATTATATTATATATGGTGATATTCAAGTAATGGTATTCTGACTTTTTAGGGGACCCGTTACACAGCAGTGAAAAAGAAAAATAAAATAAAATAAAGAAAGAAAGACGTCAAAAGAAATCATACACAACAAATCAATATTAATGAAAATAATAAATATAATAAGTGACCGCCTCATTTGGATAAATCAAACCACTTGTTACTAAAAACCAACAAAAAAGTCACAGGTGTCGCTTTGACCACCAAGAAGCAGTTTTTGTTCGTTGCGCCTTGAATTAGCGCTTAGGCGAGCGCTTCAAGCGCTTTTGACAACACAGCTGATAACTGACCATGCATCATGAAAAATTCAAGTGAATACACAAAATTGTAAGAAATCATCAATGCGTACTTGGAGTACCAATTCAGGAAAAAAAACGCGATATGCGCTAGCGTAATCTCCACCTCACAAAAGAATTTGTGTCCTGAGGTTGGGAATTATAAGAGCCCGCGTTATCGGGCAGCCTACCCCAACTTGAGTGTCCTCTTGCTTCCGTAGCTTTTCTCAAAACACTTCTTAGGTATTTATCATAGCACTGCATGCATGGTAAAACATGTTTTGTAATTAAAAAGAGCAGCAATTGGAAACCATATTTCTTTATTAGTGTAAGCACACTAAGAGGTAGCAAACCAGGGTCAAAACCAATGTTCTCAGAACCGGATCGAACGTCGAACCGGACGGCTTACTGGTTTGGTGGTCGGACCGGTCGGACCGACGGATGGACCGGATTTAACTATATTTAATTATATTTTATATATGTAATAAATATAAGTAATTTATATATGATTTATACATATATTTTATAGTTATATATAAAACTTAACTATATTTGTATATACAAAGTACTAATTTATGATTTAACACCCCGTTTTAACCACTAAAATCAAAAAAAAAAAAAAAAAAAAAAATTCAAAATCCGTCGGACCCGAACCGTTGGCCGGTCCAACCGCCGACTCGGTTCGAACCGGCCGTTCAACGCTCCAAAAACGAACCACCCTCGACCGGAACCGGACAGGCCTCCGAATCCCGGCGAAACCGTCGTCGAACCGGTCGGACCGCCGGTCCGATCCTAACAACATTGGTCAAAACGGGTACAAGTCAAACAGGTAAATAACTTGGTGCGGACCAAACAGGTTTGTAACTTTGACCCAAAACACTTTTTGTCTATTTTTAAAGAATAATTTAGCCAAAATATTAGATAATATTTAATTTCAAAAATCATATACTCATCCGAGTAAAGATACAGGGTGTTTTATAATTTTGATGTTCCGAAAACATTTGGGTGACTTTTGACCTGTTTGATCCATTTTCTTTAAAGCTAACCTTTTATACTTCACATGTTTGACCCATTAGAGATTAAAGTCATTAAACACAGCCATGATTGACCAAATCATTAGCAAATGAGTTGAAAGTTCCATATGTAATTACTATACATAACCATGTCAAAACCAAGCTATCTAGTGGTTATATATGATTTGTTTATACGGAGGTACCTAGAATTCACCAATACCAGTATATTCCAACCCATGTTTGCAGGGCAAGACGGGTAACTCAATACTCCGCAAGCACCTTAACCAATTTTAATCTCGACGATGCTTCTATCCTGGAAGATTTCATCAAATTCAACCCGAAAGCTTCTCATATACTCAGAGTATACCCGAAAACTTATAAGTATGATCGATTGATCGATCTTCTTTATTTGACTTTGAGTTTTGTTGTTGAAAGGCATGTTTGGGATTGCTTATTTTGGTTGAAAAGTATTTTTGATAAAAAAAACTTATTAACTTATGACTTTTCATAAGGAGTTTTTAAAAAAGTGTTTGGATTATCTTATAAACTAAAATGTTATAAAATGATCAAAAAATACATACATTTAAAAATATAGGGGTAGGAGGTAGTAGAGAGGTATAATAGGAAATTGGATTAAAGGAAGTTTTCAAAAGTTAATAAGGTGTTGTTTGTTTTTCTGCAGCAAAATGTTTGCAGTTTGCGGATTACATCTGCATATATCTGCAGAAGAAGAAGAGGTGGACCAAACGTCTGCAGTCTGCAAGAGGAAGAGTGTTTGTTTTTTAACATCTGCAGACTGCAAAAATAGCCTGTAATTAAACCAAATCAAACCTTACCTTAAACCAAATTAAACAAAAAACTTAAACCAAATCACAAACCATAAGTATACAAATGATCATAGAGTTCACTCTCTAATTAAACCAAACCACAACAAATGATCATAGAGTTCACTGTGCTAATTCAAGTCTGCAACTTTGACAGAGCTCCGACGAAACCGCTGGAAAATCGCCATATATTTAATCACAACAACACTAATCTTCAAGATATCACAACACAAACACCAAAATCAACAAAGATTGAGGGTTTTTTGGGCAAGATTGTGGTATATATTATGGTGCTGATACATAATATATGTTAAACAAACAGAAACCAAGTGATTTCTATGTATAAATGTTATTGATATAAATCTAATGAAAAACATCTTCTAATCTGCACCATATATGCTATAGGCCTTATATAAACTGAGATAAGAACTAATGACAAAATTACAACAGAATACCAAACAGAACACCAGTTAAAACAACACATAATACACTACAAATCAACCAATTATCAATCCTATCATCCAAAACAAATGCGTTTGAGATGAAATTGGTAGCTAGGGTATCAAACCTCAATTAACGAGCAGAAGAGTGTTGACGAAGCCTCAGTGGTCGTCGGGAGATGAGTGGAGCCTGAAATTGGTCGGATGGACGGTGGGGTTACGGCGTAAGGACAGCGGCTCTACGGCCTCACCGGAGAAGGCGAAATTAACGATGGTTAGGAGGAGGAGGATCGCCGGAAGTCGGCGAGGGGAGGGCGACGGCAACCGTGAGGGAGGACGGCCACGGGGAAGGCGCGACAGGTGGCTGCAGGCGGTGGCGGGTGGGCAGGTGGCGGGTGGGCCGGCGGTGGTGAGGGGAAGGAGATGGGGTAGGTCGTTGGTTTTGGGGAAGGAGGAGAAAAGTTTTGTTTTGTATGAATAAAAAGGTAGAAGAGGTTAGAAGTGATGTGCAACGTCGCAAACCCCAGCAAAACCATTTCTAATCAAAGATCTTTCGGAAAACAAACAGTAAACCTTAACGTCTGTGTGTGATCCATGCGACACAGACAAAAGAGGTCAGAAAGTACTTTTCATTAAAAACAAACACCCCATAAGTAACATCCTTTTACTTTTTGTAAACCTCTTTTTACCCTATATGAAAAGTCAGTTTCAAAAGTATTTTTGGCTTTGCCAAACATTTTTTTTACTTATTAACTTCTCAAAAGTTAATAAATCAAAAATTGAATAAAAACAAGCAATCCCAAACATACACAAAGTTGAAACTTATAGCGGAAGCCCGGGTGCAGAGGATTAAAGTAAAGAAAATCGTATCCTTTGTTTAGAATAAAATCTAATCATATCAGTTGGTTAAAATAAATCTAAAGATATAACTTATTCTAGTTTTTGTGAACATTTTTGTCTTTAAATTAGAGAACGACTTGAAAAAAGCATATTTTTTATAATTTCTCTCATACATAAATTATAAAGATCGTGTATATGGATTGAATAGTAAATTATTATATTATCAACTTACTATTTATCATTTATATTTTCTTGGGTGGAAGAACATATAGATAAAAAGTATAAATTATTTGAACAGAGATAACATAAAATATCACATGCGATGGTTTCCGAAAGATAAATGAAATCTAATGATGAAAATACTATTTAAGTAAACTATAAGGATAAAGATAAAAACTCTAGACAGTGAGTTATAGTAAACGTTTTTATTTATATAATAATCACTTGCATTTTACTTCTAACTTTCATTATTTATGCTGGGCGTTTTGGTTTACGAGGTTTGCAAATTTTACGTCTTTTATACTAAATGGCATTAATAATTCTTTTAAATTATGTGTTAAGTGATTAAATTATCATTTTAATAAAACATAACAAAATTAAAAAAATCTACAAACTCATTATTTACCCTTCACATGTCTTTAAGGGAGGAGGGGCACTCTTGGGTACCTATTCGGGTAGGCGGGTACCCGCTTGGGTACACCACCGCCACACCCTTGCGGGTACCCAGCGAGTATTGTTTTTCGGGTGGTAATTGTCTAGGGAAGCCGTGAAGAAAACGGCTTTATAACCGTTGGGGTTTAAAAATTGATCGTTGGGTTAAAAAAGATTAACCCTATAAATACTCACACAGATACACATTATTATCTACACAAACACACATATATTTACACAAACACAAACACAAAATATTGTCATGGATCCCCGAAGTCAAAAACTGTTAGTAGCAAAAAACCGAGGTGGTGGTTTGAGTTCTCGAGGTGGTGGTTCGAGTACGAGAGGTTATACACCGCAACCTTATATACCACAACCATCACCACCACATTATGGATACCCACCACAAGGGTATTCACCGCAACCTCAAACGATGTTTGATCCATTTGCATACCCAAATCCAAATTTTGGTCTACCAGACTTCCCATTCGATGATCCATTTGCATACCGAACCCAAAACAAAGAAGAAGAAGAAGAAAGAAGAAGAAGAATTTGTTCCGGACACTCAACAAGAATATGGAGATGATGACGAAGACGAAGGCCCGATCGAGCAACAACCGGAATGAAGATTTCAAGGATGAGTCGAACGCCAGCAATGAACCGAATTACAATAAAAAGCTTTGTGTAAAGCTTGGGTTCATTGTTCCGAAAACAAAACGGTCGGAAATCAACAAAAACGGTCTAGTTTTTTATACGCGGTTCTTAATCATTATAGTCAACTCGATGGAGGAAGCACCCGAACGGTCCACCAACTCGACACAAAATGGACCGTGATGCTTACAAAAATAAATACCTTTAATGGTTTTTATATTCAAGCGATATGTATTTAATTATTTTACTTTTTTTAATTAAAATATGCATTTTGTTAATTTATTTATTTTTTAAATGAAAGTATATATTTTTTGTAATTATTATTTTGTAATTGTAGAAACATTTACGCCATAGTGGATGCTCTGATTTTGACGTGATGAGAAGGACGTTAACGGATTATTAAAAGAAACACCCCTCCAGTTTTAATCATATTAGACCTTGGGAAGTAGCAAAGGATCATGTAAAATAGTCCCAAGTGTCGGTCATGGGTGAGTCGTCGAATGGTCATTCCGGCCAAAAAAGAAAGTCGTCGGATTCCAGAAACTACTCGAATACACCCGATGATGATCTACCGGCTCACATTCCCGACCTCAACGAAAACGAGGGACCTACAAGACCGACCCGTAAAGCAAAAAGGTCTGCCGGCTCGTCGAGCGTTGATTTAGATTTAAGCGAGCAACTCTCGGGTTAAGCTTCACTGAAAGAAGAAAACTATAAAGAGTTGGTCGAGTTCAAAAAACAATAATGCCAAAAAACTATTGCATTGTTAGAAGAAACAACACGAGGCGATAAGAGAGCAGCGGATGGACGAGCACTAAAAACATTTATGGAACCGCACGATCATATCACCGGTCTAATGTTGCAAAAAATATGGACCGGAAATGAAAAATAGCTAAGAAATATAATTGGCATTATGATTTTTAATTTTTATATTTTTTAGGATTTATTTATTGTATTTGTATTTTTTATTATTCGAATTATTGTAATTTTTATTTTTTAATAAAAATTAATTTTCTTTTAAATTTTATTAATATTAAAATAAAAATTTCAGGGTAGTTCAGGGTTGCATTTTCAGCTTTTTGGATGTTTCAGGGTAGTTTAGTATACTTGTGATGTGTCAGTGTGTGATTGGTGGATTCCAGAGTAGTCCAAGGTAGTGCCCCCTCCTCCCTAATTGTCTTTTATCTTGAGAACCTTCAAATTTCATAGTAGGCTTCATATTCTTATGTCTATAACTTGTTTAAAAATAAACATCCCGTAAGGTTATAATATTTTTTAAAAATCTTTAAAGTCTCGTTCTCTCTCTTTATCTCTCTACTAGTTTTAGTGAACACGTATATTATACAAGTTGAATAAATAAAATAAAAATTATTATTTATAAAATGATAAACTAAGAAATGATATGATTGAAATTATGTATCGTAATAACTATAAGTAATAAAACAATAATATGAACTTTTTAATTTTTTTGTTTTTCAAAGATAAATTAAATATTTTATTTTAAAATAACGTTTTAAAAAATTTTTATTTTTAAAAATTTCCTTACTATAACTTCCTATTTTAATTATTTTTTAATATATAAAAATTACTTTAAAAAAACAATTTTAAAATATTATGTAAAAATAGTTTTATTTTCTAGAAAAAATTATTTAAAAAATTATCTCTATAGAAATAAATTAATAAAAAGTTATCTTTTCTTAATTTATTAAAAAAACTAATTATAATATAACTTTAAATAAATAATATTATTAGTAATTAATGTGGTTATTTAATATGAGAGAGAAGCGAGAAAAGTTTAATAAAAATGAATGTGGTGCTGACAAGTGGCACTCTCATTTACCTTTTATTATAGTAGTAAGATTTTTATTATTACTTTCTCTTTCTTCAATTTACATTTACAATTATAAATAACTAGGATGGCTCCCCACGCGCGTTGCGCATGGAACTTCACAACGGGGCTTGTAGCAACGCAACAATCTTCATCTTCTTCCTGCAAAATTAGAACAAAAATAATCATCACTATGAAAATTCGATCACAAAGTGATATAAAAGTTTAATCTTCAACTCCATACTTAAAATATAGAGACATTCGTCATCCAGTTTGGATCAGTTGTGACTAAATAATAGTTTGCATTAAAGGTTTTAAATAATAAAGATGGTTTATAACTATAAAAATTATACTTAACATCGTAGAAGCTGGTTTAAAGTTTTAAACCAAACCTGGACATTAAACCACCAAATCATGAGGACTAAGCAAATGAGTTTCTGTTAAACATGTAAATGCTTTTTCAAACTAAAATAAATATGTAAAAAAGGCGGAGTCGTCGTCTAAACCCTACACCGCCGTCACCGAATGTAGTCAATACCCAGATGAACTGATAGCACTCGTCGTCATTGGTGACAGGATGGAAACGGGCAGCGCGTCTTCCATGTCTCTCTCTCTTTTAAACCACCGATGAATTTGTGGTGTAAACAACTCCACGTGGGGTGAGAGAAAAAGGCGTACCCGGTGCATGAAGCTCCCGCTTTGCGCAGGGTCCGGGGAGGGGCCGAATCGCGAAACGATCAGATGTACGCAACCTTTCCTTGCACAATTTTGTGCAAGAGGCTGTTTCCACGGCTAGAACCCATGACCTCAAGGTCACAAAGCGGCAACCTTACCAGTTGCTCCAAGGTCCGCCCTCTAGTTTTATGATAGTACACTCCTTGATGCTTGTACCATGAGCATAAATGATAGTACATCTGCTTTGGGTAACCGACAACTTTAGTTTTATGTGAAAACATGCATGAATCACTTGTAATCTTTGCTTAAACACATGTATTTTACTGTAGCTATGAGTTTGTTATTATATAGATAAGTAATATATTACCTTGATGCACAACCAAATATGTAAGGAAGTTTATGCTTGATTGCTATAATTTATCAATGATTCCTTGAATTAACAGTCGTAAACACAACGACGGAAATTCTACACTTCATTAGCTCCTAAATTTTAACCCCACCTTATCCCATCCTAATTCAACGTTTTTTGAGATTTCAATCACCCGACTCATTTTAGTTCCACTCAAATAACTAATTGTTAGCGTAAATTTATCTAAAATTGTTTAATTGTAACGTCTCTATTATTCGCAACTAAAATATAACCATCAATACCCCGCCATTGAGGGTGTACAGTAGAGTAAGCATAGATGTAAAATGGCAAAAAACTAAAGTGGCATCAACACTCAGCATAAATTACTTAATAAATAATAAAAATGATAAGTTACTTATGGGGGGTGTTTGGGATTATTCTCAAAACTCCTTTTGACTCATTGGAGGGGTAAAAAGACACAAATGCCCCTCCAAAAAAGTTAATAAGTTAAAATTTTTAGCTTATTGACTTTTTTAAAAGGGTATTTTGTTTTTTTACCCCTCCAATAAGTCAAAAGGAGTTTTGAGAATGAGTCACAAACACCCCCACAGAAAAGCTTTGTTTCATTCTTACGGTGCAACAACTTTGTTAGAACTAATAGTTTGATGCTTTTTAACACCATTTCATGATATTAATTATCTACTCGTAAAATCTAGTTTCCGTTATGCTTCTTATATATTTATCTCTATATAAGTGGAGCTTGCAAGACTTTAATGATAACTAGCAGGTTGTGACCGCATTTTGATAAAAACACAAGAGAAAACAAATAAAAAAAAGTCACAACGGTAAATTCAAAACTTTAAAACATTATATATCTATAAAGTGTTAGAAAACACAAAGTTGAATGCTCTGTTTTATATAAAATTTATATTTAATCAAAGACAAGGTTATATATAGAAGGTAATATGACTTTTACATTTTTATCGTGCTTGTCTGAATCAACAAAAATGAAATAATAATAAAATAATAATAATAATAATAATAAGGTAAATTGATTTTTAATAATTTAAACTATTACCTATTGACTGATAATAATTCATACTATCAAATTGACCGATAATAATTCAAACTTTCAGTTTTATTACAATGACAATCCTAGTAACATAATTTTTATCGACGTACACTTGTTTTTCGTTTGTTTTTCATTCCATTTCATAGTACGTCTCCTTATTTCATTTACAATCACAACCATGAGCAAAATCAAATGTAAATCAATAAAAATTGTTAATAGGATTGTCATTGGTAACAATACTAGAAGTTGGATTATTATCGGACAATTTAATAGTGTGAATTATTATCAGCTAATAGGTCATATTTTGAATTATTAAAAATCCAATTTGCCTAATAATAATAACAATAAACATTAATAAATAAATAAATTATTAATAATAATAATAATAATAACAAAATGATAATGTTTGATGATATTTTTAAAATTATAGAAAAGAAAAAGAAAGTGGTACCGCATGAAAAGTTATTTATTTTATTCTTAATAAACCATCACCGTGTTCCTTTGGTACACCTGTTAAAAGTCTCTATTAAAAGATATATTACAAGCAACTTAACACAAAGCACCAGTGGTCTAGTGGTAGAATAGTACCCTGCCACGGTACAGACCCGGGTTCGATTCCCGGCTGGTGCATTTGAGCAATGAAGATTATGCCTCTCTGATGGTTTGATGATTTGGTCCATCAGAACAGCCTGTTAATCTTAGCGGAACAGCTTGTTAATCTTAGGAAAAACAGGCCCTCCTGAGCTCAAATCTTTTTTTTCTTGTTACCCAGAAAAAGATCTCACAACACTTGGTTTAGTGAAAGCGTTTGAACTAAAAATATATATGTAAATATTACGTTGATTTTTTAAAAAAACTAAACGAACAGACTTTTATTCTCCATCATTTTGAGCCTCTTTTTCCCACATGTAACTTTACAGCTTGGATGATACACCAGGAGAGGGGGGTGTTCCTGCTTTCCTTATCAATCCTTCTTGAGTTATAGATGCAACAAGCTGGATACAAACATAGATAAAGTGATCAATTAATTATGTAATTTGGAAGTCAAAAGGGTATGCTATGACTTATGAGATCAAAATGACAACTTTTTCAACACTCAAATCATTGAGTTTGATAGGTTTTTGAAAAATAATGCAGGGATAATAGTCCATGTAAGGTGGTGTTTCAAGGCTCGATGTGAAAAGAGGACATGTTGAAATCTCTATAAAACTGAAATAAAAGTGTTGCATTTCCTTTCAGAGAGGGGAGTTCATCATTCGACATCAGAAAACATAATTTTGTGTGGATTATAGTGGTCAAAGTCACAAGGTGTGAAGCGCTCGCCTGTTGGCTAAGGCAGAAGGGCGAAGAAAAGGTGTAATAATGGGAAAAATAAAGAAAAATACATACATAACAGACATGAAAATAAAAAAATAAAATAAACTAAACATCTTTTTGTAAAGCTCCATGTTTTATGGTCCATGTTTTTTTATTCTCCTAATTTTAGGAGTGATTGCTATGGCTCCATGTTTCCTTGTTTTATGGTCCTTGTTTTATGAGTGCCTCTCCTAACAAATTCTCCATGTTTGTTATGGCTATTTAAAGCCTCTATTCTTCCTGTTATTTGGATCCATCAATACAAAAGAAATTACATCTATAATCACCATCTTTTACATGGTATCAGAGCGGGTTGAAAGACCGCTCGATATATCAACTCTATAACCGATTGTCTGATCCAATCCGCTGCCATGAAGACGACACCATGAACAGAAACGAACCGACACCTGAGGCTAACATGGCTAGTAAAGCAAACCAAGGAAACGATTGGATTATCGACTCGGGTTGTACCGAACATATAACACACCAATCCGAATTGCTAGAAGGCAAAATAGTGTCCACAAATGAACCTCCCGTGATGATACCAAATGGTGACTCCATTCCTGTTATTGGAAAGGGAAGTTGTTGCTTGCCTAACGGGACCACCATCAAAGGAGTATTGCACGTTCCAAAGTTTAGCTGCAACCTCTTATCCGTTAGTCGTTTGACAAGAGAACACCAATGTGCAGTTATTTTTTTGCCAGATTTCTGTTTTGTGCAGGACCTACATTCAAAGAAATTGATTGGAGTGGGTGAATGCAAACATGGTCTATATCGGATCGGGATGGTGGAACAAAAGAGAGAGGCTATGATGGCCACGGTGGATGTTTGGCATAAGAGGTTAGGTCACACCTCTAGTAATAAACTTTCTCACCTTGATTTTGTTAAAACCAACAATTTTAAGACCATAGATTGTGATTCATGTGCAAAGGCTAAGCACACCCGTATCCCTTTTCCGACAAGTTTCATTAAAAGCAAAGAATGTTTTGATTTGCTTCATTGTGATATATGGGGAAGGTATAGGAGACCATCACTCACGGGGGGAAGGTATTTTTTGACGATTGTGGACGACTACAGTCGTTCGGTTTGGGTCTTTCTCCTAAAGAATAAATTTGATGCCAGTGACGTTTTGATAAATTTTCATAAAATGGTCAAAACCCAATTTGGAAAAATGATCAAACGAATACGTTGTGATAACGGGGGAGAATTTGTTTCAAACCGCATGAAAATTTTTTATTCCGAACAAGGGATAATTCTTGAAACCACTTGCCCCCACATACCACAACAAAACGGTGTTGTTGAGCGCAAGCATAGACACTTGCTCGAGACCGCCCGTGCGCTCAGATTTGAGGCAAACTTACCAAAAGATTTTTGGGGTGAGTGTGTCATGACGGCTGCCTACATAATAAATCGTCTCCCTTCAAAAATTATCAATAATAAAAACCCATTTGAAATTTTGTATAAACAAAAGCCCGAGTACCAACACATGAAAGTCTTCGGTTGTCTCGCCTATTTTCGAAACACCAACACGGACGGGGACAAATTTGATTGGAGGGGTAAGCCGGGAGTGTTTTTGGGCTACACACCGGGAACAAAGGGGTACAAAATATATGACACCGATCACAACAAAATTGTGGTGACAAGGGATGTAAGGTTCGTGGAAGATTCATTTCCTTACAAAGGATTAGAGCCCTTGGACAAAGAAGAGAATAACAAGTTATTTTCTTTTCCTCCTTGGTATTACCAAGAAAGCAACTCAGCCACAGAAGAAAACTCTAACCAAGTCTTTAGTGAACATGTTGAAGAAAATCATATGGGTGATGCTGATGCCCAAGGCCCAATTGAAAATGATCAAGATCCTTTTGAACAACATCATGGGCCGATCGCTCAAAATGACACCCAAGCCCAACAAGATGACGAAGCCCAAAATGGGGCCGACGCTCAACCGGCTCAAACCGAAAATGAAACTGGCCAAAGTGATAAAGAACCACCTAGACAAACAAGAACCAAAACATCTCGATGATTTTATTGTTCAGCTACCACCATCTATTGATCATACGACACCCACTCCAAATCAAGAATCCTCAGATTCAACGGTACATCCTTTATCTAATTTTATCTCTTACAAACATTTTACTAATGCACACAAGGCCTTCTTGGCGGCCATCGGCTCAAATGATGAGCCAAAGTTTTTCCATCAAGCAGTACGAAATGAAAATTGGATAAAGGCAATGGAGAAAGAGATTCAAGCTTTAGAAGAGAATGAAACTTGGACCCTTGAAGAGTTACCAGAAGGAAAAAGAGCCATAGACTCAAAATGGGTCTACAAAATTAAATATAAGCCAAATGGAGAAATCGAAAGGTACAAGGCAAGGCTCGTAGCAAAAGGATTTACACAAATGGAAGGGGTGGATTTTCATGACACCTTTGCCCCTGTCGCCAAACTTGTCACGGTACGTACTCTCTTATCCGTAGCAGTCAAGAAGAATTGGCTCATACACCAATTGAAGGTGAATAACGCCTTCTTACACGACGATCTTGATGAAGAAGTCTACATGAAAATCCCACAAGGTTTTGATAAAGGCAAAGAAAACAAAGTTTGCAGGTTACGAAAATCATTGTATGGCTTGAAGCAAGCATCCCAAAACCGGTATCAAAAATTCACTTCCGCTCTTTTAGTACTTGGATTCAAGCAATCTAAGGCGGACTATTCACTTTTCATTCATAAAAAGGGCGATTCCTTTGTGGGAGCATTGATATATGTTGATGATGTCATCATCGTTGGGAATGACCCGCCTAAAATAAATGAAACAAAGGCTTATCTAGACAAGAAGTTTGGTGTTAAAGACCTAGGAAACTTGAAATATTTCCTAGGGATCGAGGTGGCCAGAACGAAAGAAGGGTTAGTTCTTAGCCAAAGAAAATACACTCTTGACATTTTAAAGGATAGTGGAGTGTTAGGGTCCCGACCGAGTGCATTTCCCATGGAACAGAATTTGAAGTTAGGAAAAGGGGATGAAGAGCCAAAGGTAAATGCGAGCCAATATAGCCTTATTGGAAGATTGCTTTATCTACAAGCAACTCGCCCGGACATTGTCTACTCCGTAAATGTCTTGAGCCAGTTTGTGTCTAATCCTCGACAAAACCATTTGGATGCAGCCACTAGAGTTTTGAGGTACTTGAAGGCTACACCGGGTCAAGGAATCCTATTACCAAAAGAAGGGGGCTCGAGTCTTGTGGCTTATAGTGATTCTGACTGGCTTGGATGTCCAGATTCAAGAAGATCAAGGACGGGTTATCTACTTCTATTAGGAGGGACACCCATCTCTTGGAAATCCAAAAAGCAGTCTGTTGTGTCTCGTTCCTCGGCCGAAGCAGAATATCGTGCTATGGCAACCACCGTGAGTGAAATTCTATGGATGCGTTGGCTACTAAGTGAACTCGAACTACATCAAAGAACACCAACACCGCTCTTTTGTGACAACCAAGCCGCTAGACACATTGCTATCAACCCTGTCTATCATGAACGTACGAAACATGTTGAGATGGATTGTTTTTTCGTTCGTGAACGGGTTGAGTCAAGGGAAATACAACCAAAGAGCATAGACACCAACCTTCAAATAGCCGACTTGTTCACTAAAGCATTGGGTTCTCAACAGCTGTCCACTTTACTTGGCAAGTTAGGCGTTCGTGACCTACACGCTCCAACTTGAGGGGCAGTGTAAAGCTCCATGTTTTATGGTCCATGTTTTTTTATTCTCCTAATTTTAGGAGTGATTGCTATGGCTCCATGTTTCCTTGTTTTATGGTCCTTGTTTTATGAGTGCCTCTCCTAACAAATTCTCCATGTTTGTTATGGCTATTTAAAGCCTCTATTCTTCCTGTTATTTGGATTCATCAATACAAAAGAAATTACATCTATAATCACCATTTTTTACACTTTCTGAATTTTTTGGAAATGTAAAAAAGAAGTATTGCTTGTGCCTTGGGAGAGGCGTGCACCTCTAAGGCGCCTAGAGGAAGGTCCGCAACTTGCGCCTACCTGAGCCGCAGTCGCCTAGGCGTGCATCATGTGCGCTTTTGACTACTATGGTGTGGAGCCACACATAAACATATACCAATTTATTTGTCATGATGACTACAAACAAAGTATGTAACTGCAACCTAATAATTCACTGAAATATCACTGCACTTTTGATGAGAAGTTTGGAGTGTATCAAAAGTCAAAAGTGTTTGTGGAGCATAGCTACATACCTCTCCTCTTCTGTTAAACATTTGCCCGCTAACAAATCCACGAGCACTGTGTGCGGTAGGACTCCATATCTGTAAAACAGTGAACTGGATTTTTTATCAAATAGCACATGTAGAGGCCAAACATAAGGAATAACAATAAACCAAAGTTCTTACTGGCACTTACCGAAAACAACAACCACTCATCAGCTCTAACAGACCGGTGAAACCACATCCTTAAAAGAAGAAGAGTATTAAGACGAGATTCGTATTATTAGTTGTGGATTGCAATCAACACAGGATGGTTGGTAATTGCAACAGCATAGAAATTTGTACTCATATCTAAAATCTAACCATCTATGTAAATTTGTGTACTTACGAGTGATTCAAGCTAGCAGAAGAAGTCTTAAATCCCCTGCGTCGATGAGGATTCAGACTTACATTTAAGGTTATATGATCTGAAGTGTATGCAGCTACACATCTGCACAATAAATCATTCCACATGTTTGAAAAATGAGCACATCATCATAAATAACATTGAAAATAAGCCTATATTTATTAAGATATAAATCTAACATTTGAAATAAAATGACATTTAATTTAAGTTCTATAAATATTCAATGTATTAAATATGATTTTAAACTCACCTATGCAAAGCCTCATCATCAGAGAGTTTTCCTTTCGATTTAAACCAGTACCTCAAACTACAATACAAAATAAAAAATTAAATAACCATAAAAGAGTTTAAATAGATGCAGTAAGGAAAGTTTGTTTATGCTTCCATGAACAATGATTGACCTAGCAGGACGTTTATCGTAGTTGGTTGAATTGTTAGGCTCACAAATCCTTATCTCAACAGGCCATGGAATAAATTTTGCTGTGGCAACTTTGTTACGATACGTCCTGGAACAAAATATACAGATGTTACAAAACGTAAGAACAATAATGTAACATTAAGCAAACATGGAATCTACCTGGGGAGGCGAGGATTAGTAAGGCGGTTCTCCCGCAAATCTTCCATTGATAAAAGCTGCAAACATCATAGTTAATGGGAATAGCAAAGGTGTCAATTTCGACCTATTCAACTATGAGTGGGTCTATTTGGCTTAATTCTGTAGTGGGCAAAAGGGGAATAAAAAGAAAGATTAGATGAAAAAGAAAACAGGTAAACTCGGTTGAAAGTTGATCTAAATCATGTTATTCAGAAAATCATATTATAATTGAAATAATATATATTTTTTTGTAAATTGTAATAATATATTATTCAACAAATGTTTAATATTTTGGGGGCAAAAAGTGTTTTAGGTGAACAAAACTGGTTTTGACCCATGAATAGAAAACACTTGCATTTTGACCCGACCCGCCAGGCCGCCAATTTTCCTGACTCGGAGAAATAGATATATATTACTAGAACCATTTCACAAGCTTGTAGCAATGTAGTTCTGGTACCAATTCTGGATCGGGGACAGCTGGCATTGATGGTAACTGGTGATCAAACCCTACTTCTTCTTTCTGTAACATATCAACCCACACATGATAAAAACAACAGGAAAGAATTGAATCAGAACCTCTGCAGCCATCAATTGGCGTATAAATAAGTAAAACAAAACTAAGATTATTGGTTAAACATCATCAACAGCTTGATTGTAATAACAAACAAGATTATAATAAAGTATTTAACAATGGCTGTATACAGATGAATACTCATAAAGTACCTGAAATGATGCAGTCATTGTGAAGACTACATTCCCCTTCTGTATTGCATCTATCTTTCGGGTGGCAAAACTATTGCCATCACGTACACGATGAACATGATATATAATTGGAACTGCAAACACATATAGATTGAAAGATAAAGATTTCAAATATACTTACTGCGATATATATTACACTTAGAGGCATGGAAAAAATGTTAACATCATGATAATAGTTTTTTAGCTAAAAGAGTAGCTCATATTCAAAACATAATGCATAACATGACTTACCTTCAAGATCCCCGACAAGAAGAAAGTAAGCATGCAAACTATGAACAATCTTAAGTGAATCAACAGTTTTTGAGGCTGCAGCTAATGCCTGCATATTGTAAACTCTTTAGAAAAAACTGTATGAAAATTCTTTAAATATGTTGTTTAACTAATGAAGAAGTTTACTCATGCCTGTCCGATGAACTGTCCTCCAAACACTATCCCATAATGTGGAGTATCAGGCAATGTGATCCCCTTAAATATGTTGACCTTTATGGAAACCATAACAAATATAAATCAATTTTTATTTATGAACATATAACAGGAAAATGCTAAGAGAATACATATTACATACGCTAACATACCCTAACCTGCTAAAATCATTAAAACTTAATGAAAATTTCCAAATCTTGCTTACATACTTCTATAGAGTCAAGATGTAATATTCTTTCAACAAGTGAACATGTTTCAAGTGATTGTTCTGTACTCCAGATAGATTTTGACTGCAGCAAACTGCAATGCTCATGGGGCAGCAGTAAGCAGGTCAGCTGTCACAGGATAAGCAGTATCAGAATCCTTGAGCGAATAAACTTAGAGATATTACTTATTGAAAGCAAGAAAACCCAATAAATATTAAAAATAAAAATAAAAAACAGAATTAAGCAAATACCTTAGCCAGTGCAATGACGTCTGCTTGCTGCACTGACCCTGCCGCAACTGCAATACAATGAATCAAACTATTGATGTTTACAATGATTCAGAATGGGGAAAACATTGGGCAATCAGTAAATCAAGAATATGATGATGAAACATCTGTTTTCACCATTGCCAAAGTAGTCGTAACGCTTAAGTTGGAACTCTGAAAGGTTAGGCTCGTCTGTATGAAAATAGCCAGAGACCTCTGCCTACAAGATTTAGTTAATCATACTGCTATGATCCAAAATCAAATATGCATTCAACTTGAAAAATATCAAATCAAATGGTACACGAGACCAAATTTACCTCGCCTTCCCATATGAAGTATATTCCATTCCCAACCTCCCCTTCATGAACAACATACTCTTGGGGATCTTGTAAAGAGAACATTACAACCATAACTTAATTTATGACAATATTGTTCAAATTTATCATCAAAACATCAAATTCATCAAAAGAAAACAAAGCAAAACCAACTCACTGTCAGCATATTGTCCAAGTTTAAACACTAAAATCACCAAAATGATACCACTCATGTTAATTGTATGCCCTAATTTTCTACTACTATGAGCGATCATCAAACCATCAAAATTAGTCAACAAGAAATGGCTAACGTACTACCGTAATGTTTAACAGTAACAACTTGTGCGATTTTTCGGAGAGATGAGCTCGGGAGTCTCTGAAGCAAAGGCACACAACCCAAAAACTCGATCACTGCCATCAAATTTCATCGCATAAAAAAACAAAATCAATCTGTAAACTCAATCTACATTCAAATTGCAAGAAATTAGGGCTATTATCAACTACTTAGGTCGATCACCTGCTTCAGTGCTGAACATGTTGAAGTAATCACAAATGAAAATGATCGGGTGACTCCAAACTGTTGATTTAGATGCTTATTGCATAGGGATGTGCGAAAGAAGATGAATCCAATGCGACTTGTATATAAGTTAATCCGAATTTTTGAGCATCTGTTGGTGAGAATAATAATTTGATATTCACAATAGTAATCTTCTCTCGATTCCGATATTCTAACGGTGTTTCCCGCCATTCCCATTCATCTGGCAGCGTGGTTTGTGAATAACAATACCATATATGGTATTTTGATGGAAAATCACGACAACCAACGTTTGACCATTCAAAAAGTCAAAACGTTGATAAATAACATCAATCCCTACTTTGAGTTGTCAAACGCAATGATAAGATAAAAAGTTTGCATAATATACATAAAAGTTAAAACACAATGATAAAATGACTCTTGTTTTTTTCTCGTTCTTATGTTACCTTGAATATTATTAGTTTTGAAAAACACCTTGATAAATAATATCAGTATATACTTTTAATTGTAAAATACGAATATAGGATAACAAGTTTGTATAATATATATTAAAAAAAACAATGATAAAATGGCTATTTGTGCAATATGTTTGTCATTTTGTTATCCTTAACGTTATAAGTTTTAAAAAACCCATTAATAAATAACATCCTTGAGAAATACAATGATAAAAATAACACGAAATTAACTAAACACAATGATAAAAATATTTGACATAGTGAATTGATATTTAACATAATGATCCGACGTATTTTGACATAATGAACCAAGATGCCACCCATTTTATAACAATAGAATGATGCATGTTAACCGCGTGGTACCTCTTAAACTTTTTAGATTGAACGTTATTTTTACTATAACACCACTTATTCTCCATACGCATTTGATGCAATGAAATATTAAATAGTCACAGGCTATAACCCTAAGTGTTTCATGGATTAAATACAAAATATTAAATATATATTTATGAAGAGTTAGAAAGCGAAAAACGATGTTTTGATATAAGATATGATAAAATATTATGTGAAACTAAATAGTTTAATTAGTTCAATTATTTTTCTTATTTTTTAAACTCTCTCATTAAAAAAATGTTTATACATTTGTTCTATTGAAACTGTTAAAGAAAAAATCATTTATTATTAAAAACTAGTTGTTTAAAGATATGCCTTTATTATTTTCATTTTATAAATAATTTTACATCTTTTAGAATAAATCGCTTTGATAAATTTTTTTAATAAAAGACCATGTCACACCCCGCTTGTAGCGGAAACACGAGGATGCGACGGACGGGATCGTCATAACACTTGGCATAAATACAGAGATATAATACATGCAAACATCTCGTGTCATGACGTCCCCCGACACAATGGTGACTTGTGTCGTGGTTAGTCAGTTCCACGACTATCATAGTCTTATTGATTCCAATCCAAATCACACAATGTTCAAATATGAAACAAATGACAAATATTACATATGCAAAACTTATTGAAATCCTGAGGGTCTCGGCTAAGGCATCAACTCTAGCTATCCTCTTTGATTATGTTCACCTGAAAAGATATGCTCAAAAATGTCAACACATAATGTTGGTGAGTTCCGCAGGTTTAAATTGAAAACATGTAGTTGATGCTGTATAGAATTTGATATGGAATCATACTGTAAGCAAAAACCACATAACATGTGTTTTATAACCAAACCCTATGATGTTTATGCATATAAGTTTGACGGAATATATTCACCCATGGCCTGATTGCTGGCAGCTGTAGTCGGTAACTCACAAGTTAAACCGATCTGTCGAGGGTGGGGGTGTCAACCCAGTAGTACTACCAATACCTATCCGTTGGTTCCTAACCCGGAATTAATGGTTGTAAGAATAGAATAATGTCACACCCCCGCTTAGAGCGGAAACACGAGGATGCGACGGACGGGATCGTCATAACACTTGGTATAAATACAGAGACATAATATGTGCAAAATCCTCGTGTCATGACGTCACCCGACACAATGGTGACTTGTGTCGTGGTTAGTCAGTTCCACGACTATCATAGTCTTAATAATTCTAAAAATCCATATACACAGTGTTCAGATATAACAGTAAATGATATACAATACAAATGCAATCTATTGAAATCCTGGGGGTCTCTGCTAAGGCATCAGCTCTAGCTATCCTCTTTGTTTATGATTACCTGAAAAGATATGCTCAAAAATGGTCAACATAATTGTTGGTGAGTTCCGCAGGTTTAAATTGAAAACATGTAGTTGATGCTGTATAGAATTTGATATGGAATCATACTGTAAGCAAAAACCCACATAACATGTGTTTAAGACAACCAAACCCTATGACGTTTATGCATATAAGTTCGACGGAATATATTCACCCATGGCCTGATTGCTGGCAGCTGTAGTCGGTAACTCACAAGTTAAACCGATCTGTCGAGGGTGGGGGTGTCAACCCAGTAGTACTACCAATACCTATCCGTTGGTTCCTAACCCGGAATTAATGGTTGTAAGAATAGAATAACACCATGTATGTATTAGAATATGAGACTAGTATCACGTCGATTCCAAGTATGAAAATTGTATGTAAGATTGTACAGCATCGAAAACGGGTGAGCATACTTTTCCCCCAAGTTTGAAAAACATTGAAACAATTATAAAAGCATAAAAAGGGGCCACGGAAACTCACCTTGGATTGATGTAATGTATATGAACAAGAACTTCAAAGAATTAGGCAAAGCACGATCAAACACGATCAATACCTATTATTAATTGTAACTAAGTCTTTAAAATGTGTTTATTGCGAATAAATATATTTGGTAAGATTCGGGTTGGTTTGGTTTAACACGTGACACGTACACAAATGGATGTATATATGTTTACAAGATTAAGTTTGAAATTAACGTTAAATCAAGGATTAGAATTATGGGGTTTTTAATAGGTATTAAGTTTACAAAGTATTTATTTGCATTTTGATTCCATTAGGAGGATTTCATAAGTGTATTTATATATTTTTTTTTTTGGAATTAAATATAAAAATGATGTGGTTTAATTATATAATTTATAATTATCCAAAGATAATTACAAATAAGGATAATCATAATTATAGTATTTTGATTAATAATAATAATGTATTAATCTATATCTTTGGTTAAAATATATTTTACAAGAAATAACCCACAATTTTATTTGTAAATAATTTGTGAATTTATAAAATATATTTAAAGATAATATAGCGTTTATAGAAATAATTATTTATAATATTTATAAATAATATTTATATAATTTTCATGATTTTCATGATTATTTCATAGTTAAACTTGATTTAGAATTTATTTTATAAAAATAAGTATTTTTAATATTTTTAAATAATATTTTATAAAAATCTATTAAAGTTTTTAAATAAAATAAATTTACAGAAAATTATTTTGTAAGATTTAAAATAAGGAAAATTAATAAAATTTATTTTTATAATTTTTAGAAATTTTTCCATATTTTTAAAGTATTTATAAAGCTTTAAAAAAAAATAAAACAATGAAAAGGGGGTTGGCCCGGGTCAAACCCGGGACCCCAGGTACACACACACACGCGACTAACCAGTGAGCCAAGGCTCTAGACCGCGATTAAACATAGTTTTAATTGAATTTAAACACTGTTTTCCAGAACCCCCAAATTCGCGAAGAACCCTAGTTTGATTTGATTCAAATTGAGCATGAAATCGATGTTAATAATGAAATTAATATTGGGGCTTTTAATTCCCATGATAAACAGAGTATAATGATGTGTTTAATTACCTGATTAGTATCGAATTGAATGTTCTGCAACTCAAGAACAGGTCGCGGTTCTATTTGATTTTGAAAATCGATCAAACCTTGATGATAATCAAATTAATTGCATAGACAGCTTCTACTGATGTTGATGATCAAAATCCCTATGTTTATTTCAGTGTAAATGGATCGGGGTATGAATTTCGATAGAGTTGCAAGTTCGAACAGAGGTGTTGATCAAATTGGCTTGATTTTGTGTGTTTTGATACAATGGACAGTAGCATTCGATTTATAGGTGAATAAAGTTCGATTGAGTCTATCTAATTTGATTATTATAATGCCTAGTGCTCGGTAGTGGTTGAAGTTTCGGTCGAAAATTAGGTTCAGTGGGAAACGTACCTAATCGCTCGATTATTCAAATTGTAGTGGGGTACGAGTTCGAAACTTGCATGTGAGGGTGTCGGGACGGTTTGATTGGTTTAAAACCGTGTAAAATCGGTGTTTTTGGGCTCGCCGGAGGCTCGCCGGACTTCCGGCCGGAAATACGTGGGTGGGCGGTTTGGGTTTTCAAAAATTACAGAATGGTCCCTGTAGTTTTGATGTTTTATTATTTCGTGGTTTAAGTTTGTAAAAACAAGTTTTAGAAATTACAAAACTAACCCTGGACTTTATTAAATCAATTTAATAATTTTATAAATATTATTAATAATAATATTTTCATTATTATTAATATTATCAATATTAACATTATTATTATTATTATTATTTTTTAATAATATATTATTATTATTGTTATTATTTTTATTATTTTTAACATTATTATTATTATTATGATTATTATTATAAATTTTGTAATTATTGGAATTAGTACGTATTAAACGTAATTGTTTTATATGTGACACCTCGCAATATCAAGCAAGGAACATTGTGGATTACTGTTACATTGGGGTGACAGTTCAGATGATACAGATGGATTTAATGAACAAAGTCTTAGAAACATTCAAGATATTCCCAAATCAGAAAGAAAACCTAAGATTCTTCTTGTTGAAGATCATGTGGTGAATGTGATGGAGTGTGGCATCTGTCACCAATAGACCGTCGATCGGCATTAAGCTCATTAACTCACCGTGTGTGTATTAACGATCCTCACGTATGTTATAATTTATTTATCATGTTGACCGAATTATATTCGTGTGCTTGTTCTATGTGTGTTAACGATCCTTATGTATTTATCATATATACATATATATATCGTTTTGGATTGGAACTCTCGTATGCCCGTTCGTGTGAATAACAATAATCATAATCATAGTAATAATAATAATAATCATAATAATAATAATGAAAATAATAATAATAATAATAATAATGATACTAATAATAACAATAGACAATAATAACAACAATAATAGAAATAATAATAATAATAATAAGTCCAGGGGGTGTTTTGATATTTTTGAAACTATAAAAACAAATTTATAACATGAAATAATAAAGATGAAACCGCAGGGACTAAAATGTAAAATTCCAAATTACAAAACCAACCCCCCGCCCATTTCCCCCGTGTTTCCGGCCACACTATTCCGGCCGAAGTCCGGCGACACGCCGGCGACCACTAAAACCACATAAAAATCCGATTTTAATAGCCCTAATTACCCCGAATCGTCTCGTGGACCAGATTCGAACGCAAAGCAACCCCAAACGCGTTTAAACGGTCGATTAAACGACTAATTCCTTTCACTTTATTCCCGACCAAGTTTAACGGCTAATTCATCCACTCAACACCAATCTAGTCAAAATTTTACCGTTGAATCGAACTTTAACTCATTACACATCGAATGCTACTGCCCATTTCAACGAAACACACAAAAATCAAACCAAATTAATCCCTCTCTGTTCTCGACCTGCAACTCTGTCAACAGCCATCTTTCGAGCATTATAACACTCAATTAACAGAAGGCTATTAATCATTAACAACATTCGAAGCCTACTGTGAAGTTAATTTGATTTCTATCAAGTGTTGATCCCTATTTGAATTCGAGATAGCCGCGGTTGTTCTTCGAAGCATTCACCCACAATCCGAAACATAAACAGGTAATTGAATACTTCAACTTACTCGTTTTTACATAAGGATTAAAACCCTAAGATTAATTCTGTTAACATTGTCGAATTGGATTCAATTTGGATGAAATCAGATTAGGGTTTATATGGAATTGGGGAAACTGGGTTAATCCGGTTTAAAAACAATTGAAACCGAATATAAACGCGGCCACGGCCTTTGGTTCACTGGATAAACACATGCTGCCCCATTCGAGAGGTCCCGGGTTCGACCCCGGGCCACTGCAAACATTTTTTTTAAATCCTTTTGAGCATCTAAAAATTACACAAAAATTTCTAAAAATTATAAAATAAATTTTATAAACATCCTTTATTTTAAATCTCACTAAATTATTTTCTGAAAAATATTTTAATTAAAAACCTTAAATAATCTTTATAAAATATTATTTATAAATATTTAAAACAATTATTTTTATAAAAATGAACTCTAAATCGTGTTAATTATGAAATAATCACAAAAATTATAGAAATTACGAATTTTATAACTGCATAAAATATTTACAAATATAATTATAGGTTATATTTTTATTAATAAATTATTATTGAGTTACGATTACGAAGAATACATACATATATTTATTTCGAATAGACCAAACTACAAGTAATTTCGTTACTTGTTCAAAACCTCACAATTCAACGTAAAAATCCTATTATCACAAAGTATATAATCAAAGTTAAACATATATATATATCTAATCGTATACGTCAAACGAACCGACTCGAATCCAACCAAATATATCTATTAGCGTTGTATACGTTTTAAAGGCTTAGTTATAATCAATAATAGGTATTGATCGTGATCGATCGTGCATTGCTTGATTCTGTGAAGTTTGCTTATTCTGTGAAGTCTGTGTGCATTACAACAATACAAGGTGAGTTTCGTGGCCCCTTTTATGCTTATACAAGTTTTCAATGTTTTCAATCAAATTGGGGGAAAAGTATGCTCACCCGTTTTCAATGCTGTACACTATATATTCTGTTTTCATTCTTGGAATCAATGTGATACTGTTTTGCATGCATACATGGTGTTAATCTATGGAAAACTCAAACAACCATTAATTCCCGGGTTTGGGAACCAACGGTTAGGTATTGGTAGTACTACTGGGTTGACACCCCCACCCTCGACAGATCGGTTAACTTGTGAGTTACCGACTACAGCTGCCAGCAAACCGGCCATGGGTGAATATATTCCGTCAGATTTATATGCATAACGTCATTAGGTTTGGTTGTCTTAAACACATGTTATGTGGTTTATGCTTACAGTTTGATTCCACATCAAAATCTATACAGCATCAGTTATATGTTTTAAATTTAAACCTGCGGAACTCACCAACATTATTGTTGACATTTTTGAGCATATCTTTTCAGGTGATCATAATCAAAGAGGATAGCTAGTGCTGATGCCTTAGCAGAGACCCTCAGGATTTCATTAGTTTTGCATTTGTAATGTATAACATTTGTATTCATTTGTAAACAATGTGTATTTTGGATTTTAGAATCAATAAGACTATGATAGTCGTGGAACTGACTAACCACGACACAAGTCACCATTGTGTCGGGGGACGTCATGACACGAGAAGTTGCATGTATATCTCTGTATTTATACCAAGTGTTATGACGATCCCGTCCGTCGCATCCTCGTGTTTCCGCTCTAAGCGAGGGTGTGATAGATTGGTATCAGAGCCTTGGTTATAGAGATTTAGGTGGAGAATTCGACCTAGACTATAACCTAAGAACCTTCATATAGAATGCATGCTAGGGATTGTGTGCATTTGATTTCACCTAAAGTCTATAAATTTGATATATAGGTATATTCCTATATACCTAATGATATAGAAGTATGTCCCTACATACTTGATTTTATATATATACACGTTTTATCTGAGTATCCCAAAGGAAGACATTACTACTCTTATACTATCATCTTAGGATACTTTATGCTAGAACTTTACGC
Organism: Flaveria linearis; assembly: GCA_024085815.1. Lineage (NCBI taxonomy): Eukaryota > Viridiplantae > Streptophyta > Magnoliopsida > Asterales > Asteraceae > Flaveria > Flaveria linearis. The sequence goes on from CM044001.1 coordinate 120,748,959, forward strand.
TTGTATGCGCACAACATCATAGTAACAGGGAACTTCGGTGATCACACGTAGTGTTGATCTCGGATATTGAATCCGACCCTATCATAAGTGAAATTCTGAAAGTATAATGGATATGCAGTGATCATTAAGACATAATGTGCTTATGTGCTTATTTGCTATTACCTGCTATTATTGGAATACTGGCTCATGGACAGAAGGACATCATATAATTTGTATTTGTTGAATTTAAATAATACTATGATGTTAATTTGGGGTAAGTGAAGTTAAGGGTGATCATGCAAGGTAGATTACCATTACGGGTGCACACGTAATTGTAATTCGCCATGCATGAAAAGTCTGGCTAATCTTACCACGAGGTAACGATCATGAGTATCACACGTTTTTATTCTATACCCTAGAGTGCTAAGGGTCATGATTCTAGTAAGTCCTTGTTGAAGGCAATCAAACATTATAAGTCCTTGTTAAAGGCAATCAAACATTATTAACATTTACTCAAGTCCTGTCCTACTTAGAGCCCTCATGGTATTTCCATCATGATATTGATCTTATGAAATATTTATTCTTGGGTAGGTGCTAAGGAAAATTAAGATGTTATGTAACTAGTTTAAGTATTATTCAAGGTATATCGTGGATGTGGTGGGAACGCTGCGGGGAACCCTATATATAAGCATCACCGGTATACTGAGAATGTGCTTAACCTGGGCTACATAATGATCTTAATGGACCGAAGCATAGGTTATTATGAATTAATGCATGAAATCATACGGTGACTAAAACTTCCATCCTTCTGTAGTTAGAAGATGGCGCCAAAAGAATCACACGCAAAACCAACCAACAAGCTGAAGCCCCACAAAACAGGAGAAGGGGTAGACCTCGAAAGCTGGTGGTGCTCCAGCCGATAATAATCAGGAAACTGGCAATCCTGATATAGCTGCCATGATTGCTCAGCAGCTAGCTGCATTGGTACCAACCATTGTAACCCAAGTAAGCGATGCCCTGCTGAACCATCCTCTCCACGGGATCACAACACCAACGGTCAACATGATCAAGGTGTGGTGGGTGATACTGGCAATGGCAGAACAAATGGGAATGAAACTGGCGACAACCAAATCAAACGTGGATGTACATATAAAGAATTTGTGGCTTGTAAACCCCACGAATTTGATGGGAAAGGTGGGGCAATAGCCCTGACCAGATGGCTTGAGAAAATGGAGGCCGTGATCGACATCAGCGAATGCCTCGATAGCCAGCGGATCAAGTATGTTACGTGCTCACTGCAGGGCAGAGCACTAACCTGGTGGAACACCCAGGTTCAAGCTAGAGGAAGGGAAGCTGCAATACAAATGACCTGGGATGAATTCAAAGCATTGATTACCGAGGAATACTGCCCCCTCAACGAAATGCAGAAGCTTGAACATGAGTTCTGGAATCATGCTATGGTGGGGGCAGGGCATGCAGCTTATACTGACCGATTCCACGAGTTGGCTAGACTAGTTCCACACCTAGTCACTCCGGAATCCAAGAGGATAGAAAGGTACATTTGGGGACTCGCGCCTCAAATTCGGGCGATGGTAACTGCAGCTGCTCCCACAATCCAGAACGCTATTCTGAAAGCGGGCGCTCTCACAGACGAGATGGTAAGAACAGGAGTACTGGGTAAGGGAGCGGAGAAAAGAAAAGAGACTGGGGAAACAAGTCGGTCCGGTACTGGAAGGTTTGATAAGAGGGACAAAACGACCAGAAACTTTGTGGCCGTGACTCAAGGACGAAGGGTTACACGGGACCGCACCCCAAGTGCAACAAGTGTAACTGGCACCACTCCCCAACAAAGCCGTGTCGGGAATGCACGAGCTGTAAGCGCCTGGGTCATTGGGCGAAAGATTGTAGAATTGCGCCAAACCTGGTCACGCCCATCAATGCGGTTAACCCCGCCGGAACGCCAGGGCATGCTACGAATGCGGAGGTCTTGATCACTTCCGAAACAGGTGTCCTCGACTGAACAGAGCACCCGGTCAACAAGGCAACAACCAGCAGCAACTGCTGGCCATAGCTGGTAACCCGGTCCAAGGAAGCCAAGGAAATACTGCAAGAGGACGTGCCTTCGTCATTGGAGCCAATGATGCCCGTCAAGATCCCAATGTCGTCACGGGTACGTATCTTCTCAACGACCACTTCGCATCTATATTGTTTGATACGGGAGCAGATAATAGCTTCATATCTTCTGATTTTGCACACATGCTTGGGTTGAAACCGAGTAGGCTAGAAACTAGCTTTTCAGTAGAAATGGCCAACGGTAGATTTGTTCAAGCAGATGAGATAATTAGACAGTGCTCCATAATATTAGGAAAACCATGCCTTCGACATAGATTTAATACCTTTCGAGTTAGGGAGTTTCGACGTAATTGTGGGGATGGATTGGTTGGCGGAGCACGGAGCAGAGATCGTTTGTCTCGAGAGAAGGTAGTACGAATCCCCATGCCTAATGGGGAGGTACTCAAAATTCAAGGAGAACGACCAGGAAGAACTCTGAGGCTTATTTCCTGCATGAAGATGCGACGATGTCTACGGAAGCAGTGTTATGCACTCCTGGCTCATGTTGTAGAAAGAAAGAAAGAAGGCATCAAGTTGGCAGATATTCCTGTGGTGCGAGATTATCCGGAAGTATTTCCTGATGATTTGTCAGGATTACCTCCTCTACGACAGGTGGAATTTCGTATCGAGTTGGTTCCTGGAGCTACGCCGGTAGCAAAAGCACCATATCGTTTAGCACCCTCCGAAATGCAGGAACTCTCCAACCAACTACAAGAGCTATTGGAGAAGGGATTCATTCGGCCGAGTCATTCACCATGGGGAGCACCGGTTCTATTTGTCAAGAAGAAAGACGGGTCATTTCGTATGTGTATCGATTATCGCGAGTTGAACAAGTTGACTGTGAAAAATCGATACCCTCTGCCCAGAATTGATGATTTGTTTGATCAACTACAGGGAGCTTCGTATTTCTCCAAGATTGATCTTCGTTCTGGATATCATCAACTGAGGGTTTTTGAGGATGACATACCGAAAACAGCATTCAGGACTCGTTACGGGCACTATGAGTTCTTAGTCATGCCGTTCGGGCTGACTAATGCACCAGCTGTGTTCATGGATTTAATGAATCGAGTGTGCAAACCATACTTAGATAAGTTTGTAATCGTGTTCATAGACGATATACTTATCTATTCTCGTTCAAAGGAAGACCACGAGAAACACCTTCGAGCAATTTGGAATTGTTACGGGAAGAGAAGCTTTTCGCCAAATTCTCGAAGTGTGAATTCTGGCTTCAAGAAGTGAAGTTCTTGGGTCATGTGGTTAACAAGGATGGAATCCATGTAGACCCCAGCAAGATTGAAGCGGTAAAGAATTGGGATACACCCAAAACACCATCAGAAATCCGACAATTCTTAGGATTGGCCGGATATTATCGACGGTTTATTGCGAACTTTTCAAAAATCGCACAACCGTTGACCATGCTAACTCAGAAAGATAAGAAGTTTGATTGGGGACATGCACAAGAACAAGCTTTCCAGACATTAAAGGAAAAGCTATGTAATGCTCCAATACTATCCCTTCCGGATGGAAATGACGACTTTGTGGTGTACTGCGATGCTTCACATCAAGGATTGGGATGTGTGTTAATGCAAAGAAGTAAGGTGATTGCATACGCTTCACGACAACTAAAAGTGCATGAGAAGAACTACACAACTCATGATTTGGAGTTGGGCGCTGTAGTTTTTGCACTTAAGATATGGAGACACTATCTGTATGGAACCAAGTGCATCATCTATACCGATCATAAGAGCCTTCAACACATCCTAAATCAGAAAGAGCTCAACATGCGACAACGACGATGGGTAGAATTACTTAGTGACTATGATTGTGAAATCCGGTACCATCCGGGGAAAGCAAATGTGGTGGCTGATGCCCTCAGTCGTAAAGAACGCGTAAAACCATTACGTGTTCGAGCCTTGGGCTTGACTATTCAAACGAGCTTGAAAACTCAAATCCAAAATGCGCAAACTGAGGCTCTAAAAGAAGAAAACCTTGCGGGAGAAGAATTCCGAGGATTGGATAAACAGATGAATCGCAAGGATGACGGCGTACATTACTTCATTGATCGCATATGGGTTCCCAGATGGGGAGATGTACGTACACTAGTCTTGGATGAAGCACACAAGACTCGATATTCTGTTCATCCCGGTGCAGACAAGATGTACCATGATCTGAAGGATCTGTACTGGTGGCCGGGTATGAAGAAAGACATTGCTCTATATGTGAGCAAATGCTTGACGTGTTCCAAGGTTAAAGCTGAACACCAAAAACCATCGGGATTATTACAACAACCCGAAATTCCCGAGTGGAAATGGGAGAACATCACGATGGATTTTATCACTAAACTCCCGAGAACACCAAGCGGGCATGACTCGATATGGGTCATAGTAGATCGATTAACAAAATCAGCACACTTCTTGCCTATCCGAGAAGACTATAAAATGGATAAGTTGGCAAGATTGTACATCAAAGATGTTGTGACAAGGCATGGAGTGCCAGTGTCAATCATATCCGACCGAGACAGTCGATTCACTTCACGCTTTTGGCAAATGTTGCAGAAAGCGATGGGCACTCGACTGGATATGAGTACAGCCTATCACCCCCAGACAGACGGCCAAAGTGAACGCACAATACAGACGCTTGAGGACATGCTACGTGCATGTGTCATTGACTTTGGTGGCAGTTGGGATACTCATCTACCATTGATTGAGTTTTCCTACAATAACAGCTACCATACTAGTATTGGGTGTGCACCGTTCGAAGCGTTGTATGGCCGAAAATGTAGGTCACCTGTATGTTGGGCCGAGATTGGCGAGAGTCAGCTAACTGGTCCTGAAATCATACAAGAAACAACAGATAAGATTTTCCTAATCAAAGATAGACTTAAGGCTGCTCGAGATCGCCAAAAGAGCTATGCCGACAACCGTCGGAAACCGTTAGAGTTTAATGTTGGTGATCGAGTGTTACTTAAGGTCTCTCCCTGGAAAGGGATAGTTCGGTTTGGAAAGAAAGGGAAGTTAGCCCCGAGATACGTTGGACCATTTGAGATCACAGAGAGGATCGGTCCAGTGGCATACCGGTTAAAGTTGCCACAAGAGCTTGGCAGCGTACATGATACTTTCCATGTATCAAACCTTAAGAAGTGTTTAGCTGATGAATCACTTCACGTGCCTATTGAAGACATCAAGATTGATCAAAGCCTCCATTTCATGGAGGAACCCATTGAGATCATGGACCGAAAGGTCAAGAAGTTGAGACGTAGTAAGATACCTATTGTTCGTGTGAGATGGAATTCCAAACGAGGTCCAGAGTTTACATGGGAACGAGAGGATAGATGAAACTCAAATATCCTCATCTGTTCGAGGATGACACTCTTGGACCTAACACCAGTTGAATTTCGGGACGAAATTCCCTCAACTGGGGGATACTGTGACACCTCGCAATATCAAGCAAGGAACATTGTGGATTACTGTTACATTGGGGTGACAGTTCAGATGATACAGATGGATTTAATGAACAAAGTCTTAGAAACATTCAAGATATTCCCAAATCAGAAAGAAAACCTAAGATTCTTCTTGTTGAAGATCATGTGGTGAATGTGATGGAGTGTGGCATCTGTCACCAATAGACCGTCGATCGGCATTAAGCTCATTAACTCACCGTGTGTGTATTAACGATCCTCACGTATGTTATAATTTATTTATCATGTTGACCGAATTATATTCGTGTGCTTGTTCTATGTGTGTTAACGATCCTTATGTATTTATCATATATACATATATATATCGTTTTGGATTGGAACTCTCGTATGCCCGTTCGTGTGAATAACAATAATCATAATCATAGTAATAATAATAATAATCATAATAATAATAATGAAAATAATAATAATAATAATAATAATGATACTAATAATAACAATAGACAATAATAACAACAATAATAGAAATAATAATAATAATAATAAGTCCAGGGGGGGTTTTGATATTTTTGAAACTATAAAAACAATTTATAACATGAAATAATAAAGATGAAACCGCAGGGACTAAAATGTAAAATTCCAAATTACAAAACCAACCCCCCGCCCATTTCCCCCGTGTTTCCGGCCACACTATTCCGGCCGAAGTCCGGCGACACGCCGGCGACCACTAAAACCACATAAAAATCCGATTTTAATAGCCCTAATTACCCCGAATCGTCTCGTGGACCAGATTCGAACGCAAAGCAACCCCAAAACGCGTTTAAACGGTCGATTAAACGACTAATTCCTTTTCACTTTATTCCCGACCAAGTTTAACGGCTAATTCATCCACTCAACACCAATCTAGTCAAAATTTTACCGTTGAATCGAACTTTAACTCATTACACATCGAATGCTACTGCCCATTTCAACGAAACACACAAAAATCAAACCAAATTAATCCCTCTCTGTTCTCGACCTGCAACTCTGTCAACAGCCATCTTTCGAGCATTATAACGCTCAATTAACAGAAGGCTATTAATCATTAACAACATTCGAAGCCTACTGTGAAGTTAATTTGATTTCTATCAAGTGTTGATCCCTATTTGAATTCGAGATAGCCGCGGTTGTTCTTCGAAGCATTCACACAATCCGAAACATAAACAGGTAATTGAATACTTCAACTTACTCGTTTTTACATAAGGATTAAAACCCTAAGATTAATTCTGTTAACATTGTCGAATTGGATTCAATTTGGATGAAATCAGATTAGGGTTTATATGGAATTGGGGAAACTGGGTTAATCCGGTTTAAAAACAATTGAAACCGAATATAAACGCGGCCACGGCCTTTGGTTCACTGGATAAACACATGCTGCCCCATTCGAGAGGTCCCGGGTTCGACCCTGGGCCACTGCAAACATTTTTTTAAATCCTTTTGAGCATCTAAAAATTACACAAAAATTTCTAAAATTATAAAATAAATTTTATAAACATCCTTTATTTTAAATCTCACTAAATTATTTTCTGAAAATATTTTAATTAAAAACCTTAAATAATCTTTATAAAATATTATTTATAAATATTTAAAACAATTATTTTTATAAAAATGAACTCTAAATCGTGTTTAATTATGAAATAATCAAAAATTATAGAAATTACGAATTTTATAACTGCATAAAATATTTACAAATATAATTATAGGTTATATTTTATTAATAAATTATTATTGAGTTACGATTACGAAGAATACATACATATATTTATTTCGAATAGACCAAACTACAAGTAATTTCGTTACTTGTTCAAAACCTCACAATTCAACGTAAAAATCCTATTATCACAAAGTATATAATCAAAGTTAAACATATATATATATATCTAATCGTATACGTCAAACGAACCGACTCGAATCCAACCAAATATATCTATTAGCGTTGTATACGTTTTAAAGGCTTAGTTATAATCAATAATAGGTATTGATCGTGATCGATCGTGCATTGCTTGATTCTGTGAAGTTTGCTTATTCTGTGAAGTCTGTGTGCATTACAACAATACAAGGTGAGTTTCGTGGCCCCTTTTATGCTTATACAAGTTTTCAATGTTTTCAATCAAATTGGGGGAAAAGTATGCTCACCGTTTTCAATGCTGTACACTATATATTCTGTTTTCATTCTTGGAATCAATGTGATACTGTTTTGCATGCATACATGGTGTTAATCTATGGAAAACTCAAACAACCATTAATTCCCGGGTTTGGGAACCAACGGTTAGGTATTGGTAGTACTACTGGGTTGACACCCCCACCCTCGACAGATCGGTTAACTTGTGAGTTACCGACTACAGCTGCCAGCAAACCGGCCATGGGTGAATATATTCCGTCAGATTTATATGCATAACGTCATTAGGTTTGGTTGTCTTAAACACATGTTATGTGGTTTATGCTTACAGTTTGATTCCACATCAAAATCTATACAGCATCAGTTATATGTTTTAAATTTAAACCTGCGGAACTCACCAACATTATTGTTGACATTTTTGAGCATATCTTTTCAGGTGATCATAATCAAAGAGGATAGCTAGTGCTGATGCCTTAGCAGAGACCCTCAGGATTTCATTAGTTTTGCATTTGTAATGTATAACATTTGTATTCATTTGTAAACAATGTGTATTTGGATTTTAGAATCAATAAGACTATGATAGTCGTGGAACTGACTAACCACGACACAAGTCACCATTGTGTCGGGGGACGTCATGACACGAGAAGTTGCATGTATTATATCTCTGTATTTATACCAAGTGTTATGACGATCCCGTCCGTCGCATCCTCGTGTTTCCGCTCTAAGCGAGGGTGTGACATTATAAAAATTTACGGGATGTTACAAATAACACCATGTATGTATTAGAATATGAGAATAGTATCACGTCGATTCCAAGTATGAAAATTGTAAATAAGATTGTTCAGCATCGAAAACGGGTGAGCATACTTTTCCCCCAAGTTTGGAAAACATTGAAACAGTTATAAAAGCATAAAAGGGGCCACGGAACTCACCTTGGATTGATGTAATTAATCACAAACTTCACAGAATATTGCAATGCACGACCCAAACACGATCAATACCTATGTATTAATTGTAACTAAGTCTTTAATATGTATTCCACACGAATAGATATATTTAGTCGGATTCGGGTTGGTTCGATTTGACGTGCAACACGCACACAAATAGATGATATATATTTCAAGATTAAGTTTGAAATTAACGTTAAATCAAGGATTAGAATTATGGGGTTTTAATAGGTATTAAGTTTACAAAGTATTTATTTGCATTTTGATTCCATTAAAAGGGTTTCATATTTGTATTTAAATATTTTTAGAATTAAATATAAAAATAATGTGGTCTAATTATATAATTTATAATTATCCAATAATATTTATAAATAAGATATTCACACTTATAGTATTTTGATTAGTAATAAGGTATTAATTTATACCTTTGGTTCAAATATATTCTATAAGAAATAACCCACAATTCATAAATAATTTGTGGATTTATAAAATATATTAATTTGTATTTAAAGATAATAAAGTGTCCATTTTTTAAAAATAATTATTTATAATATTTATAAATAATATTTATATGATTTTTGTGATTAACTTGATTTAGAATTTATTTTATAAAAATAAGTATTTTTAATATTTTAAATAATATTTTATAAAAATCTATTAAAGTTTTTAAATAAAATAAATTTACAGAAAATTGTTTTGTAAGATTTAAAATAAGGGAAACTTATAAAATTTATTTTTATAATTTTTAGGAATTTTTCCATTTTTAAAGTATTTTAGAAAGCTTTAAAAAAATAAAACAAATAAAACGAGGCTGCCCGGGGTCGAACCCGGGTCCTCTCCCTGCGTACACACACACCGAACCAGTGAACCAAGGCACAAGGCCGCGATAGGAATCCGTTTCCAATTCTTTTAAACACACTTTTAAACCAATCCCCAATTTCCCAATTTCAATCGAGCCCTAATTTGATTTTGAATCAAATTGAAGTTCGATTCGATGTTGTTAACGTCTAGAATCATAGGGCTTTTATTCCCTTGATACAACGATTATGTACATGTGTTTAATTATACGAATATGTTTGAATTGGAGGTATACCGATGAAGAACAATCCGCGACAGGGGAGAAATGGTTCGAGGTGAAATCGTGGATGATAATCAGATTAATTGCACAGTAAGCTTCCCAACACGATTATGATCAATAGCCCTCTATCAATTGCAACAAATGTTGCTCCGAACAGGTCCTTCGATTGAGTTGCAGGTTCGAAAGAAAATGGTGATCGAACAGAGTGTTTTGTTTGATTCAATAGGAATTGAATGGTGCATTCGATTGGGAATTGTTATGTGATCTTATATATACGATTTCTTCGATTAATTAAATGTTAGTGCATTCGATAGTGGCCGGGAAAAGGGCCGAAGTGGGTTGATCGGGTTGGGTGGTAATCGCACTACGATTTTTCAATTCGAAAGGGGGTCCAGGTTCGGTTCTTGCACGCGAAATTGTCGGGAGCATTCGATTGAATTAAAAATCGCGTTTAGTTGGTGGTTGGGGTTCGCCGGAATTGTCGCCGGCGGCGACCGGAGAAGGGGAAGTCGACGGGGGGGGGGGGGGTTGGGTTTTAAAATCAAAGTTTTACTTTTACCCCCTGTAATTTGTTTTGTTTAACATTTTATGTTAAAAGTTCATAACACATGTTTCAATTGTTACATTTTTAACCCAAACTTTTTAGAGTTTAGGTTTTTAATAATAACTTTTTATTTTATTGTCATAAATTATTATTATCATTATTATTATCATTATTATTATTATTATTACTATTTTTATTATGATTATTATTATTATTATTTTTTTTATTATTGGAATTAATAATGCATTAAAATTAATTGTTTTTAAAAATACGGGATGTTACAGTCTCCCCTGCTTTAGGAAATTTCGTCCCGAAATTTTAATCACGAGGAGGCTGAAACGAAAAGGTGAGGATACTGGGGTTTTATTTGGTCATCACGTTCACAGGTGAACTCTGGGCCACGTTTAGATTCCCAGTGGACTTTGACAATAGGTACCCGGCTTTGTTTCATTTGTATATAATCTTTTACAAGATTCTTGACATAATGTATACCAATTTGAACTCTTCCAGAGAATCGCGAGACTCTCTTTGAGATTTGGCATATGGAACATTAGGACACGATGACGAGTTACCATGGTATGTTAGACTTATAATCACAACTTCCACAATATAATTTCGTGGTAAGGTGAAGTCTAGAAATCATTAAAAGACCAGCAATGATAAGAAAGGTTAACCGTTGGAATTTAAGAATCCCAAACGTCCTCATATGAAGCGACCTTAATGCATATTTTGTGAATATGTATTTCTCCTTTGACCAACCATCGGTCTAAGAAAAATATGCTATGCGAAGATCTTGGAATGAGTTCACAACGAAATGAATCAATCATTCAGAATGACGATTGATGTTTTAACGTCATACCACGGTGTACGAATATTTGAAACAGATGCAGGTTAATTTCTCGACGTTGTGAGATAATGGGTTTGTTACTACGTGAAGATTACTCTGAACCTTTCCTTGGTGGGTAAACTTGATAGCATTGCTGATCAAGTGGGTGAGAATTCGTCTAATCCGTAAAGCATCACCATTAACCTCCACTGGGACATCACCTCTTCTTGGCTTAAATTTTGTGGTCTCCAACCTTATAACTCCTGACTCAACTTTGGAAAAGTCGAGGATGTCACTAGTAAATTGAAGGACTAGTTCGCCAGAAGACAACATGACACTCAAAAGTTGTTTCTGATTTTTAACAAGTTTTGTTGTTGATAGCGATTCTGCTATGCTAACGACCCCTGATAATGGAGATCTTATCTCGTGTGACATGGTTGCTAGCATTTGTTTTGCTCTCATCGTTTCCTCTGTAATATGAACAGTTTTATTAAGTTCTGTCTCTTTGGCCTTCTGCACAGCTATTTCTTCCCTTAGTTCTGCCATCTTTTCTCTCTTTTCACCTGATCAGTGATTTCCATGCCCACATAATTAACACAAATGTTCTCCCCATCTTTGCTGAACACGGGTTCAACATATATTAAGAATGTTTTGGCTCCAAATAACTTAGTCTCAAAAGTAATTCCTCTCTTTGCTGGTAACTCTCCTCAGGACTTCTCTTTTAAAGTCTTGTTGTTCAAATTCAAGACAGAATTTTAATGATCTTCAAGGTTAAGGATTCAAAGCGGTTCAAGGAGTGACGCAAATAATAGGAAAGGTATTTGTAAACATGTTTTGCAAGGTAGCAATTTCTGTTTACATACGCAGTTTGACAAACCATTGTACGCTGAGAACATTTACGTGACTAGAAAGTCATGTTTATAAGTTGATAATATCTTCAGCAGAGGGATTGTTTAGGAAGGCTACCATCGCACAATCACGTTTTGATGATAACTCAAATGAAAGTTGATAAGTAAGGAATAAATGTTTCCATATAGCTAGGTCAAAATATGAGGATAAAAGGAGAGAAATCGATTTAAGAATTTTAAGTGCTCCAAGCTTGGAATCCAAATCAACTTAATACGATCGGGTCTCCTTTCAGGTTCAGAAATCATGCTTTGGCTTGGTAGGTCGAATTACCAACATCGGTTCATCCTTCTCGTTACTTGATTACAACCATGGTAGGTTGAAGATCAAGAGTTGAGATTCAGTCATCAAGGTATGGAATTCATGCTTATCTTGATAATAACAAGAAAACAATCGAGGGTTGACATTTGTCACCAAAATACGGGTTTCGATCCTATTTTGGTGAGATCATGTCATTTGTGAAATGTAAATTTCAATGAGAATAATTGAAGTCAATCCTCAAGATAAGGAAGTCACCCTAATCCAGAGGATGAAATTTCACAAAACGAACAAATGGAAAACCATTTATCGCAATAGTGATTCATCAAAGTAAGGGGATCTCCCCTGCTTTGATGAGGTATAATCATTTAGGAGATACGAGTGTTCTTAGTCATGGGTTGTCTTGAAAACTCTTGCGTTTCTCACGGTGCAAGCAGTATGAAGTTTGACTTAACGTCGAAAGGAAAATTAGTATCAATTAGGAATTCAGGAAATTTCAAGTTATATCAGTGTATCGAAGGAAAGATCGTGCTTACAATCTTAAGATCGAAATTCGAGATCGCAGAATTTGTTATGATGGTGTTCAAATCTTGAATAATTTAAATCAGGAAGACGAAATCAAGGACAAGAATGATTCGACATTACAATGAGATGTGAACATTCGATTCATAATCGAAGGGAATATATGGACTTCTCAGGATAGTACCTCAATGACAAAGCAAAAATAGTAATATTCATTTCATCATTATAATACCAAGGTTTCAAGCGCGTAAGTATCACCCCAAATAAGCAAATACTCATAGTTTAGATGGGTCTAAACATAAAGCACGAAGTAACTAGAAATGACTTTTTTTTTTCCAGTCATTACTTCTCCATTAGTGCCCGTGTGACGTCAGTCCTGGTCGTCATCACTGCTGGAGGAACTAGAGAGACTCGGGGGTAGGTCAGGATAGTTGCCCCCTAAGTTGGTCTCGTCGGCGGGCGGCCAGATCTTAATCCGGTTTGCCGGGAACCCTCTAATTCGAGCCGTCCGTCTCACAGCTCCTCCATTGTTCACTTGTTGGGCTCTTGCCTCGGGGGCATTCCTTGCAACTGTAGATGCTATAGGAACTACAGGTGCAGCAGGGTTAGGCTCCACAGGATTAATCGGTGCAGTGGCGACATCAGGTAGAGTGTGCACAACAGGTTCTATGGGTTCTTCCTCTTCAAATGGGTCTGGTGCATCAAGCATCACCTCCTCAGGGTTAGATTTTCTATTAGAAGATGTTTGTACTAGGTATGCTAAGAGAATCTTTTCAGGCTTCGATTCGTTTTCAGAAGAAGTAATAGAAGGGCTGATAGATGACATCCTGAAATGTCATTAAGATACTTTATGAGATTTGGGGTAATATGAGCTATACAGCATGAAAATGACAATCAGGGATTTGGCATAAAACAATGAGTTGTTCCGAGTGTAATCAAAGCGAGTACGTCGACTAATCACAGCATTAAGTCAGCCATAACTTTGTTAAAGACATGCGTTCCAACAAGCAGATACTCATCCCACTCTTCCATCCTTGCATGTACTGGGTGGTAAGGCACAGACTTTGACGAGACTTTGAAAATCACGAATAACGATTCAAAGCTCATATTGAAAATTATTTGATTTAGACACACAATGCATTGACTATGATTTTAAGATTTGTGTGTGCTTTGATAGGAATCAAAGTATAAAAAGATTCACATATGAATCTATCCATCAAGTTCCAATAACCCATGCTTCGGTCCATCAAGATCATTACGTAGCCTAGTTTAAGCATATTCTTAGTATACCGGTGATGTTTATATATAGGGTTCCCCGCAGCGTTCCCACCACATCCACGATATACTTTGAATAATACTTAAACTAGTTACATAACAACTTAATTTTCCTTAGCATCATTCCAAAGTATAAGTAATATAAGTTTAATAAGAGCCACCGCAACTACACTTCTGTATAGGCGGTTTTACCAGTTATAAATGGCTACAATCAAACCTATACATCGGTTCCACACGGGAATTGATGACTGTAGAAAAAAACATTTCCAAAGTGTAAATAGTTTAATGTGACGAAGCAATATCCATAAAGCGTACACGTATAGTTTACAACCAAACCGATCCATGCCTCAGTCAATCGGGATCATCACGTAGCCCAGTTTAAACACATTCTTGGTATACCAAGGATGCTTATATATAGGGTTCCCCGCAGCGTTCCCACCACATCCGTGGCATACCTAGAACGATGCCTAAACCAGTTACGTGACATCCGTTTATCCTTAGCATAATCTTAAAGAATAACGTTTTGTATGTGTAGAGAGTATCATTACTCCTCTACATTTATGTATTCCACTTTCGTTCTAAGCATTAATCAGTAGTTACTGAAACGCTAAGTGGAGATATTTCTCATAAGGTCAATATTATAATTGGAAATACTATGAAGGCTCTAAGTAGGACAGGACTTGAGTAAGTGTTGATAATGTTTGATTGCCTTCAACAAGGACTTATAATGTTTGATTGCCTTTAACAGGACTTATAATGTTTGATTGCCTTCAACAAGGACTTATTAGAATTATGACCCTAGCACCCTAGGGCATAGAATAGAAACGTGTGATACTCATGATCGTTACCTCATGGTAAGATTTGCTAGACTTCTTATGCATGGTGAATTACAATTACGTGTGCACCCGTAATGGTAATTACCTTGCATGGTCACCCTAGCTCCACTTACCCCAAGTTAACATCATAGTATTATCTAGATTCATCAAGCATAAATAACGTAATGTCCTTATGTCCATGAGCCAGTATTCCAATAATAGCATGTAATAGCAAATAAGCATATAAGCACATTAAGTCTAATGATAACTGTATATCCGTCATACTTTCAGGATTTCAGTCATAACTATGATAGGGTCGGATTCAATATCCGAGATCGACGCTACGCGTGATCACCGAAGTTCCCTAATAATATGATGTTGTGCGCATACAAGCGTAAAGTTCTTAGTATAAAATTATCCCATGGAGAAAGACTAAGAGTAATAATGTCTTCCCCGGGATGTTCAGATAACACGTGTACATGTATAAAATCAAGTATGTAGGAACATACTTGTAGATTATTAGGTATATAGGAATATACATGTATATTAAGTTCATAGACTTAATATACTTGAGGCATTTGCCTTGTAGATTTGTGTATTGACCATAGTTTATCACTCATCCCAGAAATCCCAGGTAAGCATACCAGGTCTCGTAATGAGATATATGCGATATGCTTGCCTTAGCCCGAGGGCCTTTTGCCAGGAATCCAGAATACAGGTGTCTATGTGTCACACAAATCATGAAAGACATTTAGGTAAAATCAAATGCACACAATCCCTAGCATGCATTCTATATGAAGGTTCTTAGGTTATAGTCTAGGTGAATTCTCCACCTAAATCTCTATAACCAAGGCTCTGATACCAATCTGTCACACCCCCGCTTGTAGCGGAAACACGAGGATGCGACGGACGGGATCGTCATAACACTTGGCATAAATACAGAGATATATACATGCAAACATCTCGTGTCATGACGTCCCCCCGACACAATGGTGACTTGTGTCGTGGTTAGTCAGTTCCACGACTATCATAGTCTTATTGATTCCAATCCAATCACACAATGTTCAAATATGAACAAATGACAAATATTAATATGCAAAACTTATTGAAATCCTGAGGGTCTCGGCTAAGGCATCAACTCTAGCTATCCTCTTTGATTATGTTCACCTGAAAAGATATGCTAAAAAATGTCAACACATAATGTTGGTGAGTTCCGCAGGTTTAAATTGAAAACATGTAGTTGATGCTGTATAGAATTTGATATGGAATCATACTGTAAGCAAAAACCACATAACATGTGTTTTACAACCAAACCCTATGACGTTTATGCATATAAGTTCGACGGAATATATTCACCCATGGCCTGATTGCTGGCAGCTGTAGTCGGTAACTCACAAGTTAAACCGATCTGTCGAGGGTGGGGGTGTCAACCCAGTAGTACTACCAATACCTATCCGTTGGTTCCTAACCCGGAATTAATGGTTGTAAGAATAGAATAACACCATGTATGTATTAGAATATGAGAATAGTATCACGTCGATTCCAAGTATGAAAATTGTAAATAAGATTGTTCAGCATCGAAAACGGGTGAGCATACTTTTCCCCCAAGTTTGGAAAACATTGAAACAGTTATAAAAGCATAAAAAGGGGCCACGGAACTCACCTTGGATTGATGTAATTAATCACAAACTTCACAGAATATTGCAATGCACGACCCAAACACGATCAATACCTATGTATTAATTTAACTAAGTCTTTAATATGTATTCCACACGAATAGATATATTTAGTCGGATTCGGGTTGGTTCGATTGACGTGCAACACGCACCAAATAGATGTATATATATTTCAAGATTAAGTTTGAAATTAACGTTAAATCAAGGATTAGAATTATGGGGTTTTAATAGGTATTAAGTTTACAAGTATTTATTTGCATTTTGATTCCATTAAAAGGGTTTTCATATTTATTTAAATATTTTTAGAATTAAATATAAAAATAATGTGGTCTAATTATATAATTTATAATTATCCAATATATTTATAAATAAGAATATTCACACTTATAGTATTTTGATTAGTATAAGGTATTAATTTATACCTTTGGTTCAAATATATTCTATAAGAAATAACCCACAATTTCATAAATAATTTGTGGATTTATAAAATATATTAATTTGTATTTAAAGATAATAAAGTGTCCATTTTTTAAAAAATATTATTTATAATATTTATAAATAATATTATATGATTTTTGTGATTAACTTGATTTAGAATTTATTTTATAAAAATAAGTATTTTTAATATTTTTAAATAATTTTTATAAAATCTATTAAAGTTTTTAAATAAAATAATTTACAGAAAATTGTTTTGTAAGATTTAAAATAAGGGAAACTTATAAAATTTATTTTTATAATTTTTAGGAATTTTTCCATATTTTAAAGTATTTTAGAAAGCTTTAAAAAAATAAAACAAATAAACGAGGCTGCCCGGGGTCGAACCCGGTCCTCTCCCTGCGTACACACACACCGAACCAGTGAACCAAGGCACAAGGCCGCGATAGGAATCCGTTTCCAATTCTTTTAAACACACTTTTAAACCAATCCCCAATTTCCCAATTTCAATCGAGCCCTAATTTGATTTTGAATCAAATTGAAGTTCGATTCGATGTTGTTAACGTCTAGAATCATAGGGCTTTTATTCCCCTTGATACAACGATTATGTACATGTGTTTAATTATACGAATATGTTTGAATTGGAGGTATACCCGATGAAGAACAATCCGCGACAGGGGAGAAATGGTTCGAGGTGAAATCGTGGATGATAATCAGATTAATTGCACAGTAAGCTTCCCAACACGATTATGATCAATAGCCCTCTATCAATTGCAACAAATGTTGCTCCAACAGGTCCTTCGATTGAGTTGCAGGTTCGAAAGAAAATGGTGATCGAACAGAGTGTTTTTGTTTGATTCAATAGGAATTGAATGGTGCATTCGATTGGGAATTGTTATGTGATCTTATATATACGATTTCTTCGATTAATTAAATGTTAGTGCATTCGATAGTGGCCGGGAAAAGGGCCGAAGTGGGTTGATCGGGTTGGGTGGTAATCGCACTACGATTTTTCAATTCGAAAGGGGGTCCAGGTTCGGTTCTTGCACGCGAAATTGTCGGGAGCATTCGATTGAATTAAAAATCGCGTTTAGTTGGTGGTTGGGGTTCGCCGAATTGTCGCCGGCGGCGACCGGAGAAGGGGAAGTCGACGGGGGGGGGGGGGGTTGGGTTTTAAAATCAAAGTTTTACTTTTACCCCCTGTAATTTGTTTTGTTTAACATTTTATGTTAAAAGTTCATAACACATGTTCAATTGTTACATTTTTAACCCAAACTTTTTAGAGTTTAGGTTTTTAATAATAACTTTTATTTTTATTGTCATAATTATTATTATTATCATTATTATTATCATTATTATTATTATTATTACTATTTTTATTATGATTATTATTATTATTATTTTTTTTATTATGGAATTAATAATGCATTAAAATTTAATTGTTTTTAAAAATACGGGATGTTACCACATTGTTTAAAAGTATGGTTTTAATTATTTTTTGATTCTCAGAAACTTACATGAAAATAGTTTTCCTATCATACTTTGACCTTTTAAAAGATCTTATAAAATATTTTATATTTTCACAAAGGTTTTTTATAAAGTTTTATAGGTTTAAAAATTAAATTGATTAAAAAGTGTATTTTTTGTTCAAAATCTAGTTTATAATTTACAAAAAAATATATTTTTAAGAAATCTTGATTTTAAAACACTATGATCTTGTATTATAGAGACACTGTGTGAGCGGATTTGTATATAAATGTTTTTTCATTGGAACAGATCATTAAAAACTATTTTAGGATTTGCGAAATTTCTATACTTGTTATAGACGTTTGAGTCGGAAAATATCTGTGAGTTGTAAACTGGTGATCACATATGACACCACACGTGATAAATTATTATAAATATGATTAATCGTCAATACACGTAATCATAGTCTTTGAATGTTTAAGAGTGAATTATCATTTTCCTTTACGTGCTTTAACATTATTCATTTTTGTAACATCCTGTAATTTTGAATTAATATAAAGTTAGTTTTGCTAATAATAAATAATATTAATAATAATAATAATAATGATAATAATAATAATAATAATGAAATAATAATAATCAATAGTTAATTATAAAGAATAATAATAATAATAACTAATCATAATAGTAATAATAATACTAGTTTAATTATAAAATAATAAACCATAATGACAATGGTAATAATAATATTAATAATAATAATATTATGGATATAATAATAATAATAATAATATAATAATAATAATAATAATAATAATAATATAATAAAATAACAATAATAATAGTAATAATAATAATAAAAATAATAAAACTTAGAATTTAAAGTCCAGGGGGTTGTTTGATATTTTGGAAACTTAAAATGAAAGTTTATTACTTAAAATAAAAACAGTTGAAAGAACAGGGACCATTTTGTAAATTCTTCAAACTTCCCCGTTTTCCCCCGCCGGACACTCGCCGCCGGCCACCGATCTCCGGCGAGCCCGCAGCGGCCAAATTACTCGATTTTTAATCAAAACAAACACACTGACAGCCTCATGTGCAAGAAATATGTGTGACACATAGACACCTGTATTCTGGATTTCCTGGCAAAAAGCCTTCGGGCTAAGGCAAGCGTATCGTATAAATCTCATTGAGGGGCCCGTTACGCTTACCTGGGGATTTCGGGATGAGTGATAAACTATGGTCAAATACACAAATCTCTAAGGCAAATGAGTCAACTTACCTTGACGTGTCCACGGTTCCAAATGATAATGCGTTATCAAATGGAATCATTCCGTGTACCTTACAACCTTTAGCCTACCTTTGTCTAAACTAATATTCTTTGTTATCCTCACTCCCGTAACTAGCTCCTTTTTGTATGTCCAGCATGTCTCGACAACTTGCAAAACGTGGAAACTCCAACCGCAAGCTGGCAGCAATGATCGCCAAACAATGGCTGCTGTGCTCCCAACCATGGTTGCTGAACTTACTAGCACCATGATGGCTAATAGCAACAACACCAATGGAAACAACAACGGTGCTCAAGGAGAAAATAGCAACAGCCGAAATAGGAACGATCGTACTTGCACCTTCAAACACTTCAACTCGTGCAAACCCACCAACTTTAGTGGCAAGGAAGGAGCCACTGGTCTTCTTGAGTGGTTCGAGGCATGGAGAACACTTTTGCCAATTGTGAGTGTCCCGAGGCACTCAAAGTCCGTTATGCCACTAGTATGCTCCAACAAAGAGCACTTACCTGGGGAATAGCGAGAAGAGAAAACGAGGAGCTGATGCTATTTTGGCACTCTCTTGGGATGAGTTTAAGAACATCGCCATCGCAAAGTTCTGCCCGAGAAGTGAATTGCAAAAGCTGGAAGAAGAATTCTGGAATTTGAAGCAAAACGTGGTGATCATTTGGCCTACTCAACTAGGCATCATGAGTTGAGTTTATTATTGCCTCACATGGTCGATACCGTTCCCCGCAACATCGAGAAATTCATTAAGGGTGTACCGCCCAAATTCAAGATGCTGTAGTGGGTAGCCGACCCACAACTTTAGAAGAAGCCATTACTATCACCGCTCAACTCACCGAGAACCATATTCGAGCAGGCACCATGTCTGTGAAAGGTGCAAAGAAGGTGGAAAAGATGGCTAGTGAGGACATTAAGGAGACCAAAGCTGAACCATCCAACAACAACAACAACAACAAGAAGCGCAAGTTTACACCGGCACGCAACTATGCTGTGGCTGCAACCAAACAACCCCAAAAACAACTGTACCTACCATGCACCTGTGGCACAAGTGCCTGGGGCTAGAGCCTATGCTGGTCCGCAACCCATGTGCAACACGTGTAGGTATCATCATCCGGGGAATCAACCATGCCGTATCTGTACCTTATGTGGTAAATATGGTCACTGGGTGGCGACTTGTCACCGTGCTCCTAACAACGCCGCCATGGTCACAAACCGTGTTTGCTACAATTGTGGAGAACCTGGTCATTTCCGCCCACAATGCCCTCGCCCTGTGGGTAATGTGCCACCAGCCCGAGGACGTGCTTTCATATCAACGCTAACCAAGCACAAGTCAGCAATGACGTTGTGAATGGTACGACGTTGAATCCTGTTTAAATCATTTCATGTACTATTGATGTTTTCTATCTTTGTATTCAACGTATTCAATAATAAAATTTTACCAAACAGGTATGTATCTTGTGAATGATCATTATGCATCTGTATTATTTGATTCGGGTGCGGATAAGAGTTTCGTGTCGTTAGAATTCGAACCCGTACTTGCTAAACCACGTATTAATCTGAAAAGACCCTACACGGTCGAAGTCGCCGATGGGAAATCTATTGTCGTTGACGCCATAATACGTGATTGCATCATAAGCCTAACGAACACGAATTCTCCATTGATCTTATTCCTATGGAACTTGGAAGCTTCGACGTCATCATTGGTATGGATTGGTTAGCCAAACACCATGTCGAGATCGTTTGCTTTGAGAAAGTGTATCCGTATACCGTTACCATCTGGGGATACGATCGAACCGGGGCTCATTCGGGAATCATGGTTAATCAAAGTAGAGCTTAAAATAATTAAAAACCGAGACCTAATGCGTCCACGGCCTTTGGTTCACTGGTAGTTGGGTGTGTGTATGTGTTGGAGGTCCCGGGTTCGAACCGGCTACCTCCAACTATTTTTTATGCCTTTTTAAACCTCTTAAAATTTCAGAAAAATACTTAAAATTATAAAAATAAATTTTATAAATTTTAGATATTTTTCTTTACATCAAACCGATTTCTGCAAATTTACTTCTTAAAATATATTAATATTTGATTTTATTTTATTAAACAAATAATAAAACTAGTTAAATAACTTATAAAATAGACTTTAAATTTTGTTTATCTTAACAAAACAATACAATTGGAGTATTTTCATGTTTTAGTTATTAATTATTATTGTTTCAAATAATAAATAATTATTTGTCTTAAATAATAAATAATATAAGTTATGAAATTATATATTTTATAATTTCATAAATCATTCTAAAATATTATTCTCTTATAAATATACTAACTAAAGGTTAGATTAATAATTCGTTATTAATCAAAACGTTATTCTAATTAATCTTAAATAATTATAAAGTTTTATATATATTAAACCTTATCAATTTTTATACTCAAATTCATTCTTAAAATACTAAAACACGTTATATGAAATTCTTCTAATGGATCGAAACGCGAATAATTACTTTATAAATTTAATTACTCGACAAACCTCACAATTCCAATTGAAACCCTAGTTCACATTAAAACATTAAAGCTTATTATTAAGACTTTAACCTTGTGAATATATATTTACATATTTAGGTGCCTTGTAACGATTCACGTTGGAACGACGCCTACTATTATTCTTATTAGTCGTCATTATATACTTATTTGACAAGTGAGTTTTCCTTGCCCCCTTTTACTTTATTTCACACCATTTTGGGGTGAAACATGATACTTATACATTACACACTTATAAACGTTTGAGACTTGTAAAGCACTTGCAATTCATCTTTATATCTTGTCATGGTTATTTGTGTGATGTAAGTGATTATATGATACATAGTTTGTTACAATCATTAACTATTGCTAGCCTGGCGACGTCTTAGATCTTTGGGCCTGACAAGCCTATTGGTGCTAAAGTCGATGTATTGCCGACTCCTAGGAGCCGTATGCTTGTGCACTAGGGAACCAAATACACTTAGCCAATCTTATATACTTGTAATCAAGTCGAGGTTTGATTGTGAAGATATGTGTTCTATAACCTTACTAGCTTATAATCTATGACACGAATTGCAACTTATAATCTTTTCATATTATGTATGAAAACTTTGGAAACTCACCAACTATTTTTAGTTGACCCTTTTATTTTTATCATGTTTCAGGTAACCCCAAGTTTAAAGTGGTCTTTTGAAGCTTGCAATAAAACTAGGACGTGGACCTAGTTAAATAAAAGAAATGTCATGTTATGTTTTGATATTTGTTTGAATGTATTTCGTGATTGAGACTTATGTTTGTAATTCCTATTGAAACTATTAATTTGATTATTTACATTTAAACATAGCGTTATGTGGCTGTGAACAATCTTATCCCTCACACCTCGACGATTCCGCCGTCAAGGTTGGGGTGTGACAGATTGGTATCAAAGCCCGTAACTATAGGGAATTAGGTTATTAGAAATGGTGACCTAGACTATAGCATATGCATGAACCTTATAGAATTATATTTCTAATTTTTAAAAGTATATGGTTTGCATGCTACATGATGCTATGTTCCCTTATGTGCAATTTGATGCCTTAGCATAGGATTGCCTAAACATTTCTACATGTCTCCCAAAGCTTACATTTGACTCGTAGACTCTCCCCGAACATGAAACCTCTTAATCTTATTCTCGACGACACGTGGAAATCGTATACTTATGCTTATGACTTGGATCTTTAGACGTTATGTCTAATCTATATAAATCTCATCAAGGTTTTGATTTCATGAACCTAAGAAATATTGTTGACACATAGACACCTGTATTCTGGATTTCCTGGCAAAAAGCCTTCGGGCTAAGGCAAGCGTATTCGTATAAATCTCATTGAGGGGCCCGTTACGCTTACCTGGGGATTTCTGGGATGAGTGATAAACTATGGTCAAAATACACAAATCTCTAAGGCAAATGAGTCAACTTACCTTGACGTGTCCACGGTTCCAAATGATAATGCGTTATCAATGGAATCATTCCGTGTACCTTACAACCTTTAGCCTACCTTTGTCTAAACTAATATTCTTTGTTATCCTCACTCCCGTAACTAGCTCCTTTTTGTATGTCCAGCATGTCTCGACAACTTGCAAAACGTGGAAACTCCAACCGCAAGCTGGCAGCAATGATCGCCAAACAAATGGCTGCTGTGCTCCCAACCATGGTTGCTGAACTTACTAGCACCATGATGGCTAATAGCAACAACACCAATGGAAACAACAACGGTGCTCAAGGAGAAAATAGCAACAGCCGAAATGGGAACGATCGTACTTGCACCTTCAAACACTTCAACTCGTGCAAACCCACCAACTTTAGTGGCAAGGAAGGAGCCACTGGTCTTCTTGAGTGGTTCGAAGGCATGGAGAACACTTTCGCCAATTGTGAGTGTCCCGAGGCACTCAAAGTCCGTTATGCCACTAGTATGCTCCAACAAAGAGCACTTACCTGGTGGAATAGCGAGAAGAGAACCGAGGAGCTGATGCTATTTTGGCACTCTCTTGGGATGAGTTCAAGAACATCGCCATCGCGAAGTTCTGCCCGAGAAGTGAATTGCAAAAGCTGGAAGAAGAATTCTGGAATTTGAAGCAAAACGATGGTGATCATTTGGCCTACTCAACTAGGCATCATGAGTTGAGTTTATTATTGCCTCACATGGTCGATACCGTTCCCCGCAACATCGAGAAATTCATTAAGGGTGTACCGCCCAAAATTCAAGATGCTGTAGTGGGTAGCCGACCCACAACTTTAGAAAAGCCATTACTATCACCGCTCAACTCACCGAGAACCATATTCGAGCAGGCACCATGTCTGTGAAAGGTGCAAAGAAGGTGGAAAAGATGGCTAGTGAGGACATTAAGGAGACCAAAGCTGAACCATCCAACAACAACAACAACAACAAGAAGCGCAAGTTTACACCGGCACGCAACTATGCTGTGGCTGCAACCAAACAACCCCAAAAACAACTTGTACCTACCACTGCACCTGTGGCACAAGTGCCTGGGGCTAGAGCCTATGCTGGTCCGCAACCCATGTGCAACACGTGTAGGTATCATCATCCGGGGAATCAACCATGCCGTATCTGTACCTTATGTGGTAAATATGGTCACTGGGTGGCGACTTGTCACCGTGCTCCTAACAACGCCGCCATGGTCACAAACCGTGTTTGCTACAATTGTGGAGACCTGGTCATTTCCGCCCACAATGCCCTCGCCCTGTGGGTAATGTGCCACCAGCCCGAGGACGTGCTTTCAATATCACGCTAACCAAGCACAAGTCAGCAATGACGTTGTGAATGGTACGACGTTGAATCCTGTTTAAATCATTTCATGTACTATTGATGTTTTCTATCTTTGTATTCAACGTATTCAATAATAAAATTTTTACCAAACAGGTATGTATCTTGTGAATGATCATTATGCATCTGTATTATTTGATTCGGGTGCGGATAAGAGTTTCGTGTCGTTAGAATTCGAACCCGTACTTGCTAAACCACGTATTAATCTGAAAAGACCCTACACGGTCGAAGTCGCCGATGGGAAATCTATTGTCGTTGACGCCATAATACGTGATTGCATCATAAGCCTTAACGAACACGAATTCTCCATTGATCTTATTCCTATGGAACTTGGAAGCTTCGACGTCATCATTGGTATGGATTGGTTAGCCAAACACCATGTCGAGATCGTTTGCTTTGAGAAGTGTATCCGTATACCGTTACCATCTGGGGATACGATCGAACCGGGGCTCATTCGGAATCATGGTTAATCAAAGTAGAGCTTAAAATAATTAAAAACCGAGACCTAATGCGTCCACGGCCTTTGGTTCACTGGTAGTTGGGTGTGTGTATGTGTTGGAGGTCCCGGGTTCGAACCCGGCTACCTCCAACTATTTTTTTTATGCCTTTTTAAACCTCTTAAAATTTCAGAAAAATACTTAAAATTATAAAAATAATTTTATAAATTTTAGATATTTTTCTTTACATCAAACCGATTTCTGCAAATTTACTTCTTAAAATATATTAATATTTGATTTTATTTTATTAAAACAAATAATAAAACTAGTTAAATAACTTATAAAATAGACTTTAAAATTTGTTTATCTTAACAAAACAATACAATTGGAGTATTTTCATGTTTTAGTTATTAATTATTATTGTTTCAAATAATAAATAATTATTTGTCTTAAATAATAAATAATATAAGTTATAGAAATTATATATTTTATAATTTCATAAATCATTCTAAAATATTATTCTCTTATAAAATATACTAACTAAAGGTTAGATTAATAATTCGTTATTAATCAAAACGTTATTTTAATTAATCTTAATAATTATAAAGTTTTATATATTAAACCTTATCAATTTTTATACTCAAATTCATTCTTAAAATACTAAAACACATATATGAAATTCTTCTAATGGATCGAAACGCGAATAATTACTTTATAAATTTAATTACTCGACAAACCTCACAATTACAAATGAAACCCTAGTTCACATTAAAACATTAAAGCTTATTATTAAGACTTAACCTTGTGAATATATATTTACATATTTAGGTGCCTTGTAACGATTCACGTTGGAACGACGCCTACTATTATTCTTATTAGTCGTCATTATATACTTATTTGACAAGTGAGTTTTCCTTGCCCCCTTTTACTTTATTTCACACCATTTTGGGGTGAAACATGATACTTATACATTACACTTATAAACGTTTGAGACTTGTAAAGCACTTGCAATTCATCTTTATATCTTGTCATGGTTATTTGTGTGATGTAAGTGATTATATGAGATACATAGTTGTTACAATCATTAACTATTGCTAGCCTGGCGACGTCTTAGATCTTTGGGCCTGACAAGCCTATTTGGTGCTAAAGTCGATGTATTGCCGACTCCTAGGAGCCGTATGCTTGTGCACTAGGGAACCAAATACACTTAGCCAATCTTATATACTTGTAATCAAGTCGAGGTTTGATTGTGAAGATATGTGTTCTATAACCTTACTAGCTTATAATCTATGACACGAATTGCAACTTATAATCTTTTCATATTATGTATGAAAACTTTGGAAACTCACCAACTATTTTTAGTTGACCCTTTTATTTTTATCATGTTTCAGGTGACCCCAAGTTTAAAGTGGTCTTTTGAAGCTTGCAATAAAACTAGGACGTGGACCTAGTTAAATAAAAGAAATGTCATGTTATGTTTTGATATTTGTTTGAATGTATTTCGTGATTGAGACTTATGTTTGTAATTCCTATTGAAACTATTAATTTGATTATTTACATTAACATAGCGTTATGTGGCTGTGAACAATCTTATCCCTCACACCTCGACGATTCCGCCGTCAAGGTTGGGGTGTGACAATTTTCATAAAAAAATGTTCTTTTCCGCATATAGCTTCCCAAGTTTTTAAAAGGTTGTCATTTTCATCAAAACACTTTAACTCTATTAATTAAAATGTTGAACATATAATTTGACAAAATTTTAACCTTGCAATAAGGGAATTGATTGTGTGGTTGTGATAGTGAATCAGGATATAGGAGAGATGATGTCCATAGGTGAGATGATGTCGATAGGTGATGGTCTTCATTATAGAACCATTTCGCAATGGGTTCCGGCCACCACTAGGAGCCAACTTCAGTTCATTTTTCTCCTCCGCTGATAACGCCATCAACCTCATGATAAGTCGATGAAAAAAGATTCGAATATGAAAATTGATGTAGGTTTTATGAATGGAACAATAATACGTGGGTGGAGATTTAAAATAAAACTTAAACATAATTCATGGTTTATTTTTTTTGCAACATTACATAATTACCTTTTTTAATAATGGATGTTTACCATTTTAAATAAACATAATTAAAGTGTTTGTATGAAGATAACAACTTATTAAAACATTAGCGAGTCAAATAAAAATTTTAGTTGTTAAATGTTGTGTGGACACTGTATAATAACAATAAAAAGATTCAAAAAAAAGTCTTCTAAATTTAAAAAGTGTAACAAGTAATCTCAACCATTAATCTCTTTAATCAATTGTCAATATCAAATTGTAGGAAAAAGTTCGTTAGATGGGTATTTAAAAATAACTACTTTTGTTGACTTATGTAAGATGTTATTTTTTATAAAAATTACACCATAAAAGCAAGATTTTTTTATGTTTAAACGAGTACGATATTGTTATATATAAAAATAATATTTTTTTTTCATTTTTAAACTCATATATCATCATTTTGTCTTTAGTGCGGTTCATTATGTCTTTTTATAGGTTATTTGATTCCTATTGTGTTTTTTTAAATGATGAATTTAAGAAAAATAATGATGGAATAACATTATTGTGTATCTTTAACATGTATACTATAATAATAAATTAACAACCAATTAATCTAACATATTAAAAACAATGACAAAATAACACGATATCTCATTGTGTCTTTGGTCGTTATTGTGTTATCTTAAATACTATTAGCTTTGAAAATATATTGATGAAAATACTATTATTGTTTACTTCTAATTATAAAATACAATGATAGACAACAACAAGTTTATATAAACTATAAAAAACAATGACAAACATAACACATTGTATTATCTTTAACACTATGAGTTTTGAAAAAATGCATTGGTGAAATTATATCATTACGAATTTTAAATTGTAAAACACAATGGTAAATAACAATTCTATATAATATAAAGAATCAATGGCAAAAATAGCATAAAATAATCTAAAACGTAAAATACAACGATTAATACATATAACAAATGATGTAAAATATATGCACGATGAACAAAGATGACACAATGAACATATATGACGCAATTAGCTAACGTATCTAACACTAACCAAAATGCTATCATATTTAAAACAATAAGAGGACACATGTCAAGGTCACAATCATTCTTAAACTTTTTATATTAAATCTCATTTTTAGTATAATCATACCCTTAACATTAATAGTAAATTTTATCTAATGAAAACATCTTAGATAATCACCACCTCTCTTATTTCTAAATTCAAAAAGATACACTTGATTATTTTTTCTTGTTATTGAAAACATGTATAATATCTTAAAACCTTATATTATTATTTTTATAAGTTCTTATAGAAAATCCATTGTATCTGACTAAAGAAAGTTTTTTACCACTTGTTATTTTGTTGACTCATATTTTATCACATGTCATTCTTTTTACGCATCCTCACATAATTTTTTCTCTAAAATGATATTATAGCAATTTAAACACTCAAACTAATTTATCTCTCTTATTTAAAAATAGTTTATTAATTGCTACGTTTATCCATCTCGTCTAGATTTTTAAAATCAATTTATCTTTTTCAAAATAGATTTTATTAAGAAAATAAAAAATCACATATTTTTATTAAATTTCAAATAATAAAAAAATATATAATATGAAATTTTCTAAAACAATAAACCTTTTTTGAAACAAAATATTTTAAATCATTCATTTTTTACAAAAATTATAAAAAAGGTGAAATTTTCTAAACACATTATTATTAAAACAACCAGAATAATTAAAAGACAGAGTTTTTAAATGACAAGGTTTTTATAAAAAATATTTTTTATAAAAAACCTTAAACAAATGTTTAAAAATTAAAATACATAGATAAGAGAGTTAAAAATAGTATGTTTTATTTCTCAAACTATTACGTATATGTAACTTTAATCATATTTTATATTAAAATATCATACTGTAACTTTTTGTATTTATTACTAACTATATTACATTTAATAAATAGGTTTTTTGCCTATCTACCTATATATCTATATATTTATTTGTCCATCTATCTATATATATATAATAAAGAAAAACTAAGATGAGACGTAACACAATTGTAAGGCTCATCGTACTTAATTTTTACTTCTCTATGTTATTAATGATAATATTAAATACTATTAATATTACTCATATAATTTTCAAATAAAAAAATATATAATTTAATAAATTAAAATCTATTTTTTAATTAAAAACACACTTAAAAACAGGAGTTTTATGAAATACATAATACAATAATTTTTTAATCATCATTCTTAAAAAAATATTTAAAAACCATAATTTTTTAATAAAACAAAAGTTTAAGAAAAATACATTATTGTTTATTTATTTAAAATAACTATTTTTACGTAATTATAATCATATTTTATCTTCACGCATGGTTTTATATTTTATAGTTTTTTATTACTAATTTAATATTTTATTTATTCAACTCGTGTAATACACAGGGTACTAACCTAATATTTATAACATCTTAAACACAATTTCTTGTAGTAGAAAATATGTATAGTATTTTGAAAACGTAAAGTTTTTATAAATTCTTATTAATACGTGAAAGATATTCCACGTTCTGAAGGCAGTGTAAATATTAAATGGTATTAATTGTAAGCGTTTTACAATCATGGCCCGGGAATTTTATTAAAAAATTTAATTTGAATGTGAATACGTGGATATAAGTAGATACAAGTCATTATATTATGAACACATACTCTTAACATCATTAAAAACACGTGTTTCAGCACAGTACTACCGAGCCACTCTAAGAGTGTAAAATACATGTGATTACGGTTACTTTAACAAACATCGCAAGCATAACGTTTTTTGACAATTCAAGCTTAAAATTCATTCTTCTATTGTGTATGTATATATATATATAAATTACATACTAAAAGTACACAACATTGTTATCTCACCATTATAAAAACACAATAGTATACAGAAAATACAATAACAAACAAAAAGATATAATAAATTGTATTAAAGATACATATACGAACAAAAATTATATGAGCTTAAATCGTAAAGTAATATTATCTTTTTATATAATGATATTGTACTCGTTTAAAGATACTCATTTTTATTATGTAAATTTTATAAAAAATAATGTCCTATATAACAGTTATGAATGTTTATAGAAATTGAAAGAATTTTAAAAAAGTTAACGAAAGTAGTCACGCCTAAAATACCTATGTAATAAATTACTTACTTATAATTTGGTCTCAACCATTGATTAAGGATTTACGGTTGAGATTATCTTATTTTTTTTATTTCAACCATCCTCTTATTATTTTCAGTGACCTTAGCCAAATTTCCACATATAAAGTGTTTCATCTATCTATATGAAAATATTTATAATATCTTCAAAATGTATTTTTTTCTCTATAAATTCGAGTTATTACGTGAAAGATATTCCCCATTCTGAATGCGGTGTAAATATTAAATGGTATTAATTATAAACGTTTTACAATCTGTAAATTTATATTAAAATTATTTTTTGAATGTGAATACGAGGATATGAGTAGATACAAGTCATTATTTATGAACACATACTCTAAACATCACTAAAGACACGCGTATCAGCATAGTACTACCCAGACCATTTAGAAGAGTGTAAAATACATGTATTTACGGTCACGTTATCTCACACCGCAAACATAAAACCTTTTCAATATTTAAATTTAAAATTAAATTTTCTCATACAGATATTTTCAATGACCCCAACCAAATTTCCCTATATAAAGTGTTTCATTTATCTATGATGCACACCACTCTTTCTCATTCACATCTAAACACTTCTCCATATCCCATATTTTTGATATCATTTGAAAACCACTTCTCCATTTTAGTTCTCAACTTATATATTAGTCTATACTTTTTTTCTTTTAACTATTACTTATCTGTTTTCAATGGGGTCCAATGTAGTTGTTAGTCTCCTTCTGTTTTCTTGAGAGGAAGAAGGTCTTGTGTTTGCATTTAATTGCTTCTTTAAAGACTCTTTGGCCTCAAATTCCATCTTTTCAGAATCGAGTCATTGACTTCTAAGTCAAATGTATCTTTTACTAGTCATTCTTCTTTGATCATATTTATTCTTATTAAACTCATTATTGACTTCTAAGTCAAATGTATCTTTTACTAGTCATTCTTCTTTGATCATATTTATTCTTATTAAACTCATTATTTCACTCGAATATATTTATGCTTTAAAATAAAAGAAGAAATACAAAAGGGTATATATGACATAGAAATTGATGGCATGATTCGGAAAAGAATGGAAAGTGAGGCCAAAAAGTCTTTAAAGATGCAATTCAATGGAAGCACATTATCTTCCCCTCTTAAGATGGTATGGAATAAGGTTAATGGTTTAAGTTATATATATTTTTTTTGTTGTTTGTATGTAGTGCTTGGAGTTGGGCATGTATTTTGTAATTGCTACAAGATGTACAATCTAAGTTCTCATGAATAATAACAAATGAAAATTATTTCCATATATGTGTCTCATGAATAATAACAAATGAAAATTATTTCCATATATGTGTTGTTTTTTGTTCGTGAATGTGAAAAATCTGGTACTCGTGAATATGGAAAGCCTGGTACACTAGACTTTGTTGCGTATTAGCATTATTTCACCGTAACATGACACTCTTGATTTGTATTATTATAATCTTCTAGTAGACAGTGTCTTAAGAAATAAAGTTTTTAATTGTAGGATTAAGGACCTAAAGATATTATATATAAAAAAGGAAACTAGCTTTGAAAGTAACTAATTATTTTGTTGATACCTCTTCCTTTATGGGACAATATTATAAGGTTCTTAGAAGACAATTTTAATTAAAATGGTTGTAGATAGCATAGACAAGTTGGGGCATGTTTAATACGTGCTCTAAGGTCAACTTTTATTTTCATGACTGATGTTTTTTTCAACGAAATAATGACTTGAGCGAGGAGATTTTCAAGGCCATTTTATGCATGTTTTCCTTGTATTTAGTAAGATAAATCTTCTAGAGTGGTCTTGTTATGATAAATAGTTCTATTGTATGTTGAAAATAAAATTTAATATGGATTCTTAGTAAATATTTTGATGTTCACAAAACAGTTTTTATGCTAAACAAGATCGGTTTTCAAAACAGGATTCAACGTACTAGTTTACGTACCCAAACTGGTTTCAAGATCGAATTCAATGAATGCCTAAAGTGGTTTCATAGCGACAGATCATATTGTGTTGGTTTCATTCAAGCGGTTTCACGGATATTTTAAGATCCAATTTCATATTCGATTGTAGTTTGCTAGTGCACCTCATAATATTTATGTATAAAATATTTCCCACATGTAAAACTGGACATGAAGATACCATATTCGACAAACAAATATATCTAAAGATACCATAATCATATATTATGACTCGGATAGGACGAGATAAAAGAAAAACTCCTCCATCATATACAAAACTTATGGCTATAAATCATAAAGAATAGGTCATGAAGTTTATCTTATTTACCATATTACATGTCAATTGCATCAGTTGATATACTTTTTTTCTTCTAAATAGGATTGGATACACGAGAGGATTACCTTTCATTTTTTCTTCTCTTTCAGAATAACATGTTACTTTGTGATTACCTCTTCGTTTAGGATATAATGTTCAGTGTTCTCATTCTTAGAAACTAACTAAAACTAGTTGTAAATATATAAATATAATATTTTGCTCTTATTTTGTTAAACTCTTAGATTCTTAATGTTATTTTTTTCTTAAGAGTTGAGTTGGTGTCATCACGATTCTCAAACTTTTATAAACTCTGCCAATTTACAATGTATATTTTATAGTAGGCAAGGCAACTTTGACATGTAACATAGCGGTGCCTAGTTTTGCATTGTTAAAGGATGACACATGCCATGGTGAAAAACATCAAAGTGGTTGTGTAACCATTGTTGTCACCATAATCACACTATAAGTGTGTAGAATACATGTGAACAAGACTACGTTTAGATTTTGAAATATATACATATATTCTTTTATTTGTTCAAGATAATACTTGCATGTTTAAAAGACATCTTAACAAACTATTTAAAACTGTAACATATCTACGTGTCTCTTCTCGTCTGACTTATGGTTCATGTCCATTGATGAACAAACTTGTCGATTTAGAAGTGGGACAAGACAAAATGCTAGTCGCTTTAACATAATATTTTCACTTTTACTGTTCAGTTCGCAGGTTCGAAATCTTTATTATTTTTCATCTAATTCCTCTAACGTTGAGCTAGTAACATAAACTAAAGCTTATTATTAAGAAAGGTGCCAAAAACAAAACAAATAAAAGGACACCGATTATATATAAACTGTTCGCTTGAGCTATGATCATTGGGTATTTAAATTGCCAATAAACTATCAATTATTACACGTATACAAACATGAACATGAACCGTCAGTATATAAAATTTCAATACATGTGACTCACTGTTAGTATAATGTTACAAGTCGTCTAAATTGGTCTACTAACCGGCTCTTACGTGTCTTAGTATTAACTTATCTATCGTAATATCACAAATTTATGATCCTATACGTAAGTGGAAGAACAACACATGTCCGGACTCCATTACATCACTTTATAAACACCCATAAAAATATATTCAAATCTCTATTCATGATATCTCAAATTTACATCATTCATTGTAAATTTAGATACCATAATTTATAACATAATCCAAAATACAATACAAATTTTAAATATATTATATCAGATTTAATATATTTAACACAAATAAATATACGCATGAGGGTGGTGTAACCGATTCAACCCGCTAAACCAGACTAGAATATCTTTGTTCAGACCTTGATCCAAACAAGATCAATATGTTTTATCCATGAGAAAATAACCTAAAAAATAACAACAATAATAATAACTAGTATAAGACACGCGCGTTGCGGCTCAATAAATCATGGATAGTTCACGAATAGTTAGCAAAGACATAATAAATGCTATAGAATTTATATAAATATCTAAACTGTCCAACTTATATTTTGATATACAGAGTGTACAATCCCTTTGAATGGGTTTATAGGCCTGTCTTGCTTTAGATAGCACAAACTTCAGATATAATATTGTAGTTGGATTTGAGGTGATATCGCAGCCGTTTAGCAAGTGAAGAGAAAGTGATTACATTACCAACCCGTTTCATGGATTACACCTACGCATCCCAACATCATGTGCAGCAACTTCAATAACTGTCCCCTTTACTGAGATTCAGTAAAGTGCTCAACCTGCACATTCAATGTCTACTTTGTCTATGTATCATATTATGGTGTACCTACTACTGTTGATGTTACCAGTTTGCTTCAATCAACTATTAACAATTCATAGGTCACTGCAAATGTTCCATGAAAACCACATTTAAATGTTCCAACATCCAACAACGAATCAAGACCGGAATCATCCACCATTGAATTAAGACTTAAGCGTGATTCATACGTACTAATTCACTATGAATCTACCATCACTGGCGTAGGCTATAAAAATCATATCAGTTACATAATCCTCACAAACATAAATGGTCATTAATAGATGTCTTTTGTCGTTTGCTATTTATGGGGTTTCAGTTGGAAAACATAAGTAAATCATTAAACCTACCAATTAGGTTGCGTACCAGATGAATTAGCAGCAAGCATGCTTAATAATGTTCTTTTCAAGCCTTTAGCTCTGCAAGCAAGATAATAATAAGACATAGATACACATAATCAGTTTCTAATAAACATAAACAGATTAATGTCTGAAGGCAACGATGATTAGGGAAAACATAATACAATAGTTTGTTATCAAATCAAAATATTTAAATGCTGAATTGAAATCTAGAAACCGGCTAGAGCTAAATTATTCGTCCACGTATTTGAGCATAAAGGTTATTTACCTTTTAAAAGTGATTATGCAAACATTAGTTTTTAGCCTTTAAAAACCTCGTTATGCTATGATTTTCTGAAAAAAAATGTCCATCAATATAAGCTTTCGAACCCCACGTGCTACAACATGTTTTGCTAGTGATAACATGACCTTGATTGCTGATATACATCCTTACTTTTTAGATAAATTGGATCATGTAATTACCTTACGTGCTTACTAGTCTAATCACAGTAAAACTTGTTTTAAAGAAGACTTGCCCTTTTTTCATATGCATGTGTAAGCTATCAACACATGCACATATATGTAGTTAAATTTTTTTTGAATGGCTAATTGGATCACTAACAGGTCACTAGCCCATCCGATCATGTTACTCAAGTACGAAACCTGAAACCACACTCAGGAGGAAACCCACAATATGTGAGAGCACCTGTGGCCTACCTGGAACCTCTTTTTATTTTCGTCACAAAGTGGGACTTGAACCCAAGACCCCCAGTTATTTTTATGAGATCTTGGGGTCCTACACCTTAACCATTTAAGCTAAAGATTATTGGTTATATGTTATTATTTAGCATAACGTTTGAAGCATAACAGATTTTGTTATTGTTTATTTAAACATAAATTATATATTACATTAAGATAAAGCAAAGGAGACTACTCTAGACCAATCCAAACTTTCAGTGTCTGATCTCAATTGTTGGGATTAGCCTATTAGTATATGTAGGTAATGTAATAACCACCCTAGAATAAGAACATACATGGGCTGCTTATTCATAACAGCAAACATCTATGAAAATGGATTAGAAAAATATAAAATTCACGTCTAAAATACTTGATATGAACTTATACTATCTAAAAACCCTAAATGCAAGGCAAAAAAAAATAACGGAGAAAGAGAGAGAGCATAAATTATTTATACCTTTAAAATATACGCATGAGGGTGGTGTAACCGATTCAACCCGCTAAACCAGACTAGAATATTTTGTTCAGATCTTGATCCAAACAAGATCAATATGTTTTATCCATGAGAAAATAACATAAAAAATAACAATAATAATAATAATATTAATACTAAAAATGGATCCCATCGGAGCCCTAAATAGAAAGGTCCCATCGTCATTTCTGTTCATGTTCAAAAACCGATCAGTGCGTTCTCTCGTTTTCAGTTTTCTGTTTAGGGTTCAAATGCTAATTGTCTCCATCTGATTTCTTCAGATCTTCACTCGTAATTCCTTTTGCAAATCTATTGTTCAATCTCAAATCGCAAAAACTTTGGCTTATATTTTTTACGCCAACGATTTTGCTTTTCAATTCGTCAGCAAACACAAACCCACCGAATTCCCCCTTTTTGCTTCTAATCCATCGTCAAATTTCAAGCTATTGTTGTGTATATATCTGTAGTTTCTCATCGGTTCAGAATTAGGTTTTCGGATCGGCGGATAGTTGATCGATCAGTTTTTAGTTAGGGTGTTGGGAGATTTATCTGTAGAGAGTTCGAGATGAATAACAACTACGCACGAGGAGGAGGGGGGAGGTATCCGCCGGGAATCGGTCGGGGCGGTGGCAGTGGTGGTGGCGGTGGAAATTATCATGGAAACCCTAATCCCAATTTTCAGCAGCAGAAGAATTACCAGCAACAACAGTATCCGCAAAGGAATCCTGTGCACCAACAGCAGTTCCAACAGCAGCAGCAACAACAACAGTGGCTGAGAAGAAACCCTGTGGGAAACGATTCGAACGTGGTTGATGAAGTCGAAAAGGGTATACAGTCGGAAGCCGCTGACCCTAGGTATACTTGTTTTGTGCTCAAAGTTATGTTAGATGTTTGTATGTATGTTTTGATTTGTTTATTATGCTATAGTCATGATGTTGTGATGGGTTTCGTGAGTGTTAAAGAATGGAGACCATCGTTGTAATTTGTGATGTGAAGTTATGGCCTGTGATTGTTAATAGGAAAAGGGGATTCCTTATGTTCTGTGAATGATTACAGCGGATGTGAAATATTGGATGTAATCTTTGTAGTCCATTCTGTGTTCTGTTGTTTGTTAGGCTGGTTCACAGAGGATGGGGTTGGGAGTTGGGACTAGACGGAAATGGTGATTAAGTTGCATAAGGCACGAGCTTACTTAACCTGTCTAGGTTCACTAAATGCTTTTGATTGCTGCTTTGATATTAAAAGTGTGTTTGTTGGGGATTTCGGTTAATAAAGTTGAAGTCTAATCATTTTTTTCAATGCAGTTCCCAAGATTGGAAGGCACAATTGAGGCTCCCACCAGCTGACACTCGATATAGGACAGAAGTATGTTTGTTTATGTTATATTTGTTCTTCTAATTCTTATTTCGGACGCTTTACGTTGTCTTTTTTAATGAAAATTTGCAGTGGAAGTACGATTTTTGTACACAGTCTATTCTGTTTGAGAATATGAATTGAATTCATTTATAATTTTTCATTCTTTCAGGATGTGACAGCCACAAAAGGGAATGAATTTGAAGACTACTTTCTCAAGCGTGAGTTACTTATGGGTATATATGAAAAGGGTTTTGAGAGGCCATCTCCAATTCAGGAGGAAAGCATCCCCATTGCTCTTACAGGAAGTGATATACTTGCAAGAGCTAAAAATGGCACAGGGAAGACAGCTGCCTTTTGCATTCCTGCTTTAGAAAAAATTGATCAAGATAAAAATGTCATTCAAGGTTGTAAATTTTAACTATTTTATAGTTTTGCTATTTGATTTGTGAAGCATGATGTAAGTAAATTTCATCAGCAATTGTTTCAACCTCGCACGTTGTCTAAAATTTAGTGCTTTTGCTGAACTTCTTTGTTTTGCAGTTGTTATACTTGTTCCAACTCGAGAGTTGGCTCTTCAGACATCACAAGTTTGCAAAGAACTTGGAAAACATCTAAACATTCAAGTCATGGTTACCACCGGTGGGACCAGCTTAAAAGATGACATCATGCGGTTATATCAACCAGTTCATTTACTTGTTGGTACTCCTGGAAGAATATTAGATCTTGCAAAAAAGGGAATCTGTGCATTAAAAGATTGTGCAATGCTAGTAATGGATGAGGTGCGACTTGGTTATTTTTGTAACTACTTCTGTTAATAGTCCCATGATTTATTTTTAGTTCTGTATGTTAATTGAGATAAATTCTGAACCTGTGATCATGGAAGTTATATATCCATTGACTTTTTTTCAGGCTGATAAACTTTTATCACCTGAGTTCCAGCCATCTGTGGAGCAACTGATTCACTGCATGCCTAGGAATCGTCAAATTTTGATGTTCTCAGCAACGTTTCCTGTGACAGTTAAGGACTTCAAAGATAGATATCTTCAGAAGCCTTATGTTATTAATCTCATGGATGAGCTTACACTAAAGGGAATAACACAGTTTTATGCTTTTGTTGAAGAACGACAGAAAGTTCACTGCCTTAACACTCTTTTCTCAAAGGTTTTAGCTTGTTTATTAATAGCATACAGGGTTGTTTTTATTTGCATATGGAATTGATTCAGTAATCAGTTTTTATGTTTGGAGTAATAGATTCTGCTTCTGATTATGTGATTATCAAGGACAAGACCACTTGTTATCTTGTTCTGATAAACCTTATTTGAGAGACCTATTTTTCCATCTATATTTATTTCACTGATGTGTTATTTTTGGTCGACGATCGTTATATATGTTAATATATGTTATAATTAGAACTTTCTAAACACTTAATGATCTAGTTATTTGATTTTAGCATAACCACATGTTATAGTTGGTTATCTGGTTCTACTGATTATTCATTATCAAATAATCCTTTTACACACATTCAAGCACCCTTTTGTAGTTCCTCATTTACTAATTGGAAGTTCAACTTTTTTTTTTTTAATTTTTATTTACAGCTTCAAATCAACCAATCGATCATTTTCTGCAATTCTGTAAATCGGGTTGAACTATTGGCCAAGAAAATTACAGAGCTTGGTTACTCTTGTTTCTACATTCATGCAAAAATGCTTCAAGATCATCGTAACAGAGTTTTTCATGATTTTCGTAATGGTGCTTGCAGGAATCTTGTCTGCACTGGTACTGCTTCTTTTGCATCGGGCTATCAATAGTTTTCTTGTGCTATCTTGTTAACTTAATTCTCTTGTAATAACTTTTTGTAGATTTATTCACAAGGGGTATTGATATTCAAGCAGTAAATGTTGTTATCAATTTTGACTTCCCGAAAAACTCTGAAACATATCTGCACAGGGTATGGTTGGAATATTACTTCATGGTTTAGTCACACTTAAATATGAAAATAAATAAATTAATTTATAATGCAGGTAGGTCGATCTGGGAGGTATGGGCACCTCGGTCTAGCAGTAAATCTGATTACATATGAAGATCGTTTTAATCTGTATGTGTACTATTTCTTTATACTTGCAAGATTTAATGGTCTAAAATAGTAAAATTTAACTCACACTTTTATTAATTTCACCTGCTTTTATTTTCTTTCTCAGGTATAGGATTGAACAAGAACTTGGAACTGAGATAAAGCAAATTCCTCCATTTATTGATCAGGCTATTTATTGTCGGTGATTTGACCACCTTAACTTTGAAGATGCTGAATGGTGATTGTTGGTGAGTTTAATCGTATAACTATACTTTTTTGAAATTGAAGCCACTCGTTACATGACAAAGCATTGCTTAAGTGATAACTAGTCATGGTTATGTTATGTAAATTAGTCATGTCAATGGGTCGGAATTTGGATCTGGATATGTTCTATATATGGATCCATCAGATTTAACACTTGATCCACTGATCCAATGTTGTGACCCTCTTAAGTTGGTAAATACTTGTCCTGTTAAAGAAACTAATTATTTTCATTAATTCTTGTTATGTTTTCATTAGTTTCCCCAGTTTTTTTTTTAAATCTTTTCTTCCTCCCTACCACTTACGTCTTCCTCTTCTTTAAGCTTCTGTCTCTTGTCTTCTCTCTGTCTTTCGAGTATAAACATTGTTTATATATGAAGAAATATTTAGTCATTGTTTATTATTCGTTATTATGTAGCTTAAATTTGTCAAGAATATATTTTCTTGCATAGGAGGTGATCTATTTTATAACATAAATATTTGTAAGAATAGATACCGTAACGTTAATTTCATGATATATTTTTATGCCTTTATTTAAATATGATTAAAATTTTAACTTGGATGTTTAGTTGACACATTTTAAGCAATGTTCTACTCAATGTGTCACATTCTAGTAATGACACTTTTAAACATGATTTATTTCACGACGAGAAGTTATTACTACGATTACACTTTTATGATAGGAAACGTGTCTTATCAAAAGCACTATTATATTAGAACACTATCGCTAGAAGTGAACATGTTTAAAGAAATTAAAGTAAAACGCAATTACTGTCGGGGGGGGGCTAGTGACATCAAGTCTGAGCATCAAGCGGAGCTATACAGTAACCTTGTACTTTGTTACACGGCTAAGTGGAGACTTTGACTTTTAAAATATATATAAAGTTGTAATTAGTTTAAGATTAAGTAAAGTCTGGAAATATCATATTGCTTTAATACAATTAGTTTTTCAAAATACTACTATGTCTTTGATGCAGTTAGGAAAGATTATGTTCAAGTGGAGAAATTCTGTTTATTATTCCACTTTTCTCCACTTTTTAAAATATATATAAAGTTGGGATCCTTCTTATGTTTAAAGCTGTCGAGTTCTCATTACAATAACGAATAAGTTTATATTAGTCCATAAGGTTCCTGTATTTTGTTCTCATTATAGGCACATGGTTTAATGATGATATCTTACAAACATGATCTTGACATTGTAGGGCAATTTGTGAATGAAAAAAACATGAAAAGTTAATAGTCTGAGGGTGAACAGTGGAGTATTTGACTATTTTCCAAGAAAACCAAGTTATAATTACATGGTAGTTGCAATTATGAAAGGGATTAATCAGGGTTGATGGGATAGGGAAATCAGTTACAGTTATAGATTATATTCATAGCGCTCTAAAGATGTAGTAGGAGAGATGGAGGCGGTTATGGGGTTAGTAGCATCTTATGTATTACAGTCAAAACAAATAGGTTTTAGGCACATGTTTAGGTGGTTCCTGCAATTTAGATAGAATTGGTTCTGTATCGAATTGTCCTCTATAAGTAAGCAGAATTTTTGAAATATTATCTGCGACTCG
Organism: Flaveria linearis; assembly: GCA_024085815.1. Lineage (NCBI taxonomy): Eukaryota > Viridiplantae > Streptophyta > Magnoliopsida > Asterales > Asteraceae > Flaveria > Flaveria linearis. The sequence goes on from CM044001.1 coordinate 120,790,578, forward strand.
TGCCACCATGTGGATCGATTTTCTTTACAAAATAGTAGGCTTTTTGCTGGTTTCTGATTTATTACATTTGACTTGATTCTTTGATCTACAGAATAGCAGATGTCAGGTGATATGGATCTAGTGTTGAGGAGAGGAGTTTGAAGACATTGCTTTACTTTTGGGATCACACAATTATTCTGAGATGGAAAATTGAGGAGTGCTTTCTTTAAGATGTTGGATTTTTTTAGTCATAAACTAAGAAAGGCAATTCTGAAAGTGAATGGTGTTTGTGTTGTGGGTGAGGAGTTCAGCATGTTTCCAGTTAACCAACTACTTTCTTTAAGACTTGCGTTTTTCATTCTATGTGCTTACATTTGGTTGTTTTCTTTTTTTAAAACCTTGACCTAGGGGTGAGCATAATTTAACCATAACCGATTTTTAAGATAACCGCTTCGAACCGCAACCTGTTTTAGCTGGGTTTTGGTTTGCCAAAATATATGCAATCAGTTTCGGTTTCAGACTTGACTATTCTTTAACAGACTGAACCGAACTGACAAGGGACGCATACATGATTTCCAGCTTTTGAACCTTGATTACAAGCTAAAAGACTATGGAACCGAGCTGCAAAACCGTGCTAAAATACCATGGAATCTGCAAAACCTGCATTAACCAGTTGTGACCAAAACTGACCCATAACCACTGGCTAACCAGGTTATGGTTAACCGACCAGTGGTTATTGGTTTCGGAAGGATTCTTGATTAAGTGAATGATTAGTTTTGGTGGTGGTGGAGGGGTAAAACCGGGAATTCTTGATTTAGCGAATGATTAGTTTAGGTGGCGATGGAGGGGTAAAGCCGACCCAAAACCGATTCTGAATACCCCTACTTTGGCCATTGTTATTCCTATGTGCTTTGACAACATAGTGCCAGCTTTGAGTTTGGGGCCTCTTTAGGTAAGCGCTTGTTTAGTCGCCTCGTAAAGAAAGAACAATGCAAGTAAAGCTATGTTATGAAGACATGATTGTTTCGACAACATGATTGTTATAGAATCCAGCTTAAGAGTTTGCTTTATTGCCTATATGTATTTTAAGTGATTTATTTATGATTGTTAGGACTTATTACCAACTAGCCCTCTACAAGGGTACTTGAATTTCTAACCAAAAAAGCTATTTATAACAATGTCCTGCTATGAGATTAGGAAACACAATAATATAATCTATATAATACTCCCTTGCATTTAGTTAGTCACTCCAGTAGAAAAAGGTAACAAAGAAAACATTGTGGTAAAAGGTAACAAAGAAAACATTGTGGTAACACAAGGCATATTTTGACGATGTTTAGTGGGTGTTTGGGAGTGCTTTTTTTAATTAACTTTTTAACTTTTGAAAAGTTAAAAATTTTTAACTTTTGAAAAGTTAAAAAGTCATATAGTATTTGACAATGTGATTGTTGTGAGTGAATAAGTTAATAAGTTACCCCGTACTAACTTATTAACTTATTAAAAAAATTGATAAGTTAGTGAGTTTGCTTTTTAAATCAAAGCCAAACACACCTTAGTGGCAAGAACTACAAGCTTATAACGAATGTAACTTGATGGGAAAAAGAATATAACTAGTAGGAAACACCATATCTACTTAGGGTGCATCCATGGACAAGAAGGGAAGAATAAAAAAAGGAGTTCCTCTCACATGGGTGCAATAGGGAATCATGAAAACAGTATAAAAGCAAAAATCTTAAAACTTGTAGCATGTAGAATAATCGGCAACAATTAAGAGTATAATGTCACATCTATGCTCTTTAGTTGTGCCGAAATAAATGTTACATGTGATCTAATTGCAGTCACATATCTTTGTATTCTCTTGGGAAACCAACATATATTATTATATTATTATATAAAATCAAATAAATTTAAAATATGAAGTTTGGTCAATATATGTTTAAAGACCTAGAGTCAGAGAGATATTATATATTCTTTAAAACTAAAATAATAAATTCACACCAGGAGTGAAATGTGATAATTGAACTGTGTGCTGGTAAATGCAGGGAAAGCTGGAAAAATGAAACAAAGCAATAAATAGTTTTCCCCGTCTTTTCTTTGTTGATAGACTTGATTGTTTTTGTTTTCTTTAAACTATAAAGTATACCAAATTACTACTCTCTCTTTCATTTTTATAATTGTTACAAATTAAAATGATTTTTAAGTTCTAGATTTAGCTATTAAATACAAACAAACAAATAAACGTATCCGGTGTAATCCCACTTGTAGTATAACTATTGAAAGTTGTAGTATAACTATTGAAAGAGTTTAGGGGATATGTGATGTGGACAAGCTTATTTCTATTCTATTTTCTAACTAAGTCTGGCCACTAAGGTTCACTATTATAGGGTTTGGCTACAAGACTTCGTTTTTATGGTTTCAGATAAGCTGATCATGTAACGAACAAAGTAACACAACGTTGCATTTGGAAAAAAGTAACTGGACGGGAGGTGGGGACACTAGTCAATGTCAAGTTCCAAGCTATTTATTAGCTTCAGTATTTAACCAAGTTATACATTCTTAATCATGAAATGATCCATTTTTAGGATGTGTTACACCTCTAATAAAACAATTACTGTTTAGTCATGTAATATGTATATCTATGATCATGTCTCTACTATACTTTTGTTTGTATATCTGAGTGTATCCAATTAATTCTCACTAAAAGTCAAATCTACATAAATCATCACTCAAGTATCATCAGTAAGCGCACATTTCACAAACAATGTTCAATACATACAAGACATGGACTTGTATAAACTCCGTGTATACACATATGATTATATGAGGCGAAAATGGCAACACAATACTTAAGTTTTATATTAAGGCCGGTATGATGTTTAGACAATGAGTTTAACTGATTCATAACTCAATTAAGGATATACATATATAGATGGTTATGTATCAATGGTTTCTAATTTGTAATATTGATCCAAACATATCAGAGATCTTTAGTCATAAGATTTACCGATATTTGTGGTTGATGCGTAAGTTCAAACATGTGAGTGGTATTATGCAACCATGTTAACTTATTAAAAGGTGAAGCATGATTATTGACTAGTGTCACACCATAGCTACATATGGTCATGACACCTGAAGGGAAAGATGGGTCTACAACCTCTAGACACTCTTAGTTTAACATAAGCCGAGAATGTTCGATTATTAGAAACACGTTCAACGTAAATTTTGGAAGTGTAATTACTACAAAGATACCTTATTGTACGAATAATTATGTGATACTCGATAGTTATCATACCCATGACACAATATATGACAAAGAATCAAAGAAAATAATCATGAGAAGATAATCTTAACCCCTTTACATTGTCTTTTTATTTAATTAGTAACCACTCCAATTCTCCAACATGTATTTTCGATTAAGATGCATAACAAAAAGTGTATCAAATGGGAACAAATATGAATCTTGTTCCGACATAAAAAAAAGTTATCACTTAGATTCACATATTATCGAGAGAATACAATTTACGTGGAACATGAACATGCGTTAAATCAAATATAAATCAAATACGCAAATATGACAATCATGGATTTGCGCATCACGTGAATAGTTTTTCTTTGTAAATGTATAATACAATTCAGAAAGTCACTATTAAACACTTAATGTTGTAGAGAGACCTAGGTTTCATACATTAATGTAATGACGTCTAAGTTTATAACACATAATTAAGGGAATGAATTCATACATGTATACATCTGATACACCTTAAGCTGTCATTTACAACAGTAAATGATCGTTACACCCTCTATATACAACAGCTTAACACTAGTAAACAATACTTTAGCTAGGTTGACGATGTAATAAAATTAAGTCCCATAAGTTTATAACATAGTGTATAAACCTTTAACTAGATGTGTGTCAGAGGTGTAGATAATGTATGAATCTATATCCTCGTGTTATAAAACGAGATCTCCACAAAATCAATCCATCGTTGGATACATCAGTCGCTATATTTTCGTGCAAGCAATAAATGCATGTAGACTTCAGTCCAGCTTGCAATTCGCCGATAATAGCAGGTACGCAATTTCAACTGACAAGTCCTTTCACAATTCACACACTCATCCACAATCACACACAAACACACACACTCTCTCTCTGTGATTATTACTCGCAATCTCCCAATTCTTTTCATTACTCCATTACATTCATCTTCATCTTCATCTTCATCTTCTAGGGTTTCCGATCGAAGAACAGAACACAAATGGTGAGAGCACCGTGCTGCGAGAAAACTGGATTGAAACGAGGCCCATGGGCGCAGGAAGAAGACGACATTCTCACCGATTACATCAACAAAAACGGCCATGGAAGCTGGCGATCTCTACCTAAACACGCTGGTACGTACTTACGCTTATTGTTCATATCTTCACGGAGATTGTATCATATCATATCATTTCTGTTTCTGTTGCTGATTTCTTTGCGATTTTGATGTTCGCCATGGATTCACGAGATGAATCTATGGATTTCGAATGCAATTTCGAGTGATTGCTTGTGTATAGCGAAAAGCAAAAGCAGCATTTGCAGTGTTCTTTATGAAACTGCTAGGGTTTCGTAGTTTAATGGAGGAAGGGATTTTAAATACGTACAAACGTAGATGTTTTAATTAGATACATGTAATGTAATGATTGATAGAATTAAATTTATAATAATTATATTTTAATAACTACATTAGTTACTTCATTTGAATGTTGACCTCAATAGTAGGGGTAGACTTCATATCACTTTAATCTTCTCTTTTGTGACGGTAAAGACATTAGTTGTTAGTTGTTAGAAAACACGGGATTAAGGAAAGTCTTGTAATAAATACAAGCGGATCGAGAGAATCATTAATCGTGCTTAACATTAGGAAAACTTAATTCATGTCAAACTTAGGTTACGAGTGAAGTTCAAGCTTAGTTTAATACATGTAAAATTATGTTTGAACTCGATTCAATGGGATTGACAAAGTTTTCTTGTTGCAAATATTAAGTTTGGCTCGAAGAGAACTTGGGTTCGACACCGGTCGCTGTTATGTTAAATGGCCTAGGTTAGATACCTTGGAGGTGATTGTCATACCACGGGTGGATAGAGTCCGAATTTAAAAGAAGAGAAACTTACTTGATTCAAACATATTTAGAAACTTACATCGAAGGTGACAGATTTAAACGTTTAATATTTATACAACAAAATATAAGATAGTATTTAGAATCGGGGTTCTCAATTTTGGTGTTGGTCTATGCTTATAGACCACATTACTAGATTATTTGTACACTAACATAAATTATATGATACACAAGTACCTATAGTAGACATCTAGGTGTTATACGCTCTCATTTTGTGGACCACTAATGCTTATAGTTGCAAACCATTAAGCTTTTATGTGGTAATTGAAGTAAAACTTTATCCAACTTGGATTAAGTTATATTTATCAAGTTAAAAACTTAGATTTGTTGTAGAAATGAGTTGGAAAATATAAGACTGTATTTGTAAATTACAATCATACTTTAGGAGTTAGTTATTTTTAAAAAATAACGATCTAAACACATTGTTTAACATGTTATCTGTCTGGTTGGTCTATTTAAATTTTTTCATTTGAATAGTTTAAACCGGTAGGTCAAACCGAAACCAGACCGGTCCAATTGGATATTAAGTCTTTTTTAAATTTATTCCCATTTAAAATCTCATTTATTGATTAATTTAATGTTTTAGATGTGACCTAAGTCGTCACCTTCACTCAAATGAAAAATGTGTATATACGTTTATAAAGTATTAAATTTTACTAAATTTATGGCGTCACTTGTTTCTAAACCGTTCCAATCAATTATCAATTAACCGATAATATGACATGTTTGATGCTATGTTAAGTTCTGAAAACATTACCTAAATTGTCACATTGAAAATCGACTTTTTTTACAATATCTTGCCTTTTCTCCTTTAGTTAATTTTGGCGAACATGAAGGGCTGTTTTTTTTTCTTCCTTAGCTTTTTGCTTATGAGTTATATTAGGTTAATACCCCGCTTATTACACGTGTTGAATAAATAAAATATTAAATAGTTATTAATAAAAATTAATAAATTATAAAACGATCTTTTAATATAAGATATTATTGACATCGCGTACGAGTGATAAAAGAACGATATCATTTGTTAATTTTTTTTTAATTTTTCTAAAAAAAGTTGGTTTTTAAACAAATTGTTTCAAAACAAACCGTTTATAAAAAGTGCCATTTTTAATAATTTATTTACTATAACTTTGAAATTTAATTACTTTTGTTACATAAGAATTTTATTTTTAAAAGCCACAGATTTTAAAATGTATTGTGTTTTTTAAAAGTTTGATATTTTTTTGAAAAAAATTATTATTTTATAAAAAATTATTTATTTACGAATTGCATTTGTAGAAAGATCTCTTTCTTAAAAAATTTATATTTGTAATATGAAAAGAATTAAATAATATCATTTGTAGTTAATGTAATATTTATTAGGAGAGAGAAGCGGGAAAATAAAACTTAGTAGCTCTAGAATTGTGACAAGTGTAATATTTATCTACAGGAGTTGCGTAACCAATACGTCTGCTAATGTTCACTTGCATACATGTCTTGTGTACGTATTGGTTACTTTTTGTTTGCAAATTCAAAATTGTTAAAACATAGATAATTAAGTTATAATGATAAAAACTATATACAGAAATATATTTATATATTGTTCTCTGAATTATATACAAATTATTTTTTATAAAGTATTTATCAACAATATCTCAATGAAATGTATCATATATAGTTCCAATATTTTGGATGGTAGGTCTCCTTCGTTGTGGGAAGAGTTGTCGTCTCCGATGGACTAACTACCTCCGGCCAGACATCAAACGCGGTCCCTTCACCCCCGAAGAAGAAAAACTTGTCATCCAATTACATGCCATTCTCGGAAACAGGTGCATTTTGACATCTTTGGTTTTCATTGGTTATGCGTTAACAGTAGACGTTGATGACGTTATATCATACCACTCGTTTTCTTTAGTTATGCATTAACAATACACTTTGATGAACTTATATCATACGTTTGAAGTTTTTCATATTTAACTAATTTAGTTGCTTTTACGTGTGTCATTTTAGTAAATTGGTTGAAACTAACATTATTTATATAAACGCAAAACGTACAACAAAGCATTTTGTTGCAGTTGCTGTTCAGGAGGGTTAAAATTGACATTATGTGTCATTCTAGTAGATGGGTTGAAATTGACAGTATATCCATACGACTTGTTGGAATAGCATGTTCACTTTCGTCAAACTTCTATGTCTTCAGGTGGGCTGCAATTGCTGCTCAACTACCGGGACGAACGGATAACGAGATCAAGAACTTATGGAACACTCACTTGAGAAAACGACTCATGTCCATGGGCATCGACCCAAAGACCCACCAACCATTTTGTCTAGAAGGCTCATCAAAACGACTCCCTGCCTCTTCTTTCACGCGCCACATGGCACAATGGGAGAATGCAAGGCTGGAAGCCGAGGCACGACTCTCAATGGGATCGTTGGGTTTGTCACTGCCCACATCATCCAACAAGGTAACCAACACCGACTATTTCCTACGTGTTTGGCACTCAGAAGTTGGCGAATCTTTCCGTAAGGGGAAACCAGTTTGCTTTAGTCCAGCTTCCCAGGCCTCGGTCTCTAGCACAACCACTGAAATGGTGACCAAACTAGACCACGAACCTGACACAGGATTTCGTGTGTCACAATGAAAGATGACCGCATTTCCTTCAACCCTGGGGTTACAAACCCATCGAGCCCAAGTGAAATGGAAGATTCATCTGATACAGTACTACAGCTGTTCTTTGATTTTCATGGGCACAATGATATGAGCTTCTTAGAAGCTTAGTTCTGTTAAAGGTAGCCAAGGCACTCTTTTGATAGTTTTGCTTAACCCTTTTATATGAAGGCTAAGCCCAGGTACTCTTTTGCTAATTTTGCTTACTCCGTCTATATGAAGACCAAGTTTCTTTTTACCACGGTCTTCAGTGTATTTTGATTAGTCGTAAACAATCGACAATTAAAGTAAGCTTCAAATATATAAATATATAATTATCAAGTTCGTTACGAAAACAGTTATGTTCTCCCTATACAACATAAAACAAACAAACATCAAATGACTAACAAACAGAATGACTAACAAACATAAAAGAAACTTACGAAGTTGTTTTAGGATTTGAGGTTGTTTTTGGATTTGAATTTGTTTTAGGATTCTGAATGCTTTTTAAGCTCCAAAGCAACCAATGAGCTTCTTTGGAACAGTGCCAGTAGCACGATATTTGGCAGCCAATTCCTCTGCTTTTAACTTGTCTTCACCTTTCTTCGCCTCTACCATGGCTCGTTTTTCTTCGGCTTGTTTATGAATCAAACCAACTTTGTTTTTCATCTTTTCTGCGTATTCTGCTTTCTTCTTATCATATTTCTCCTGCTCAAATGAACATGTGAGATTGGCAGGTAAATAATGAGTATTCGATTTATATATGTAGCGTATTCGATTTATATTGAACAGTAGTGTATTCTGCTTTGATATTTCTCTAAAAAGCTATGATGCAATAATATGAAGATGTTAAGCGTGTTATAGTAGTTTATTCCATAAAGAGTACCTCAATTTGTTTCAATTTAGCTTCAACATCTGCTTTCTTTGTGTTTTCCCATGAAGTTATAGCAGATAGCTCCTTCTGTGCCCTGTTGATTCATTTACAAACAAGTGACCAAATTGATTAACTACACAATCTTTGTTGGCATAAATGAATCAAACTGTACATATAGCGAGTCAAGGAGAATTCAATTAGTTAAGTCTGTTACTTGGGTTCAGCTCAACCTTCAAACACACAACAAACTGAAGTCATCTGAATACTTATAATCATTTTACATCATAAAAGAGCTCTAGATGGATCTAAACGGCTCAAGAACGTGTTAAACCTTTTTTCAAAAGTATGTCCCCTGAACTCAACCGAAGATTATGATTGCTTTAAACTTGAGTCAAACGAGCAAAATTTCATTATGACCCAAACTTGCAAGTTGGTAAATATGGTTAATCAGACCTATAATATTTTCCTCATATTCAAACATCATATTTATAGAATGACTAACTTGTTTTCGGCCTTGCTCTTCTCAGTTTCCTCCCATGCCTTGACGAAAGACAGTTTCTTCTCCTTTTCAACCTCAGCCAACGCGACATCTAAATTGAAAATTCAAAAAAAACAACTCCATCAAAATAAGCTTCAAACTGAACATATTTCCAACCGTCTACAAAAACCATTGAAAAGATGTTACGACATCCACATGCTTACCTCTATCGAGCGAGCTCTTTGCACCTTTCTTCTCCTTTGGAGTCTCTGAGATTCAACCACAAATTAATGTCAAACGAATCAAAAACAATTTCACAACAGCAATCTCAACACCCAAAAACCCCGATCCATGAACGAAACAACACAAATGATCATCTTCCTATCTTGCATACCTTTAACCACAAGAGCCATAGCTGATCACCACAGTGACACTACAACTTTCTAGTTCCTTCTCAATATGCTAACACTAAATGAACAAAGATCACACTTGCTTATAAGGGCAACATATTCGTTTTATTCGCATTTTTTAATCTAATTTGTGGGGCAATAATCACCTTTTAAAATTCTGTAACTGGACAAAAAATCCAAACCAATTTACTTTACAATATAGAATCAAATACTATTTGCCGAGAATCCATTACAGAGTAGCACCTTCTAGACTTCTAGTGCCCATCAACACACAACAAAATTAGGGTCCAATAATTTCAATCTCAAAATTCACCTATCAAACCGATTCCAAAACCATAATTTTACTAGAAAAACGGTAGAATTCAGATTCATATACCTTCAACAACCATTAGCGCTTTGGGATCATCGGCTTTGGTTTCCGGCACCGGCGGAGGATCTAGCGGCTTCTCCGGTGGAACCTCAACGGGCGCCTCAACGTTCTCCGGAGTCATTGGGATTCGAGGGTTGTTGCAGGTGGCTCAGTGGTCATGGTGAGTAGGGGAGTTTGTTGATGAAAGTAAGTATGGAGAGTGAGGGTTTGAATTTATCGGGGGAGATGGAGGTGGAGGAATTGGGTGTGCCGGCGGTGTATAATAAGGGGTGCGGAGGAAGCGTGTGAGCCGTTGAAATGGATAATGATGATCGGAGTATGTGTCGCGTTCTTCGCTGTGTTGTTGTTGTTGCCGACAGGTAAAACGGGTAAATCACGCGGATTAACTTTGCTCAACTCACGGTACGACGTCGTTTCACTTTGTTTCGGAGTTTTAGTTAGTTTATTATTATTAGTAGCTCCAGTAAACACGTGTATTATACGCATTGAATAAATTAAATATTAATAGAATAAAATTTATTTTATAATACGAATACTAAGAAATGATATAATGAGAATTACGTATGAGTAATAACTATAAGTTTTAAAACAATAATATGAACTTTTTAAGTTTTTTTAATTTCTTTCAAAGATAAATTAAACATTTTGTTTCAAAATAACGTTTTAAAAAAGTTCTGTTTAAAATGTCCTTTTTATAAGTCCCTATTTTAATTATTTTTGTTTTACAAAAAAATTACTTTAGAAGCACCAATTTTAAAATATTACGTAAAAATAGTTTGATTTTTTAGAAAAAAATTCTTTTTATAAAAAACTATTTCTATAGAAATAACATTAATAAAAAGATCTCTTTATTAAATTATTTAAAAACTAACTATAATGTAAAAATAAATTATATTATTAGTAATCAATTTAATTATTTAATAGGAAAGAGAATCGGGAAAAGTTTGATGAGAATGAATGTGATGCTGACACGTGACACCTCCATTTACCATTTTATTAGAGTAGGAAGATTATCGTTATGAATATTAGAGTAAATTATCATTTGCATCCCTAACGTTTTCTCATTTTAACCGTTTGCATCCCTATAGTTTCAAAATTATCATCTGCCCCCTAACATTTTATGTTATCTTCATTTGAGTGTCTAGCATTTTATTTTTGTTTCAATTTAAGTCAAGATAACTAACACAGTTAGTTTTTCTGTTATAATTATTGTTGAAAAGACTAAACTACCCCTTAAATTAAATAAATAAAAAAATTGTGGGACCGTTCATCAACATCTTCTTCTTCATCACCACACACCATAACCACCTCCACAGCCTCATCACCACCTCCAAAACCCTCATCACCACCTCCACAACCCTCATTACAACCACGACAGCCACCCGTCACCATCTCCATATCCCTTATCACCACCACCACAGCCCCCATCACCACCATCGCAGCCCCCCATCACCACCATCACGACCCCATCACCACCATCGCGACCCCATAACCACCATCGCGGCCGTCATCACCACCACCGCCGCCACCCCATCACCACAACCGTAGGCCCCATCACCACCATCACGACCCCCCGACCCCCCCTCACCACCATCGCGGCCGCCATCACCACCACTGTTGCCACCCCATCACCACCATTGTCACCCCCATCACTACCATCGCAGTCCCCCATCACCACCATCACAACCCCCATTACCACCATCGCGACCCCCATCACCACCAGCGCAACCACCCCATCACCACCATCGCGACCCCCATCACCACCACCACAGCCCCCATCACAACAATCACGACCCCCATCACCACCATCGTGACCCTATCACCACCGTCGCGACCCCATCACCACTAGCGCAAACCACCCCATCACCACCACCGCGACCCCCATCACCACCACCGCAGCCCCCATCAACACCATCACAGCCCCCCATCACCATCATTGCAACCCTACACCACCAGCGCAAACCCCCATCACCACCAGTGCAACCCTCATCTTTTATCTAGATCTGAGATACGGGTGGCGGTAGTTGTGGTCATGGAGGTGGTGGTTGCGGCGGCAGTGGCGGTCGCAGCGACGGCTACGACAGTGGCATCAATGGTTGCGATGGTAATGGTGCTTTGATGGTAGACTAAAAAATAGAGAAATGGAGAAAAGATAGAAAGAGAGAAAGAGAAACAGAGAGAAAGAGAGAGAAAGAAGTGATAAGGGGTGAAGGTGAGGATGAGGGGTATGTGAATTAATAATAAGAGTAATTTTATCATTTTACAAAGTTAACAGAAAAATCTAACGCCGTTAGTGTTTTTGACTCAAATGGAGATAAAAAGGAAAAGTTTAGGGGGCAAATCGAGACTTTGAAACTGCAGGGATACAAGTGGTTAATGGGAAAACGTCAGGGATGCAATGATAATTTAATCTTAATATTATTGATAGAGTAAATTACCATTTGCATCCTTGTGGTTTGGTGATTTTGACCATTTGCATCCCTACAGTTTAAAAATCTCATATACACCCCTAACGTTTCATTTTTGTTCCCATTTACATCCAAATTACTAACGACGTTAAATAATTCAGTTAATTTTTTATAAAATGACAAAATACCATTGATACAATTTAATGGGACCATCCACGTCATCTTCTTCTTCTCCTGTGACCACCACAAACTCCCTTTCTCTCTCTCTCTCTTTCTTTCTCAAACATAAACACACACACACATTCTCTCTATCTCTCTCATCCATCACCACCAACAGCCTTCTTGTATTCCTCACTAACACATGGATAGCTCTTCCCCATGTATTCAAACTGCACCAGCATTTCAAAATAATAACAAGTTAAATCAATCTACCACTCGGATCATCTAATTGCTGAAAATTTTAACTCCTAAACACACAGTTCGTAGTCAAACGAGCGTTAATCGTTATCTAAACATACAAGCTCCACATTTCCACAAATCCATACACATCATGAACAAAGCCTCATTTACACATCAGTATCACATAAATCAACCAAAATTTCAACATCGATCGAGATAAAACAAGTATAGATACACTCACACCTACCAAAATCGCACCACATCCACCAAATCCCAACTCCAAAAGTCAAACCAGCAACAAATCCCCAAATCTCCCGATCATACAAGTCAAAATTCCTCCATAAACACATCACAAACCAGATTTCCACATACACTACAAAATGCACCCAGATTTCCACCAAATCTACAGTACGTTGACCAATCACACACATTCGATCGCCATTCAAATTACGAGTCAAGTAACTACTACCACAAGTTTCACACATCTTCAATTACATAACAACAGTAGATCGATGAACAACTAACCTTTACAATCGGATGAAAAGATAAAAATCTGAGTGATCGATAAGCCTAGGATGAGTGATACGATGAGCGTGAGTAAGCCACAAGCACTACCGTTTTATATAGGGGGGTTGTTGCAAGAGAAATAGAAGGTTCCTGATCTTTTGTTACAGCCGTTGGATTGTTGAAATATGGCGGTGGCGGTGGACGGGTGGTGGGTGGGTGGACGGGTGGTGGATTGGTGGTGGACGGGTGGTGGGTGGGTGATGGAGGTGTTGACTCCAGCGAGAGAGAAAAAAAGGGTAGTGGGTTAGGGGTTTTAAGGGCATTTTCGTCATTTTATAAAAATTAACTGAATTATTTAACGTCGTTAGTAATTTGGATGCAAATGGAATAAAAATGAAACGTTAGGGTGTATATGAGGATTTTTAAACTGTAGGGATGCAAATGGTCAAAATCACCAAACCACAAGGATGCAAATGGTAATTTACTCTTATTATTATTATTATTAGTCTAAGATGGTTCAAATTTAAAGAAGTTGTGGAGTTATCTAAGATATTTGAAGAGTATATGTTTTTGAAACTAGATCTCAAAAGTAGAGCTGAGTATAAATTAGTAGAGTGTGTGACCGTAAAGCAAATCTTAAGTATTAAGTTTTAAAGGGACGCTTTGATGTTCAAATGGCATGGCTGATAATTATTTATAAAATCTAAAATATCGTATATTTAAGGGATTTTAATCAATGTTATCAAGGTGTTGCTGTGTTTTTTTCAGGTGACAAGGATTCAAGTTTTGTTATGGATATAATAATGTAGTTTAAGATTAAATTAAAAAAGTCATTGATCAGCCAGAAAAAAATTCTAAAATATTGTATGCACTCCCACTTCTTGTAGAGAGCCGTCCCGCATTGTTAGTTTGGATATACATTATTGTTGTCTTCTGAAAAAGAAAAAAATGTTATAAAACATTTGTTAAAGTACAATGTACTAACTGATTTTACTACATAGAAAAATGATAAAGTTTAGGAGATCAGCCCCCATTTTGTTGACGTTTTTAACTTCTACTGTAATGATTTTTATTATATATGTCATTAAGTATTTAATTTAATGTCTACTTTATAAGAGAACTTTGAATTTCTATTTGCTGAAATATGATTATATGAACACTTGTTTTCAAGATAACATTCTCCCTTAAAAGTGGTGTACTATTCAATCAAGAAATTATAGACTAAAACATTATAGAATGCAACTGTAATGAATTTAAAAGCATAATAACAAACTGAAAATAGTAATTCTATTTAACCAATGATAAAAAACAACACGTATTCAAATTCAACTACTCATGAAATTGTGTATGAATAGTCTATTTAACTGATATTGATTTTTTTTTCATATAGTTTAATGAAGGGGTATCACCCCAAAATTAGGCAAAACTCGAAGCGATAAATGGCGAGGACGAATGCTACGCCTAAAGAAAACAAACATGTAAGCTGCGGCAGTGGGTTAAGAAACAAGCATGCAGGCCGCGGCTGGGTTAAGAAACAAGCATGCAGGCCGCGGCTGGGTTAAGAAACAAGCAGCAAGCCGCGGTTCAACATGCAAGCAGCGGCATATCGAGAAACAACCACTAAGCCACGGCTTAGGGAGTACCAGACAAGGTGCCGCGGCTTCAAGATTACCAGACAAAGGTGCCCGGCTTATGCAAGGGTGCCACGGCTTCGGAGTAACAGACAAGGGTGCCTCGGCCTCGGGAGAAAACAAGCATTAGGCAACATCAGTAAGTCGAGATCCGCGATCGAAGTAGTAAGCCCGAATTTACACAAACATCCAATCTTGCAAAGTCCTCAGCACTTATGAAAACTTTGTGACCAAGGAAATCATTCCATTGGTTACAAAGGGATAAGAGAAGAACCACAAAATGACAAACAGGTAAAGCCAAACATTAGCAGGAAGTCAGGGCAGCAACCAAACCCAAAAGTCAACTATCAAGACAAAGCACATTAATGATAGTCAGAAAACCTTTGCACCAGAAAGGCATAAAACCTTGGCCAGGGAATTTCAGTCCCATATCATTGACCACAGGCTTCCAAGAATAGAACCATGGCACATCTGATCCCCATACACCAACACTATAAATACTGCTTCTATTTCAAAGGAAGCATCAGGACCAGAATACTCTCACTACAAATTACTTACTTATCAACTCTACCTTTCAAATTCGTATCAACACAAATACTTATTCTCACGCCGGAGGTTGGTCACGGGGAGAGATCCCTTCTGCCCGTGGCGAGGCTCACGGTGTTGTTTCTGTCTTGCAGAAGCCAAGTTCACTCGAAGTGTTGTTTAGCCGAAGCCCAGTTCAGCCGAAGTGCTGTTCAGCCGAAGCCCAGCTCAGTCGAAGCAAAGCCCAGCCGCATCCTGTCAAACTCGAATCCGTGGTCATAATCCCATCTTTGCACTGCTCCTCGATCTTAATCTCTTGATTAGGATTCGTGTAGCAACATTTGGCGCCATCCGTGGGACCCTGCGAATCAAAAGCCAACCACCATGGATTCGGGTCCAGGAACCCCTCATCATCATAAGAACCCAAACCCTGACGAAAACCCACACACCACCACGTCAGCACTAGGCACCACCTCGAGAGGAAATAATGATGACAACATCGTCATCACCCCGGACTTTGTTAGCAAAAACCGGGAACAGATCCTCTCCATGCTGGAGCAGGAAGAAAGAGAGAGACGACTGAAAGACATCCGGACACGTTTGGAATATGAAGACACTCCAAAAAACCAGGAGGAGGAGGAAGGTGTCCAAGGCAAGACAGTGATAAGCATTGACGACGAAGCCAAAGTGAAGCAGAATACAACCAAGCCGGGGGGAAGGGTGGTGGAAGACGATGATTTCAGCAAACCGTATCGCCCTTCGACTGCGCGAGCCAGGTCTAAGTTCGTACCCAGAATAGCGGAATTCACCTTCCCCCCAAAATTGAAGATGCCATCCAACGTTGGCAAGTACAACGGTCTGGGAGACCCTGATGATCACCTAGCAATCTTTATCGGGGCTGCTGAAGTAGAGCAATGGTCAGTCCCTGTGTGGTGCCATATGTTTGCCCAAACGTTAACTGGTGCTGCGAGGGTATGGTTTGACAGCCTCCCCGTCGGGGGCTAGGCAGTTTTGAGGAGTTGGAGGAAGATTTCTTGAGGAATTTCAGCCAGCAGAGATTATCTGCCAAAGATCCGACGGAGCTACACAACATCAAGAGGGGAGACGGTGAGTCCATCGAGAATTTCATCACGAGATATTCAAAAGAAAGCATGCATGTCAGAGGAGCTGGAGAAACAATCCGAATTTCAGCCTTCATTCATGGTGTGAGAAACGATCAGTTGGTAGAAAGATTCCATGAACATCTCCCGAAGACGGTGGACGAAATGCTGGAAAGAGCAAAAGCATTCGTTAGAGGGAAAAAGGCCTGCGAACAGCTGAAAGATAGAACTCCAAAGAAGCTAATGCCTCCCACCTGGGAACAGCAGAAGAGATCGGGAGGTTCAAGATCATGGGAAAAACCGCAGTTCCAACCGCGTTTCACTCAGCGGAATCCTACTTTCCAACCTCGTTTCGCGTCTCCAACCAAAAATCCACAAGGTCCTAACGTAATGCTCCCACCACTAACCAAAACACCAAGCGAGATTCTCGCCACAGAGAATGTCAACTTACCAAGCCAGCCCCGCTAAAGCCTGGAGTAAAGAAGGACACAGGCAAGTACTGTGAGTTTCACAAGGAGAATGGGCACATGACAGACGACTGTTTCTCATTAAAACGGCAGATCGAACTTGCCATAAAAACAGGAAAGCTGGCCCATCTTCTGAGGGAGCTGAAGAAAACGCCACAACCTGGGGAAAAGAGGAAAGAAATATTTATGGTCCAGCTAGTCAGCAACAAAGGGAAGAGGCAATCTGATCACATGGAGCCCTGGATGGCACAAGAAATCTCTTTCCCTCCGATACACGGAGGAAGTTTCGCCAGCGGACCTGTCACGGTATCAGCTGTGATAGCGGGACATCAGGTGCATCGCGTGTATGTCGATAGCGGGAGTAGCTCGGAAATTATGTATGAACATTGCTTCTTGCAGCTAGATGAAGAAGTAAGAAGAGGCCTCGACACCAAAACTCACATGCTCACGGGTTTCACCGGGGAGGTAGTCCAGCCACTGGGACAGATCCAGCTCCCGGTTGTTATTGGAAACCATTCAGGATGGCGGGAAGTTGTAATGACGTTTCTCGTGGTACGGTCGGAGTCATCACACAATGTCATACTGGGAAGCCCAGGGTTGTGCACTTTGGGAGCGGTGATATCCACGGTGCACGCAGCAATCAAATTTCCAACCCCTACTGGAGTGGTGACAATGTATTCTAGTAGGGAGTGCAAAGAGGTAAAAGCAGTGGAATGGGAAACTGCTTCCCAGGAAGAAGAAGGTCTATGCCCAACGCAAGAAAAATGGGTGGTCAACCCAAAATATCCAGAACAAAAAATCGTAATAGGAGGGCAGCTAAGTGACGCGGCTAAAGATCGACTCTACCATCTCTTACGAAACAACTTAGATGTCTTTGCTTGGCAACCCTCCGACATGGAAGGAGTTCCCCGAGATATCGCAGAACACAAGTTAAAAACACATTTAGCCAAGGAACCTGTGGCCCAGAAGCGCCGCCATATGGGGCAGGAGCGAAGTCAGGCTGTGGTAGAAGAAGTCAAGAAGCTACTGCAAGCAGGTATTATAAGGGAAGTACGATATCAGACCTGGGTGGCCAACCCGGTAATGGTAAAGAAAGGGGATGGTAGCTGGAGGATGTGCATTGATTTTAAAGATCTCAACAACCCTGTCCAAAGGATTGCTATCCCCTTCCAGAAATCGACCTGAAGGTAGACTCGCTGTCAAGTTTTCCATTAAAATGTTTCCTGGATGCATACAAAGGATACCATCAGGTCAAAATGGCACCGGAAGACGAAGACAAGACAGCATTTTATACGGACGTCGGCATTTTCTGCTTCACAAAAATGCCATTCGGATTGAAGAACGCCGGTGCCACCTATCAACATTTAATGGACAAGGCGTTCAAGTCACAGATTGGTAGAAACATCGAGGTATATGTCGACGACGTCGTCATCAAAAGTCGTGACGAGAATGCGTTGCTCGAAGACATCGCCGAAACATTCAGTACCCTACGGGCGATAAACATGAAACTGAATCCGAAGAAATGCGCATTCGGAGTGGAAGAAGGAAAATTTTTAGGCGTAATTGTAACAAAGGATGGCTTGGAAGCCAACCCAGAGAAGATTGCAGCAGTACTGAACATGCCGTCTCCACGGTCAGTAAAGGACGTGCAAACGCTGAATGGAAGATTAGTGGCCCTTAATAGATTCTTATCAAAACACGCCGAGCGAGCCCTACCGTTTATAACCACCCTACGGAATTGCTTAGGAAAGAAAGACTTCCTATGGACGAAAGAGGCAGAGGAGGCGTTTCAGCAAATGAAGAGGTACCTTAGCAACTTACCAAGACTGGTAGCACCTTTCCCAAAGGAAAAGCTGGTAATGTACTTGTCGGCCAGCAAAGGCGCAGTAAGCGCCGTGCTGATGACAGAACGAGATGGGGAACAAACACCAATATACTTCGTCAGTCGGGCATTGAAAGACCCGGAGACCCGATACTCGCCTATGGAAAAGCTCACGCTCTCCCTGGTACATGCGTCTCGGAGATTAAGGCGTTACTTTCAAGCTCACCTAATCGAGGTGAGAACCGGACACCCAATACAACAGGTTTTGAGGAGACCCGAGATTTCAGGGAGGCTAGCAAAATGGGCAATTGAGCTCGGTGCCTTTGGAATCGAGTACAAGCCAAGAGTGGCATTCAAGGGACAGGTGGTGGCTGATTTTCTGGCGGAAGTACCTCACGAAGAAGAGGAAGACGCACCTAACATGCAGGAGGGAGAACTCCCACCTGAAGAATGGTGTCTGCACACAGACGGCGCATCAAATGATGAAGGTTCCGGGGCAGGCCTGATCCTAGTAGGTCCTAACATGGAGGAATTAACCTATGCTTTAAGGCTAGCATTCAAGAGTTCAAATAATGAGGCAGAATACGAGGCCTTAATAGCCGGATTAAGGCTAGCCAAGCAAATGGGTATTAAGAAATTGCACGCTCATGTGGACTCACTACTAGTGGCCAACCAGATTAACGGATCCTACGATGCCAAGGAAGACACCATGAAAAGATATTTAGATAAGGCAAAACAGATAATGAACAGCTTCGAGAAGTGTGACATCTCGCACATTCCACGAAGTAAAAACAAAAAGGCCGATGCATTGAGTAAGTTGGCTTCAGTATCATTTAGCCATCTTGCAAAAGAAGTTAAGGTGGAAGTGTTGCAAAGATCTTCTATCGAAGAACCAGAAGTATCATCGGTTGAAACAAGAGAGGAGGACAGTTGGATGACTCCGATAGTCAGGTTTTTGACAGAAGGAATTCTGCCAGCAGAGAAAGGGGAAGCACGAGCAATACAGGCAAGGGCCTTGCACTATGAAATGCAGCAGGGAATCTTATACCGGAGGTCATACCTGGGGCCGTCTTTAAGGTGCTTAACCAAGGAGCAGGCCACGTATGTGATACACGAGATACACGAAGGTATATGTGGAATACATGCAGGGCCAAGGATGGTGGTAGCTAAAGCAATGAGCGCAGGGTATTATTGGCCAGGGATGCACCAGAGTGCCGTGGAAGAAATCAGGAAGTGTGAAAGCTGCCAAAGACACGCGCCAATGTGTTTTCGGCCAAAGAATGACATGATCCCAGTCAACGCCGCATGGCCTTTTCAAAAATGGGCCATGGACATTGTGGGACCTTTCCCGGAGTCCGTGGGAAGGGTGAAGTTCCTGCTAGTTGCCGTTGACTACTTTACCAAGTGGGTCGAAGCCAAGGCCCTGGCATCAATAACGGGCCTACAAGTGAAGAAATTCGTATGGGAGCATATCATCTGTCGTTTTGGGCTCCCATTGTTCATCGTAACTGATAATGGCAAACAGTTTGCAGAAAATCCATTTAAAGGTTGGTGTGACGAGCTGAAGATCCAACAAATCTTAACTTCAGTTGCACATCCGCAGAGCAATGGACAGGTAGAAAGAGTCAACAGAAGCATAGTAGAGGGCATAAAAACCCGACTGGACTTCGAAGGAAGCAATTGGGTGGAAGAGTTACCAAGTGTCCTCTGGGCTCATAGGACAATGCCGAAAACAAGCCATGGAGAAACGCCCTTCAGTTTAACGTACGGATCAGAGGCTGTGATACCAGCAGAGATAGGCTTACCGACAATTCGAGTCACAGAAGCTATGGAAATAAATAATGAAGAGGGGCTGCGTTCTAATCTGAATCTGTTGGAGGAACGAAGGATGGCAGCTGCCATACGAGAAGCAAAATACAAGAAAAAGATAGAGCAATACTACAACGCTCGTGTAAAAAGGCAAGAGTTCAAAGAGGGAGAGTTCGTCTTAAGAAGCAATGAAGCCAGCAGAGTCCAAGCTCGAGGGAAGTTGGGGCCAAGGTGGGAAGGCCCATATCAAGTGATAGATGTTGGCAGAAATGGAGCGTACAGGCTCAGATGTTTAGATGGTAAAGAGATACCACGCACGTGGAATGAAGCGCAGCTCCGCAAATGCTACATGTAATCATAGGGTAACCAAGATATGACCGATGTAATTCAATTTTCAAAAAGAAGGTGTAAACGGACACCAGCAATTACATCTAAACACTTGTGTATTATAACTTATGGTAACAAAATTCAAGTAAAAAACCAGGCTTGAAAAATCAATATAATAACCCGATAATACTCAGGTTGGCCCAAGCAAGTAACCAAGCTTGGGAAATCAGTACAATAACTCGATAATGCTCAGGTCAAAATCAAGCAAGAAACCCAACTTGAGAAATCAACATCACAACCCGATAACACTTGGGTTGGCTCAAACAGGAAACCAAGCTTGAGAAACCACCGCAACAACCCAACAATACTCAGATTGGCCCAAGCAAGTAACCGAGCCAGGGAAATCTACATAATAACTCGAAGCATTTGGGTTAGATCAAGCTAGTCACCAAGCTCGTATGTTTAAGAAAAAGAGCAAGTTCCCAAGCTCGTATGTTCAAGAAAAAGAGCGAGTTACCAAGCTCGTATGTTCAAGAAAAAGAGCAAGTTACCAAGCTCGTACGTTCAAGAAAAAGAGCAAGTTACCAAGCTCATGTGTTTAAGAAAAACGAGCAAGTCACCAAGATCATACATTTAAAAAGCGAACAAGTTACCAAGCTCATATGTTTAAAAGCAAACGAGTAACCAAGCATATATGTGAGAAGGCGAAACCAAGAAAAGCAAATTCAAGCAAACAAATTACCATACAAGCCATGGCCACAGCGGCCCGGCACTCTCCCAGCCGCGGCCAGCACCCCCTGCCGCGGCCCAGTACCTTACCAGCCGCGGCTGTACAGGGGAAGATGGTAGACGAAAGTCTGATCATTTGACAAGGCCACATTGTAAACCCATTAAAGCAAACATCAATAAAAATGGCGAAACCAAATGTCATTCGCAAACGTAAGACGGGGCACAGTTAACAAAACCAAGGGTCAGCCACAAAAGATGCTACAAAAGTCAGAATACAAGTCTGAAAACATTACATCAAAAGGAAATACGAGTAAAACATCTAAACACCAGCTGCACCCGGAGCCGGAGCCGCACCAGGAGCCGGAGCCGGATATGGGGGAGCCAAGAAAGACTTTATCTCCTCGATGTCGGCATCACACATGGAAGCAATTTTCTCCGTCATCGGAAAGACAACATTGTCAAAACGATCAGACTCAACCCGAAGCTTCTTAAGTGCACGCCTGTCAAAGTTCTGAGCATCCTCAGGCCTCTTACCTTCAGCAGCAAGGAGAACACCATCTGATAGGCCGGCGTTGTAACCCACCTTGTCAGAAAGGCCGTTGATGGTAGCAAGAAGGTCAAGACACTCATCGCTGTCGCGGATCTTGTTAAAAGCCAAACCCATACCATCTGAGATGAGCCACTTCCTTTCAGCTGTCAGTCGTGCAACCTGCAATACAAATAACATATTTACACAACAATTTACATGAATTTTAAGAGTTTAGTTGGAAGAAATGGGACCTGCTGCTCAAGTGCACGTATACGATCCCCGGAAGTCTCCTTACTCTCCTTCAACTCAGAAGACAGACGTTTCACGGCTGCCTTTTGGATACAAAGATCCTCACGAACACCGTCAAGATCCTGTGAAATTTTCTCTTTGCTAGCATCAGTAGCATCGCAGCGTGCTTTAAGAGAAGTATTCTCACCTTCCAGTTTCGAGACTTGCTTCTTGAAATTTCGAATTTCCCTAATACCCTCGACCCAACGCCCATGAATCTCAGCAAACGAAAACAAACCATTCACCACCGCCAAACAACCAGCATTCGACAACTCCTTGTTTTTTAGAGCCTCCCCACGATAAAACTCCGCAGGCGTCCGGGACGCAAACAAGAAATCCTTACACGAATCCGGAGTCTCGAAAGTAACACCGTTGGTCAAGTCCCAATCAGGAGCAAATTTCTCATCAGCATTCAAGTTAGTATCCTCAGAAGAAGTTGTCACTTTCCATTTACCAAAATCACCAGATTGGTCAGAGGAGGAACTAGTAAACCCAGAGGACGAAGATGCCCCGGCTGCAGCGGACGGCTCCCCTTTGCCAGCCGCGGCTGGGGAGTCCCCCACATGAGCCGCGGCAGAGGAGGAAGGCGGGGGCGTGTCCCGCGGCCGCAACCCCGGACCCCCCAGTCCCTGTCCGCGCTTCATCTTTGGTCGACTTACAGGGGTAGGACTCCCAACAACACTCTTTCGTTTACGGGAAGGCGACGACACGGATTCACCCGGTTGAACAACGAAGCGGGCGGTTGTTTCCAGTGTAGGCGATCCTCCCTCAGGCAGAGCCTCCACCTCCTCCGACACATCCTCCT
Source organism: Flaveria linearis (assembly GCA_024085815.1). Classification (NCBI taxonomy): domain Eukaryota; kingdom Viridiplantae; phylum Streptophyta; class Magnoliopsida; order Asterales; family Asteraceae; genus Flaveria; species Flaveria linearis. The sequence goes on from CM044001.1 coordinate 120,813,815, forward strand.
TGGCAGAAAGTTTCATGCGATCGAATAACCCCATACCTACAAAACGCAACACATAAGCGGTAGTTAGATACACAAACAGTCACAAGAAGTCATAAAAGACAAGTAAGCCACTTACGTTTCCCTCGATAAGTCATGAACGGAATCATGTCAAGATCGTCCCAGTTACGACTAACACCGGCCATCACAAGAAAGTGCTCAGAATAACTTCGAAGAGGAGTTGGCTCGGCTTTCAAGAGATCATAGGCAGACATGTCAAACGTATTGGGCTTAGGGAAAGGATCCTGAATGCACCTACTAGTTTCCAGCCAATGCATCTCAAAAGGAACTACACTAGCGGATATGAAGAAGAAGTGATCTTTCCAATGTTTCAAACTAGTTATGGTTCGTAACACTAAAGGAGGTTTAGGTGCTTTCCTTTTCTCAAAAGTTAACCAATCACCTACCCTGGTCAACTTGTAAAACGCCCTAAAAAGGTTGGTTTCAGGCTCTAAGCTAAGGGCACGGCACGATATTTCAAAATGGTATACTTTAACCAAACCTAAAGGAACTAGTTGTGACAAATGGATATCATAGTACCTAAGAAGCAAGCACAAGAAGCGGCTAACCGGAACCCGAAAGTTACAAAAGCTAAAGAACGAAGTATAAAGAGCTATCATCCCAACCGGTGTATCCCTCACGGTAGACGATCGGGTAGGAACGGTGGATTGAGCTCGGGGGAAATACCATAACGAAGCACAAAGTTATTCAAGAAATCTTGAGAAACAAGAGATGTTTGAACACCCATATCATTTCTACAATCCATTACAAACGCAAAAGATGAGAGAAATATTCAGAAAGCTTACCCGAGAAATTGGTGTTCTTGGAAGAATATGAGAGGAAGCTTGAACAAAGAAAAAATGAGAAAGAAGAAGAGTGGGTGAAGAAAGAAAGAAGGAGATTGAGTGAATTTATAGGAAAAAGGGGGATATGGGGGCGCGAGCTATAGGGCGGCGGCTAGGCCGCGGCTCAAGGTTGATGTGACGAGACTCAATGTTATCTAGATCCGTGGCTCAAGGCTGATGTGACGTGACTCGAAAAAGGTAGACAAATATTTGATTGATGGTGACTCGGGCCGGAGCTCGAGGTAGAAGTGACTTAAAGGTTGATGGGACACACCAACACAAAGGACAAAAGTAATAATTATTCCAATGACATGGTTATAACCATGACATTGGACTGGGGGGACATGAAGGGGTATCACCCCAAAATTAGGCAAAACTCGAAGCGATAAATGGCGAGGACGAATGCTACGCCTAAAGAAAACAAACATGTAAGCTGCGGCAGTGGGTTAAGAAACAAGCATGCAGGCCGCGCTGGGTTAAGAAACAAGCATGCAGGCCGCGGCTGGGTTAAGAAACAAGCAGCAAGCCGCGGTTCAACATGCAAGCAGCGGCATATCGAGAAACAACCACTAAGCCACGGCTTAGGGAGTACCAGACAAGGTGCCGCGGCTTCAAGATTACCAGACAAAGGTGCCCGGCTTATGCAAGGGTGCCACGGCTTCGGAGTAACAGACAAGGGTGCCTCGGCCTCGGGAGAAACAAGCATTAGGCAACATCAGTAAGTCGAGATCCGCGATCGAAGTAGTAAGCCCGAATTTACACAAACATCCAATCTTGCAAAGTCCTCAGCACTTATGAAAACTTTGTGACCAAGGAAATCATTCCATTGGTTACAAAGGGATAAGAGAAGAACCACAAAATGACAAACAGGTAAAGCCAAACATTAGCAGGAAGTCAGGGCAGCAACCAAACCCAAAAGTCAACTATCAAGACAAAGCACATTAATGATAGTCAGAAAACCTTTGCACCAGAAAGGCATAAAACCTTGGCCAGGGAATTTCAGTCCCATATCATTGACCACAGGCTTCCAAGAATAGAACCATGGCACATCTGATCCCCATACACCAACACTATAAATACTGCTTCTATTTCAAAGGAAGCATCAGGACCAGAATACTCTCACTACAAATTACTTACTTATCAACTCTACCTTTCAAATTCGTATCAACACAAATACTTATTCTCACGCCGGAGGTTGGTCACGGGGAGAGATCCCTTCTGCCCGTGGCAAGGCTCACGGTGTTGTTTCTGTCTTGCAGAAGCCAAGTTCACTCGAAGTGTTGTTTAGCCGAAGCCCAGTTCAGCCGAAGTGCTGTTCAGCCGAAGCCAGCTCAGTCGAAGCAAAGCCCAGCCGCATCCTGTCAAACTCGAATCCGTGGTCATAATCCCATCTTTGCACTGCTCCTCGATCTTAATCTCTTGATTAGGATTCGTGTAGCAACATTTAACATGTTTAAAACAACACAAATTCAAATTCTAACTACTTTGCATTTTTGTATATGCATTTTTTTTCTCATGTAGTTTAACGTGTGCTCGGCCAATCATAAACCTGGTTACCAATAGCCTCTATGTCATATCATTTGAACTATTTTGACAATACTAGCACGGTACTCGCGCGATGCGACGGGCGTAAAAAAGTTTAAAATCATTAAATAGTTCAAAGATCATTAATGCATTAAAGTAATACACAAATAAGAAATATAACTTTTAAAAATAAGAATTTAAGAAAAAAATTCGGTACTCATTTTATTCTATGGTGAAGTAATCTAATAACGATGAGATCAATTTAATTGAAATGCTCGCACATCCGACTGATCTCGATTATGTTGTACATCCTCTACTCAACGGTAGCTGAAGCGTTCAAGGTGACTTTATAGTTGTCTAAAGCACTTAGGTCCGCAAGACTACGAAATATAATGACATAAGGATTTGTAAAAAGTACACGTGACAAAATTTAGTAATATTTCGATCAAGATTTGGCCATTAGAGCCAGTGTTCTAACTTTGTTTCAGAATCATAAAAATACAGTTGTAATATCCGGGTGTTCCATCCCGGAGACTAATTGGTTATTCTATGATAAATCCCTTTGTGCGCACGAAAGGTATACACACAATCTCTCATATTGGTAAGTGTATCATCTAACGTGACACCCATCGAGGCGAAAGAAAAACTGGCGTTATAAGCTCGTATGTTCGCCCTAAACATTCTGCCAATTTCATTTTGCATCGTGAAGAGCTTGTACAATTCAACATGGATTTCAATAGTGCTAATTTGGTTTGACCATTAATGCAACAAAAGGTAGGGAATTCTTATTTAAATCGTTTTGCTGAACATTTCTGACATGGATTTTGTTCCTTTAGTCTAAGATACTCTTTAGGTACATGGTCATAAACAAAATTATATGGATCCTCTTCTATGATCACATCTCGTACGGGTGGTTGGTCGCCGAACGGAATCTGCGTAACATGTATACCATTTGAAATATGTTGGATGTCATCTCTCTGTGCAACATAATATCTTCTATTAGCTTCCTTCGTTTTTCATGAAAACTACAATAATCACTCTTATTTGTCGTTTGTAATGTTTGACCAACACTGGGGTTTAAGATAGTAAAAGGTATCATTCACGTGATGATAAAGCGTAATTGGTACAAATTGAGCATTTTGAGAGATACTAGTGGTGCAAACTTTTGTTGCTTTGTTGTTTAAAAAGTATCATATATTATATTCTTTCCATTTTGCAGGTCGTGACATAGATGCAGTTGAGGACGAAACATTATTCTGATCTTTTTCGTAAAATATTAATAAATATTAATAATATCATAATTTTATTTACGTAAATCAGGATGGAATATTCGATGGGATACATTTACGTAAATTAGGATGGAATATTCGATGGGATACTTATTTTAATCTTATTTAAGTAAAATATTGACAATTTGATCAAAATATTAATAAATATCATATTTTTATTTACGTGAATTATAGATAATTTTTTTCAAAATCAAAATCAAAATATTAATAGAGAAAAGTTCAAATACAAGGGAACATTATGTAAAAAGTGTGAGAAGCAATCAGTTAGTGACACGTGTCATATTTTTAAAAATGGAAGGAGGGGTATTTTAGGAAGTCTAATTTATTAATATGAAGATGTGGGATATATCGACTTCTTCTGTACGATTGAGGTTTTCAACAGAATTTTCAATTTATCGTTGAAGATTCAAACTTACGAAGTTTCAGCTTACATCAATTTCAATCGTGAAGATTCAAACAATCAAATTAACTGTTGAAGATTGCTTTACATCAATTACTTTACCGATGTCGACTATTGATCATCAATTTGGTACGTATACAGACGATTATATACTGTAATTGAAATAGTATGTTAATTTTCGCATCGTAATTTGTCGTTTTGATCATCGTTGTGTCTATACTGTATGATTTCTGTTAATTTGTTATTGATTGACATCGTCATTGTGTCATAGGTATCATCATTGTGTCTTTCTGCTCGTTATTGTGTCTTTTGTATCGTCATTGTGTCTGAATAAAACAGTTATTGTGTCTATACTGTTAGATTACTCTGGACATTATCAATTTGTTGTTGAACATATTTTATAAATATTAGGTGAGTTATATGATACTATTTATTCTGATTGTGTCATTTATATTATGTTTTGTATGATATCAACTGATCTAAAAACAGTTATTGTGTCTATACTGTTAGATATTGTGTCATTTATATTATGTCATGTATATCATTGTGTCATATATATCATTGTGTCATAAAATTCATTATCGTCATTGTGTCTGAATAAAACAGCTATTGTGTCTATGCTGATCTCATTGTGTCTTTTCATTGTGTCTTTTTTCCGTTGTGTTATTACTTACATTATTCATTGTGTCATGTATATCATTATGTCATATATATTATTGTGTCATAAGACTCATTGTGTCATATATCATTGTTCGTTATTGTGTCTTTTGTATCGTCATTGTGTCTGAATAAAACAATTATTGTGTCTATACTGTTAGATTACTCTGGACATTATCAATTTGTTGTTGAACATATTTTATAAATATTAGGTGAGTTATATGATACTATTTATACTGATTGTGTCTGAATAAAACAGTTATTGTGTCTATACTGATCTCATTGTATCTTTTATGTTGTTGTGTCTTTTTATGACATGTTGTTTTTATTCATATAGATGCTGAAAATTACAAAGATGTTGGGTCGAAAAGAATGAAGTCAGCTCGTGAGTTAGCCATCGAACAAGCAGGAAAAAAGTTGAGAAATTGTGGGTTTTGCAAACAACCTGGTCACATTATACGCAATTGCAGTTTATATCTTCAAAGCATTAAGGATAAACAAGTTTCAAACAGCTCAACAGTTGATTCTATGCCTATTCAAGAATAGGATTCATTGTGTCATAAGATTTATTGTGTCATATACTCATTGTGTCATTATATTCATTGTGTCATTATATTCATTGTGTTATAAGACTCATTGTGTCATGTTTGAAGAGTTTTGTTTATGTTTGATTTTGACGATAAAACAAGTTACCAAAATACTATTGTGTAATGTAAAGCAACATATAGCAACAACTATTAACATGCCAACACATAGCAAAATATAATAAAATGCTAACATACCAAATTACTATTGTTTCAAATTATCATTGTGTCAAACTACCATTGTGTCAAACTACGATTGTGTTAAATTACCATTGTTTTAAACAACCATTGTGTCAAACAACTATTGTGTCAACCAACCATTGTGTCAAACAACCATTGTGTCAAATAACCATTATGTCAAACACCATTGTGTCAAACAACCATTGTGTCAAATTACTTTTTTGCCCCTCGCCTGTTAGCAGTTTTCCACTTATTTACATTTTTGCCACCGCGTTTTTTTGAACCATTGATCTATTTTAATGAGTTGATCCAATGGCCAGAATTACTTCTCACCCTTTTTAGGAAATATAGCCTTTGTAGCATATCCCCCCCATTAATAAATATCATAATTTTATTTACATAAATTAGGATGGAATATTTGGTGGATACTTATTTAAATTTTATTTAGTAAAATATTTGGTGGAGTTTGTTGCTAAAAATTAGGATAGAATTTTGATTGCAATTGATAGTTAGTCTAGGGTTATTATGTAAATAATTGTAAGGGGATAATCCGTAAATAATGATATAATTACTATTTTACCCTTAAAATTGGTTATATTTATGCATTTAGAGAAGTTTTTGTTCTTATTTTTAAGGTATTTTAAAATATCTCTCTTAAACTCTTTATATATAGTATAGATAGAAGCAAAATTAAAGTTGACCAAACTAATATTTGAAACAGATAAGAATATATTAATGTTAAAGAATAGATCGTAATTATTAGAACTTAAACACCCTAAATTGATTATTATTATTATTATTTTTGATGACAAACACATCTTATTTTTATTTTTAAATTATTTATATTAAATTATGTTTGACTTGAACTCATGACCTCCTTTTAAGAGGCAAAACTCTATCAAATGAGTTAGACTTACATTAAAAATTGATTATTATTATCAGGTAGATTAGAAAACTATTGGAATTCTTTTTTTTTATAACATTATTGGAGTCTAGCTTTTTGCTAGATCTGTTTTTTTATAGAATCCAGTTTGTTGACAGTTAAAATAAAAAATAAAAAAAGATGACATCTATATAATTGCGTACTTGCTTTTTTTAGGCACAAATGCTCATGGAGAAAAGCAAAACATTTAATTTTTTTTTTTAAGGTTAAGCAAAACATTTAATTAATCCACAATTTTTTGAACAGAAAAGACAACGAACGCATTTAACATAAAATCAATTTTATTTTTGTTTGAACGATAAATCTATTCTACTCATACATTACACCAAATTACATTATTACTTGCGTTTAAACTCAAAACATCTCCTCTAATAGGTAAAACCTCTACCAAATATGATAGCCCGACAATATATGGCATCAATTTCAATTAACAATCATAACGATTGTGTAAATATTTGTATATATTCCTTATCAAATAGAGGGAGAGATTATATAACCATAACCGTCTTACTTATCAAGTAAAAAATATGCATTTATTATCTTAGTTTTCCAATAAAAAATTTATTTTAACCATCTACAAAGCTAATTGTTATTTTAACCCATCAAAACTATTTAATACCATCTAAAGAGCTAAGTAATTATTTTCATATTGAAATCAAAACTAACACTATTATTTTCAAGTTACTAATTTTATTTGAATAAATGATAAAGAAAAATTGGAACTTAAGAAATGATCAAAATATCACAAAACAAGCGACTACTTGTAGATACAGAAACGAGACAGTCATAGTTGTGAAGGAGGTGGGCCCGGATTACATGATAGGTCATGACTCATGTGCACACCTAATGTTATTGTTATCGTATTTAATCGTGTGATAGTGGTAGTTGTATTTAATCGTGTTATAGATATTATTTTAATCGGGTTTAAGTTGGGATCACGTCTTTAACCTTTTCGGAATGAATCCTATAACTGGAAAAATCACGGAGTCGATCTTAAATATTTTATGTTATTTAAAAAACACGGACAATAAAATAATAACAGTAGCGGATAGTCCGGATTCTGGCAACCCAGGTTTGGAAAAATTGTTCGACATTAGTGATGGTATTGATGATAATTTTATTACCAATTATGAGGCCAATGATTGTGGGGTTGAAACTCCTATTGTTTTGGAACATCGGATAGTCAAGATTTCATTCCAGGGAAAGATTTCGATTTTGAGGCCCAATGTAACATGGATAGGGATGGTGATAATTGTGGGGCTAACATTAACAAAAGAAAAAGAAAGGTGGGCCGGTTCGGTGGGCCAGGTTAACCGGCGTACTCTAGTAGTTTAGAGAAGTCTAAAGTAGGTAAGAAATATAAATTAATAGATGATGAAGACGCCTTTGGGCTTAATCCTCTATTGGGCTTAGACAAGAACACTAATTTCGACCTGAACATCCAGCCCGCTAACGTTGTATTAGAGCCGAATGGATCGCCTGACTTGGGCCACCTTAACGGCTCACATGAGATTAATGATCCAGAGGTGGAGGCCACAATTGTTTTTGGGGGTATGCTTGGCGCGAACTTGTCCAATTCTCACGTTTTGATACAGGAGTCCATAGTTACCGAAGGTTTACAAGGGGTGAAGAAATGAATTGCATTTCGATCAATATTAGAGGGATTGGTGGTGTTGGTAAAGCGGGTTGGATTAAAAAGATAAAGTTCGATAATAGCGTCTCTTTTATTGGCATGCAGGAAACTATGAGTAGCAACATTCTTCCTGGTTTAGCTTCGGCTTACTGGGGAGGTTCGGGTTCTGATTTTGAATTTGTGGAAGCTAATGGTAATTCGGGAGGTTTGATTAGTATATGGGACCCAAAAGTTTTCGTCAAAGACAAGGTGACTAAAGATAGCAATTTTCTTCTCGTTTCGGGCATGCTCATGGCTGGAGCGGTTAGAATTAATGTATTAAACGTTTATGCACCTCAAAAGAAAGATGGAAAAAAGAGATTGTGGTCGAAAATTGATACCCTTCTTCGTACTAATGATGGATGGTGGATTTTACTTGGGGATTTTAATGCGGTGCGAATGCCAGAAGACAGAAAGAACTCCAAATTTGACAAGCTAAGCACTAGTGATTTCAATGATTTCATTGATAGGACAGGTTTACGCGAGTTCAACCAGAAGGGGCATAGATACACTTACATGTCTTGCAGAAAAGGCAACGTCACGTATAGTTGTATCGACAGGTTTCTCGTTTGTGAAAATGTTTTTAACAAGTGGCCTAATGCTTATGTTCGTGTGTTGAATAGGAACCTGTCGGATCACTCGCCTTTACTCTTCTCGGTTGTTGACACTAATTTCGGGCCAAAGCCGTTCAGGATGTTTGATTCGTGGATTGACCGCCCTGGATGTATTGATATTATTAACTCTGTGTTTGATTCGTGGGTGGCAGATGGTCCGGCAGACTTAAACCTTCATAAAAAACTTGGGACTCTTAGAAACCGGCTGAGAAATTGGTTCCAAAATGTGAGATTCTGTGAGAAGATGGAAGAATCAATTCTTCGTGAAGAAAAAGAAGAGATGGATAGGATGTTGGAGACCAAAGACATGGAAGAATCCGATGTTTGGATTTGGACCGAGTGCAAGGTGGCGTTAGAAAGCATCGAACTCCACAAAGCTAGAGATCTTAGACAAAAGTCTCGAGTTAAGTGGGCCTCTTTGGGGGATGAAAATTCCAGTTTTTTTCATAATATTGTAAATGGTAGAAAAGCTCTAAATGCCATTCCGGGTATTATGATTGATGACGAATGGGTGACCAAACCAAAGATTGTGAAACGCGAGATCCTTCGGTTCTATCGCAATCATTTTACAGAGCACTACTCGAGCCGACCGAATCTGTTATGTTCAGGAATTAAACAAATTAACGGTTTGGAGGGGGATTCACTGGTGGATATTTTTTCTAGACAAGAGATTAAAACGGCGGTTTTTGATTGTGGTTCCAACAAGGCTCCGGGCCCCGATGGCTTTAATTTTCGCTTTGTCAAGCGGTTTTGGAAGCTTTTTGAGGATGATTTCTTTAATATCCTTACGGAGTTTCACTCTTCTGGCGTTATTAACCAGGGATGCGGATCTTCTTTTATAACTCTTATTCCAAAGGTAAAATCTCCATTGGGTTTAAAAGATTATAGGCCTATCACCCTTATTGGTATGATTAGTAAAGTTATTTCTAAAATTCTTGCTAATCGTATTAAAAGGGTTATGGGAAAAGTTATCTCTGATACTCAATCTGCTTTCTTATCGGATCGTTATATCCTTGATGGGCCTCTTGTGGTGAATGAAGTCGTGGATTGTTTAAAGAAGAGAAACAAGAAAGCGTTTTTATTAAAAATAGACTTCGAAAAAGCCTACGACAATGTCAATTGGAATTTTTTGATTTCTATTATGTCCCAAATGGGATTCCCCTTGAAATGGTGTGATTGGATTAAAGGCGTTTGCGAGTCTTCTAGAGCTGCGGTTTTGGTTAATGGGTCCCCTACTTTTGATTTTAAATGTGAAAAGGGTCTCCGTCAAGGCGATCCGCTTTCTCCATTTCTTTTCTTAATCGTTATGGAAGCGTTGTCTTGGCTTATTGATAAAGCTAGGGACCTTGGTATTTTTAAAGGCATTCGCTTGTCCAATAACGATAAGGAGGTTAGCCATCTTTTGTATGCGGACGATGCTTTGATTATGGGGGACTGGTCGTATGATAATATTAAAACATTGCTAGAATCCTCCGTATATTCTATTTGTGTTCGGGGCTCCGAATCAATCTTCACAAATCGAATATATATGGCGTTTGTGTGGGGGATGGAGAGTTGGATAACATGTTGGACTATCTAGGTTGCAAACGTGGAAGTTTTCCTTTTACATACCTAGGTATCCAAGTTGGTGCAAAGATGACTCGTGTTAAAAATTGGGAGCCGGTGATTGATACTATCCGGACCCGCCTTGCTTCTTGGAAGGTTCGGCATTTGTCTATAGGTGGGAGGCTGATTTTGTTGAAATCGGTACTTGAAAGCCTTCCGATTTACTATCTTTCTATTTATAAAGCCCCGAAAGCCGTTGTGGAGAACATTGAACAAATCATGCGCCGGTTTCCTGGGCCGGACCAGGTATTGAGAAGAAAATCCCGTGGGTTGCCTGGGACGTTGTTACGAATCCTAAAAGCAAAGGTGGGCTAGGTATCTCTAAGGTTGAAGAGGTGAATAAAGCATTGCTTTTAAAGTGGACGTGGAGGTACAAAAAGGAGGGTAATAATCTTTGGAAGGAGATCATCTTGGGATGTCATGGTTCTAGTAGACCTTGGTCGCTATTGCCTTGTAATGCATCTTCTAATGGGTGTTGGAAATATATTGTTAAAACCGGCGAAAACCATCTTCCTAACGGTAGATCGCTCAATTCCTTTTTTGTTGGGGTTTTTGGCAACGGTAGACATATCAATTTTTGGAGTGATATGTGGCTTCTTGATGCTCCTCTTCGAGTCATGTTCCCTAATCTATTTCGGCTTGAAAAATACAAGTGGTGCAAAATCAGTGACCGGCTTGATTGTGTAGATGGTAACAAACGGCTAAATTGGGAGTGGAAAACAGAACCACAAACTCAAGAGCAGCTCACTGAATTGTCTCATCTTCTTCAAATGGTTTATAACTTTGATTGGAAAGGAGGTGAAGATCGTTGGAAGTGGACAGAAGCTAACGACGGGTTGTTCTCTGTTTCGTCGGCCAAGAAGTTGCTTGCCAGTCATCATGTGGGCGACGACAATCGTGGGATTAAATGGAAAGGTTGGGTCCCTTTGAAGTGCAAAATCTTAGTTTGGAGGATCGCCAGAAACCGCATTCCTACAACGTCTGAACTCATCAAACGGGGAGTCCCTATTCAACACGCCGATTGCAGATTTTGCCAAGAAGATGTGGAAACTACTTCGCATCTTTTTACCGGGTGCCGCTATTCGAATGAGGTATGGTTTCATATTGAAAATTGGTGCAACCTAAGACACTCCTTTCTTTTTGACATCCCGGACCTTTTGGATTTGCCGGAGTCCCAAGCCACGTCCAAAGACGCGAAGCACATTCTTAGGGGTATTGCATACACGACCATTTGGATGATCTGGAATGAAAGAAATGAACGCGTTTTTAACGATAAGAAGAGGAATCCAGTTCAGCTAGTGGAGAACATCAAAGCGACGACTTATTTCTGGATTCGTAATAGATCCCGTTGGAAATTTAAGGATTGGAAAACTTGGAGTAAATTCCCTTTGGATTGATGTATTGTTTTTTCGCTTAGCCCTTGCTTTAAGGACTAGCGAGTTTTGTTAATGAAATTTTCCTTTCAAAAAAAACAGTCGTATATTACGGTTAATAAATTTTAAAGCTATAAAAATCGGACGCGTGTCAGTTAGTCAAAGTAAGACTTCAACATGTTATCTCATGGTAGGTCACAAGAAAAATGACTAAAGATCGTGATGTCTTCCATCAATCATGATTCACCTTAGATCACTTATACACATAAAATAGTATATAACAACTAACAAACAGTTATTATAAATATATTAAAGCTAAAAAAATATAGTCAGGTAAATAGGTAATATAAAAGAAAAAAACTTCAAATAATAAGTGTAGTTTGCTATAAAGTGTGAGAAAACATAATGAGTTAAAAAAATCACAAAAAATTATATCTCACAACCTAAATCGAATTCAAAAAAGTAATTCCGAGCTTTTATTCCCTAGCCGTCCTTACTAAAAAAATAAAGAAATTTAACGCTTTTTATTGTGTTATTTATTAAAGACACAATGGCGTCATTGTGTCATAAAAAGACACAATGAATTTTTTTTTATTTTTTTTCTGAAAGAAGACGGCAAGAGAAACATAGATTCCAAAGTATTTTTTTAAAATTCGATTTAGATTGTGAGATATAATTTTATATGATTTTTTAAACTTCATTATACATTATTATACTTTGTAACAAAAATACACTTTATATAATAAGATTACCCACCCAAAAAAACTAATCCGATGACTAAAGCGTTAGTAGATAACAATCATATATTTATATTTATAGATTTATTAAAAAAACATTCATTTAGTTGTCGGCTGATTGGGCCCATGTAGGCTCTTAGTTGGGCTAATCACTCCAACCACGTCTAGTGGGTCCCATCGCCAGCGAATCCAATGTGTCCCATTTAATACCAACAAATTATCCCCTCAATATTATCTCCTTTTGGACCCATTTCTAAAATTATGTGCTCTTTCAAAGATCCACATGTATGCAAAAACTATCATATTAGCTCATTGTGTCGAAACCAAATGGGTTGGAATCATACCCAAACCAAAAAGAAAAGGAAATATAGATATTAATAATCGGATGGTCGGGTTACTTGAACTTGTTTGGTTTCTAGATGGGTAAACTAAAGAAATCAAAAGTAACGCCCGAACTGATTAGATGGTGTTAGATAGATGTTGAAATCAACAGTAAGGTCCGAAATGATTAGATGGCGTTGGATAGATATTGTTCAAAAGAAACTAAATGTTTGTTTAATATAAAAGATATATTAAATTTTTGTATTGATTGTGGGATGAAGATTTATTGTTTTCTTAGATGGGGCCATGGTTGCTTTTTGTTAATAGAGTATTGAGTAAATTACCATTTGCATCCCTGACATTTGCCCATTTTAACCACTTGCGTCCCTGCAGTTTCAAAATTGCCATCCGCCCCCTAACGTTTCATTTTTATTTCCATTTGAGTCCAACACACTAACGCCGTTAGATTTTTCCGTTAGTTTTTGTAAAATGACAAAAATACCCTCGTAGTTTCAGGGATGCAAACGGTAATTTACTAACTTAAATAAAAACCCTTATCCCACCCCACCCTACTATCTTCTCTCTCTCTATCTATTCTTTCTTCACTATATACCCATCAAATTAACCCAAATCCCCCACTAATTCAATAAAATCAAACCACAAAATCAAACCCAAATCCCCTCACGGTGGCTGACGACGGCGACGGTGAAGCTCCGATGGTCGTGATGGGGTTTGCGATGGTGGTGATGGGGGCTGCGGTGGTGGTGGTTATGGGGGGTTGCGGTGGTGGTGGTGATGGGGGTTGCGGTTGTGGTGGTGATTGGAGGTCGCGATGGTGGTGATGGGGTTAGCGATGGTGGTGATGGGGGCTGCGGTGGTGGTGGTGATGGGGGGGGGTGGTGGTGGTGATGGGGGTTGCGGTTGTGGTGGTGATTGGAGGTCGCGATGGTGGTGATGGGGTTCGCGATGGTGGTGATGGGGGGCTGCGGTGGTGGTGGTGATGGGGGTTGCGGTTGTGGTGGTGATTGGAGGTCGCGATGGTGGTGATGGGGTTCGCGATGGTGGTGATGGGGTCCGCGAGTAATTACGATCTAAAAACCGCAACTTTCTCCGTTTCAACCTGTGATCATTCTCTGTTATCGGATTTTAATTCCGATGGTGCGGCGGTGAAGGAATATTCCGTCAACAAAACCGCCGGCGACCTCGAGATCACCTTCACACCCTCCGGTGGTTCGTTTGTGTTCATCAACGGCGCGCTACGGTGGACGATGCTCCCCGGAGTGTTTACGGCACCGCCGCGAGAATGGCGTCGGAAGATGATCCCAAAAGCCACTTCAACGTCACTTGGGATTTTCCGGTGGATCGAGGGTTTCAGTATTTCATTCGTCTTCTTTTCTGTGATATTGTGAGTTCATCCCCAAATCAACTGTACTTCAATGTCTACATTCAAGATTCAAGAGTGTTATCAGATTTTGATCTGACTACAAAGCTCATGGGTATATAGCGACAGCTTATTACTCCGATTTCATCACGAACTCGATTAACAGTGACCATATTCGTATCAGCATCGGCCCGTCGACTGTAAATGATGCGTTACCGAATGCGATTCTAACGGGGCTGAGATCATGAAGATGAACAACTCTGATAGGAGTCTTTCGGGTAAAGGAATTTGATGGTGGTGGTGGAATCTTGTGTGTTGATTGAGGAAGAAGAAGATGTTGAGTGAAGGGCAATTTCGTCTTTTTAATAATAATTTAACTGGAAAACTAACAGTGTTAAGTCATCTGGACTAAAATGGAGATAAAAATGAAACGTATAGATTCAAATGAAGATAACACGAAACGTTAGGGGCGGATGGCAATTTGAAACTGCAGGGACGCAAGTGGTTAAAATGGGCAAATGTCAGGGATGCAAATGGTAATTTACTCTAGAGTATTTAACGCAGGTCCATTTTACAGATTGATTTTTCAATCATGAATTATATAGTAGCTGTCTAGCTGAAGCGAATGTACAAAATTATGACCTAGTTTAAAATTTTAGACATTTTATCCAGGGGTGGAACCATGGCTAATGCTATGGGGTCAAGTGATCGCATCTATTATGTTTTTATACGGAATATATCTAGTCAAAATCGTAAGTGACACCATTCAAAATTTTACGGTGAACCCATAAAGCTAAATTATGCGAAAATGGTAACAGTTGGAAGCATTGTCCTGGTGGTATTTGTTGTATGGTAGCAACCCCTTCCTATTTAAACCGTCTCGGGTTCGAATTCTTGTAGAAGTTTTTTTTTGTTTTTACTTCCTTTTTATTTTACTTTAACAAACAGAAGCCCTCTAACTTTCTTGTGGATTTTTTTTCTTTTTCACCTATTAAATTTGAACATATTAATCTACTGTTCCCTCTCAATATCTCATTTACTTTCTTCCAAATCATAATTTGTCTCTTTCATAAATGGTGCTAACCACCTGCATCTCTCTACTTTTATAATGAAGCTAACAAACATGATAAAAGGAATAAGAGTGGAAAGGTTTAATTCGATTTGGTTTTTGCTCGATAATTGTTTTCTATTTGATATGTTTGGGGTACCGACCCGACCCGACCAAAATCGTACCGAACCGAAAATTATGACCTTGGTTTCTAAAAACCTAAGCATGAAAATAGTGACCCCTATAAGAAAACATTCTGGTTCCGCCATTGAATTTTTATCCGAGTTTAGATAATAGTTAATCTAATTTTTTCAACTAAATGTCACCTAATTTTATTTTTTTTCTTTTTAAATTCACTTAATTTCAGCAATTGTTTATAATTGTTACTTTTTATTATAAATTATGTGAAGCAAATAAATATATATGAATATGAGTTATTATCTAATGATCATATTATATTAATTTAACTTAAGAAGTTTTTTTTTTGATACTTGGTTATTAGTTATTAGTAAAAATTTCCTCCCTGTTATCTCCTACTTAAAGTTTGCGCTAAAAAAATTCACTTATTAGTAACCAAGATTCATATATGTTTCATTTATCTCACTTAATTTTAAAGATTTAAACATTGATAAAAGTATTACATGAGATTGGAACACCTAATGAAAATTAAGTGCTTTTAAATATAACAAAAAACAAATTGACTCTAATGAAACACTTAGAAAACTTATTTAAAGTTGTCCTTTTTATCTTACTACCCGCAAAAACCTAGGGTGATTAGTAAAAATCAACAAATGAAATTCTTCTTGAACAAGCTATCTAAACATGTGCACAAGCCGGTTCAACTTTGAAACCAGGTCGGGTTATGGTCAAAAAAATCCAAACCGGGTTTGACCGGGTTGGCGCCCGGAAGGAGAACCCGGTTTGAACCCAGGGTTGTATCAGGTCCGCACCAGGTTGAGGAACTACTGGGTTAAAACCGGGTCAAATTCAGGTCGGGTTCTTGAGTTGGGCTTTGAACCTGGGTTCACTGTGCACGTCTGTCTAAACATGTTACTATGTTAGTGCTGAGTGCTGGGCTGCGGAGGCCTGCGGGCTCAATTTAAGATCTTTTACGATATACAATTGTTAAAAGCCCGAGTACTCGAGCCCATTGAAAGCCCACGATATCTTTTAAAAATGGGCCATAATGGTATATACTATATAGCCCAAGTATCAAATAATTAAATGTTAGAAGTTGGAGTCTTGGATTGGAGACAACTAAAATATTCATTTGTTGTAACAACTGGCCCATTTAAGTTGGGCTATAATTGGGTCAATCTTATTTTCAGGATCAGATCTATTACCAGTTACTAACCCATTTGCATCGACGGAAATAGAATTAGAAAGTATAAGAAACGAAATTTGAGTTTCATATATGTCATAAACATCTAAAAATATTCTATAAATATATTATGTAAAGTATATTTCTATACTTCAATTTCTTTTGAAAATGCCACTTACTATTTATTCCTCATTATCATGCCTTTTATTTTCTTCTAAAAGCATGTATAAATTATAAAGAAATTAAACACAAATTGACACATTATTGAATATGTTGTTTAATCCAAGACTGATATTACTATGGTTTTTAACTTTATGTTTTTAATAATTTTATAAATTCTACCCTATTATTCATATCATTTCATGCGGGGGTCGGGGCGCACCTGTCATGAGGCTACGATGTGGCCCTGCGCCAAGCGGCAATACCGCCACCACCGCCCTTCATGTCGCAAAATTCCTTTTTTTATGGCATGTTCTCGCCGTGAGGTTTTTTATGTATATTGTGCAGCGTGGCATAGCTTGGTAACACCGCCGCCAACAATTTTGAATGTGGTGTAATATGACATGACAAAATTTTATTGGTACGTTATGATGTGTGTGTGGTGAGAGCATCTCCTCCACCTTGATTGGTACGTTATCAGTACCGATACCTAATTTTGGTGAATTTTGGGACCAGTATTTTTGGTTCGGTACCAGTTCGGTATGATACTGGTACAAAATAAAAATATTGGTCTCAAAATTTATCAAAATTGGGTAGCGGTACTGATATTGAAAATGCTAGGTACGGACGTACGGTACATATAAAGGTGCCGCTACGGCATTTGATGGTAAAATCGGTAAAATGCTGGTACTGTACCGAACCAGTACTGGTACCAAAGTACCGATCCCCAAAACACCAAAAAAATAGGTACCGAAAATGATTCGGTATGAAAAATTCGATACCGGTTCGGTATCTGGTACCATTTGCTCGTCCGGTCAGTGACCAAAAACGTAAAAGTTTTATTCTTAAGGACATAATAATCAATTTATTAGAAAATAATGAAGGGGTTACTTGTTATATATATATATATATATATAAGGGTCATCACTTTATCAACAATTATCCACTCCGTTACCCTTCATTCCCCCCGATGAGTTCACCGTCGCCGGAGAAGAAGCAATGGGGAGACAACGTCTCACAGACGGTGTTCGCAGCCTACAACCGTCTCCCCAAGAAAGGAAAACCTCAAGGCCGTGAAGTCACCGTTTTAGCCGCATTTCTCACCTCTTCACCTGCTCAAGGTTTTCTTCTACTTCTCCATCACTCAAATCTAATAACAATAGCACAATTCACTTTTACATTTGTTACCAACTGATTATCAGTTACAGTGTTGTTTGATTGATTTCATTTTACTTGAGGATTTGTTTGAATTGCGAAATTTTGGGGAATTGATGTATCGAATTTGAAGTTGAATTGATGCATTTTGATAAGAAAACAATTCTGCTTTATGTTATATTTCTAATCGGTTATTAGTTACGGTGTAGTGTGGTTGATTTTACTTGAATTGCGAAATTTTGGGGGATTGATGTATCGAATTTGAAGTTGAATTGGTGTTTTTTTTGTGAATTTTCAGAATTGAAGGTGGTTGCGCTGGGGACGGGAACTAAGTGCATTGGGCGTTCGCGTCTCAGTGTTCGTGGAGATGTTTTGAATGATTCTCACGCTGAGGTTGTAGCTAGAAGAGCTTTGCTAAGGTGTGTGGATTTGCTTTTTGTTTTTTTTTCGACTCTATTTTTTGCTTTCATCGCCATCAGATTGTAAATTGTAGCACTTTTATATGATATACAGGTTAATGCATTCTTACACTCTAAGTTAGATATATAATTATTGATGTAATAGACAAGGATGGTAATTGGTAACTGTGAGTTGTGACTACTTTTCATTAAGATGGTAATATGGTATTGTGTTTTTAAAGCCTCCTTTCGAGAGCATTCAACCAGAGACATATTGATTTCAGAGTTAGTTATTTGATTTTGGGAAAAAGGGTTCGCTAACGCTTAAATTTTGGGGGAAAAAATGCAAATTAAAGAAATGTAGACTAAATATGTTACATGTTTTTAGACCAGATTAGGCTTCCAGAAGTGTTGGTGTGTCTGTGTTGACCAAACAAGTCTAAGATGTATCTTTTTTGTAAGTTTGTGTAATGATTTTGTACTACAAAGACTACACTGATTTATTAGCTGACTGTTTTGACATCATAGTTGGAATGCGGTTGGTGTATATGATTATATATTGTTACTAGCTTTCTTTTTCGAGTTGAAGATGCTCAGTCACTTTTGATACTAATCTGTGATTTCATAAACCTTTTTAACTTTCAAAATTCCCTAACATAGAGTCATATTTTACTACTTTAGTTTTGATAATATATTTTATTACTACTTTGTTTTCATCTTCCTAAAACTGAAAATCAATCTTTTCCAGACACTTCTATACAGAGATTCAAAAGAGTAGCATGCAGTTTCCAAGTGCTGCTGCCACCGACTCCCTTTTCTGTAAGGAGGCAGGAGGTTTTGGCAATGGCAAATACAAGATGAGACCAGGCTGGGAGTTGCATTTATACATATCACAGTTGCCTTGTAAGATTGCCAGGGCTGTCAACTCATCTTTTGGGGGCTTTCTTTTCTTTATTTTGTAACCTAGTATATTATTAATAAGCACTTGGAATAACTTGTTCAATCGTTTTTCGTATAATTATTCTACTTCTTGTAGGTGGAGATGCCTCCCTGAATTCCCAGCTTTTCCCATGCTTGAATAGTTCTGTAAAAGAAGGTTGTTCTATATCCTCAACAAGCAAACTGAATGATCTTATGGAGGAATTCTTGGAGTCATCCATTAAGAATAATGGTAGTCCTATAAACTTGTGATATCATCATATTTTTAACCAATCAAGATTTTCTTGTTCAACTATTTCCTGTATGCTCAACCGCTTATCTTTTAAAGATATTTTACATCATGAAATTCATTGCAACATCACTTATTCACCCCCCTCTCAAGATCATAATTAATATAATAATCACCTTCTCGCTTTTCGTTTTAGCCAACTTAGGTCGTTAGTGATGTTGCTTTTAGTGGGAAATAAATTTTCTTAAAAGAAATTCAAGTTGTTATTTGAGGAATATTTCTTGATCACATAGATCATAATTAATATAATAATCACCTTCTCGCTTTTCGTTTTAGCCAACTTAGGTCGTTAGTGATGTTGCTTTTAGTGGGAAATAAATTTTCTTAAAAGAAATTCAAGTTGTTATTTGAGGAATATTTCTTGATCACATGGGAGTGCTAAGCAGATTTCACTTTTAGGTGATTGTTCACATGTCATTGGCTCTGTTCAAAGGAAACCTGGCCGTGGTGATGCAACTTTGTCAGTTAGCTGTTCTGATAAAATTTCCCGTTGGAATGTTGTTGGCGTCCAAGGTTTGATATTTAATCTTTACCCTACCTGATTTTCTTTTCTCTTATGTTTGAATTTTTATCCTGAAAATATTCTTCTATAGACAGGTGATTCGTAACAAATATAACCTTAATGAAAGTTCATTTTATGTGTTGCAGGGGCATTGCTTTCTCACTTTCTACAACCAGTTTACATTTCATCAATAACTGTTGGGCAATCTCGTAACTGTTCTGATAAGGAAGTAGAAGAGCAGTTGACAAGGGCTTTGAGTGATAGAGTACTACCGTTATCAAAGAAACTAACAAGTCCTTTTAAAGTGAATAAGGTTGTAAGGTGCTTAGAGAATCCTTTTAGTTTCTTCAATAATTAATCATTTAGAAATTATCAGTACTGTTTATTTCCCACTAAATATGCATGTTTGTTTATACTTGGCAGCCATTATTTTCTGTAGCTTCATTACCTCTTGAGGTGTTCCGCCATGCTGAAACTGCTGCATCCACTTTAACATGCGGGTAAGATGCCTTAACTAGGAGTTAAATTCCGATTAAGTTAAAAACCTTTCTGCTAGTTATTCCTAAATTTGGGAATGAATTCAGGTATTCAATAAGCTGGAATAAATCTGGCCTGCATGAAGTTATCCTTGGAACCACCGGTCGGAAACAGGGGACCTCTGCAAAAGGTGCCATGCACCCCTCTTCAGAGTCAACTTTATGCAAGTAAGCTAACAGAAGTATTATTTAATTTGTTATAATACTTGAGTGGGATATACTGGGTATGTTTGTTTGTTTTCTTTGTTTACTTGTTCTTCTATTGGTTCCCTTTATGCAATTTACAATTATTTGTCTGACCTCATTCGTTTCTATTAATCAGGAAGAGAATGTTGGAATCGTTCTTGTCACTGAGTAAATCTTTAGCCATTTTCCCGTCAAACGAAACCTCTTACCAGAGACTAAAGGTAACGGTTTTTCGTGGCTCACTTCAGCATATATAAAATCCTTTAGTTTACAGTTGTAGCTTATTATGTTTGTTTGATGCATCAATTGCTCAATAGGGGAAGGCTGAAGAATATAATTCAGCCCTGAAAGTATTTAAGGAGAGCCCACAGTTTAGCAATTGGCTTGTGAAGCCATTACAGTTTGAGCCTCAAGTTCTTATGGGATAATGAGTTAAACTTCAGGTATTTCATTTTCCCTCAAATAATCTAGCTAAAAGAGGAACAAGTCAAACCTCCTAAATTGGCTGTATTCATGTAATCAAATTATTACGGTAATCATATTGTTTTCACCATCATAATTGACAAAATAATGGACAAAAAATGTATGTGGGTACAACCCAACTCGGGTTGGCTGGCCCATACTAATAACGAGCTGTTAAAGTTTCATCACAATTTCATTTGGACCTATAATCCAACCCGCCTATCTTGCCACATCTTCCATTTCCACCTCCGAGTGTGTAGAACTGTAGCTTTACATACGTGTGTATGCATACACATGCGTATATGGTTTATTTGAAAGTCAAATCACATTAGACTTAAAAAAATAAGGGATTAACATTAATCTTGATATTTAATTTTGTTTTAATTTTTAGGTAGTGTACAAATGGCCCTAACTTTGACATGTAATTCCAAATTTTGTAGATGGCTATTGTCCCTGTTGGAATTGACTTGTTTTCCAGGCCTCAAGTCCCCCCATCACCTTTGTCATTTTAGTCTTATCTCATTCTTTTTGAAATGTTATGTTCCATGTAATTTAAAGTTGTATTATGATATACTTTGTCAAAATAATACCTTGCAATTTATATTATTAGATTTCTCATGGCTTCAAATTTTCAAAACAAATGTGGTGCTAGAAAAATTTTGGTCTTCCAGCGAATGCAATTTATGTTATTAGATTTTCTGGTGGCTTCAATTTATCTTATTAATAACAACAATAAAAGCTACATAATCTGTGATGGATCCAAGCGTGGTGAAGTAAATAGTGATCCGTTTTGTATGTACAACATTCTAAAAATGTGTCTAATTCATCGCATCTTAAGAATGATCCATAAACAAAAATTTGGTCCTCCAGTGAATGTAATAGTAGTTGACAGTTGTATGTATTATATATTGCATTAATCATTATTTACAGGGATAAAACGAATAAATACCTTATTATGCATGTTGCCAAGTGTTTAATATCTATCCCGCTCTTATGAAAAAGAATGAGCAGTCAATAGGATAAAAGGATCGACTAGAATATACTGTATGAAAAAGTTGATTACTCCATAATAAAAAAAAAAAAACATATTGTCTGAACCACATAAACACCTTGTGATGCATGACCATAAGGGAATCCATCAGCGCCACAACGTATTAAGGGAATCCATCAATGCCTGTGGCCCTCATGGCACTTAGGTGGTGAGTCAAGAACACAAATGGGAAGATAGAGCAATTTGTCTACATAGAGGGATGGAGGAGAAATAGGTTCGTCTATGAGGGCAACATGGAGGGAGGGAGATAGAGAGAGCCCTTCTCTATTGGGATGCTTAAGGGAGGCTATGCAACCACCTAACCCACCCTTCATAATACAAGAGTTGATGTGGTTCTTGTGGCTATCCACCTATAATTGTTTCATTGTAAATGTGTCCCCTTAATTCATGTGGGTAAACATTATATGTTGGCTGAAACACATAGTTGGTTAACGAGAGATATTTGGCTTGTGAATAGATGAGTCAGGTCATAACTCATTACTATGACTCTTTCTCAGGAGGTTTAACACCAACAGTTTATTAATGGTCCATAAATGAGCGATAATCGAATGGATGTGTCAAAGCCTCATGCAAAGTCAGACCCTACATACAGCAGATCTATCACATCTACAAAACGAGATTACATCTCTCTCTCTCTCTCTATTGTGTTATTGTCTTCTAAAAAGGGCAGCTGCCACCAGCATAATTCTAAAAGGGAAAGATCACCTGAAGTTATGAATTCTTTTGGCAGATAAAAGTGTGTTGGAGAGAAGCATAGCTATTGTCATTGGCCCAACCCCACCAGGAACCGGGGTGATTGCTGAAGCCACCTTGCTCACCTCCTCATAACAAATATCTCCCACCAATCGATATCCTCTCGGGCTTTCTGGATCCTGTTGACACAATAAACAAAAGTCATACTTTGAAAAATCATGTGATAAGCAAAATATTTAAAACCATATTACACAATTTCATAATTTCATGCATTCAGCCCTTTTGGATTTATCACTAGAGAATTGTATTCATGAAATTGAGATTGTAAAGTTTTTCATTGTAGAAACAAAGCTGTCGCTAACCTCAACAGGATTGATACCAACATCAATCAAAACTGCACCAGGTTTCACCCAGCTACTCCTGACCATATTTGGTTGCCCCACTGCTGATATGATGATATCAGCCTGTCTAGTGATCTCCTCTGGATTCTTCGTTCTTGAGTGGACAATACTCACAGTAGCATCTTCTCTCTGTGAAAATATGACCCATTCATAAGTAAACGGCTTAAAATTCTTACATCTACATTAAATCACAGTAGCATCTTCTCTCTGTGAAAATATGACCCATTCATAAGTAAATGGGTTAAAATTCTTACATCTACATTAAACACGTATACATTCAAGTTATGGATGATCTTACTTGAAGTAAGAGAGCAGCAGGCATTCCAACAATGTTGCTTCTGCCAATCACCACTGCCCTTTTCCCTTTGATGGGGATGTCATATCTATGCAACAACTCAATGCAACCTTTAGGTGTGCATGGAACAAACAACGGTTCTCTTCCTCGCATGGCTAAACGACCAATATTCAAAGGGTGGAATCCATCAACATCTTTCTCTATGCAAACAGCATTTAAAATGTTCGGCTCATTCATATGCTGGTCCAACAAGTGCAGTACAACTTATCAATATAACACAAAGAAACAAACAATGAGCTTATACTAAATTCAAAGACTTACCGAAGGCAAAGGTAGTTGAACAAGTATTCCGTGAACAGATGGGTCATCATTGAACTTTAAGATGTGGTTGAGAACTTCTTCTTCAGTGGAATCCTCAGCCAACCGCACTTCATAGGAATTAATCCCAACAGAGTCACACGCTTTCTTTTTGTTACGTACGTAAGTTGCAGAATCTTTCCTATCACCAACAAGAATAACTGCCAATCCAGGAACAATCCCAATCTCGTCCTTCATTCTGGATATTTCAACAGCAATCTCCTCTCTTATGTCTTTTGCAACACGCTTTCCATCAATAACCTTTGCAAATGTCTCATTATTTACCTGTATAGCTGCAACATATATATAATCTGTGAGGTTTTTACTTTTTAGCTCTCAGCCATATGTATATTGGTAGGGTATGAGTTATAGAATTTGAGAATATGCATTTAATTGATGATTTAGGTAAGTCTCTTCATGTGTACCACAAACCATTTCAACTTTGAATTAAAAGCTAACGAATTTAACCTGCGATTCCAAAACGGCTCCCTTGTGTCTAAGGGGCGAAAGCAGATACAAGAAATTCGATCAATTTGGAAAACATTATCAACAACTAAAAGAATAAAAGGGAGTTACCACTTGCAGATGACGATGAACAGTGAGTGGCGATGGTTCTGGAGGATGTACGGCTTGAGACTCCAAACCGAAGGGAATTTGATCGACGAAAAGGGGAAATGGTATTTGGAAACTTCTGAAGCCTGGTGCTATTGTAAAGCAGAAGCCGTGCGGTTGAAGAAGAAGAAAAAGAAGATGATGATGATGATGATGATGAACAGTCGGTGAAAATCATAGTCGCCGCTGTATCAATTAACGCCATTCTGTATAATATACAGGTTGATTGCAGCCTCAAACCTATAATTGTTTTGATTTTGGAGTTAGGGTTTATGCTTGTTGTGTGAAGATTAGGGTTTTGTAAAGGTGGCGTGGAGCGTTCATCAGAAGAAAGTTATTATGTTCATAAACGTTACAACCGCATCAGATGCTTGTCCGGTACCAATATTAGTGTTTTACAGCAAACCTATAATATAAATTACTTTTTTAGGTTCAGTTTATTTTAAAAAAAACTTTACATTCTTATAACTAGAATGCAATCAAAGTGACGTACCGATATTAGCTATCTGAGAATTTTCTATTTGTATAATTTCAAGTGACCTTTGTTACTAATAAAAACATAATGATGTTATTATTTGAACAATCTTTGGTATGGTTGTGATAACGAGTTTTCTTTTTATTTTTTATGGCTGTATAATCCTGTTATGTTATTTTATAGAAAATGTTATTCTTCCTTTTAAGTATTTTTATATAAACTTTATATATTTGTATTTCATACGTTTGTATAATAAGAGCATTAAGAGGTACTTTGCATAACATACGTCAGGATGTTTAGTATAATCTTTTCCTGAAAGTAATTCAACGTTTACATGCATAAATAATTATATTCTATAGGCAACTAGTAAATTAGTGAAACCAAAATACATCGTATAAACTTATGTTAATGAGCTCCACGGCTTCAGGTTCTATAACAATTGTCACTTTGGCGTATATGATACTATGATAGGATTAATTGATTAATCATATTACTGTTTTCGGTTTCCCAGGATAATCACTAGGTACTAAATGGAGTGCTATTGTTTACTTATTTTACTTTGTTGTTTTTATTATATGATTCGGAAGTGATTAAGAGTAAAATTGAAATTGTTACCAAGCGAAAAGAAGACAAATTCCATCGAATGTTTTTGTGACTTTTGAAACTTCGTAGTGTAATGCCAAATAGAAGTTTATAGTAGCAAAGGCTGTTGTTTCATGAAGTAACGAAGAATGATTTCAATTGAATTCTATATTTTTGCAGTTGAATAATGTTTCTGTACAATCTGTACTGGAGGGCCAATGGACTGTTATCCACTCCATGAAAAAATCCATTTTATTCATATACTCTTCTTTTCCTCTGTTTGAGTTTGTATGCCCGTAGTTCATACCGCGAGTGTTCCTTCACTGCTTTGGTTATCATCAGAAGAAGAGTCTGAAGATGATTTAGGCTTCAACATGATCCGTGAGAAACCGTAACCAAGAGAACTTCCACTTGTTTCCGACAGCTGCATAATGCAATATCAACGCAATATGGTCAACTTTTATTCAAAAGCATGAGAGAGCAATGCAATTAGACGTGTTTTTTGAACCTATTTACTTGTGAATTGGTTGGTTTGAGATACATTACATCTCTAACCGGTAATATAAAAGAAAGAAGCGCAAAAGAAAAGGGATCAACGGGTCACACGAGTCAAAATGGAAATTTAATGCATAAAACCTCCTAAAACTTTATTAAAAAAAGAGATTATTGTTCCGGCACACGAATTTTATATAAAAAGTTTATAGTTTTGAACAAAAACAAAAACAAAAAATAACTAGCATTGACCCATTTCTCAACTTGCCTGTCCCACTCATTTTGCTACCTGTATTTTGTGGTACAAGATTCAAGAAGCAACGCAGTCAGATTGGATACCTCGGTGAGCTCTGACAAGTGGCGGGATCTGAACTCATTGATAGCGGCTGCTATCTCTGACATTGGCAATTTAGCCTATAAAAAACAATATAAGTTAATACATTCATAAGCCAACCTGTAGAAACCATTAAGGAGATTAATTATACATTAAAATAGTAAACTATACGGGGAAAAACCAAGAAACACATGATTTATAATCTAGATCTACTGTTAGATGCAACTGGTTTGCATTCAGGTGATACCAAGTTACCAACTGATCATATTTAGACAATCAACTAATCACTTACTTGCGCAAGAACAGCAGATGCTAACTGCAAGCTTGGTTCTAAGGTCTCAGGCACAACCTGCAACATGTGTTAGCTCGAGTCACAAGCATTATATGTGGTGTGTGAAATATCACATATATAGAAGATAAGACAACATTAATCGGAGACCTTGAACCTGATTTTCAATATTTTTTTATTATTAAAGGTAAGATGGTAACAGTAAAAAATACCGCTGTAGCCCCAGCCTTCTCCAAATTGAGCCCATGATCAACATCATGTGCCCGCACAAATGTCTTGACATTAGGGAAATACTTGCTGAGAGCCCAAACAGTTCTATAATTTGCACCAGGCGAATCTAAAGTTATAGCTGCAGCACAAGCTCTATGAGCACCAACTTTATGCAACACCTAGAAGTTCAGTGGAACAGAAAACCATTCAGAATTTGAGTTTTCTTGTTGCATTTTTTATTTAAAAGTGCATATAGCTTCACCTCTCGACTACCAGCATCACCAAAATACACAGGTAGGTCAAGTGCACGTCCTACTGAAACTCGATCACTTACAGTAGGAGAATATGGATGTCAGTATGCTTGTCATATACTTGGCACAAGAAGAAGAAATAAATGACTTTATACCTCCTCACATCAAGAGCTACAAATGGAATCAGTCTTTCAGAAAGAAGCTGAGCGATGATCTGAAAGAGCAAAAAAATGGATATAGAAGTTAAAAGAACATTATTTTTACATACGAAAAAAAAAGTTGAAAAAAACGTGTGATCATGTTTTGGTATTTTAATAAATGCGATTGACAATGGTACTGCACCTGGCCAACACGTCCAAACCCACATATAATGATATGATCTTGTAAATCATCTGTCTGGAAAAGATCAATGAAATATGAGAATCAGGCCATTGAATAGATGACAAAAAAATTGCCAGTAAAAAAAATGAATAGATGACAAAACAATATAGATATTATGAACCAGGACTAAATTACTGCACAAGTGAATTGCGGCAGAATTTACTCGTGAATGTAGTTTTACCTCACTCTCAACAGGTAATAAACTACGGACATCATGCTGTTCAAAACGAGTTGCTATTAATTGGCCACCAGCAGCTAACCATGGTGTAAGTGCCATTGAAATTCCAACCACAAGAAACAGTAAAGAAGACAACTGAGGAGTCATTATACCCTGAAAAACACACAGAGTGACACAGACACGAAGAATGACAGCTATTATTTCAACTCCATACAAAGTGGTCACATAAAAAAATAAAAACGAAAAATTTGTCTGCATCAGTGAACGTAGTTAGCTGAGGCTCACCTGATTGACAGCTTCACCAAATGTAACAAATGCAAATTCTCCACCAGGTGCAAGTAAAAGACCTGTTCTAATTGCAGATATTAATGAAACACCAAAAAGTTTACCAACTGCAGCTACCATTATGGTCTTCCCAGCAATTAGAAGCCCTAATGACCCCATAATAACAGGAAAGTTTGAGACAAGAAGTTTTGGATCGATAGACATTCCAACCTGAGAAACAGAACACGGTCATTACTTGAAAATTTCATAGCATATGTACTGAAAGGAAAAAAATAATGAAGTTTTTTTATATTCTGATTATTAGGGAAATAAAGAATACGAGAAATACCGTCATGAAGAAGAGGCCTAAAAGAAGGCCACGATATGGAGCAATATCTGATTCGACTTGTAAAGAGAATTCAGTTTCTGCAAGTAGCAAACCAGCAAGAAAAGCTCCTAGAGCCATTGAAAGGCCAGCCTGTTCCATTTATTATGAGAAAGGGGATATTAAAGCTGAGGTAATTCCAAATGAAATTACTAAGGATGTAAGTCTACTTACACGGGCAGTAAGTAGACTAGTACCCAGAATAACCAAAAGCGTATTTGCAGAAAATATTTCTGCATTTTGCATCTCTGCTATTTGCTTGTAAATTGGGCGAAGCAGCTGCAAACAGCATGAAGGAGCAACTTGTTTACTTTATTAAGCTGTGTAGCGGTAACATCCCAGTGATTTGAGTGTATAACAGAATAACATTAAGCAGTATTTAACAATTCAAAGGATATAAACTAGTCTTCCCATGTAAAATGGCCTGTTATAAACTTAACTCAGGTGAGTGACATCATTTATGAAAAATTAAGGTCAGCAGATAACTATTTAGCTTCTTATAGGGTGCAACACAATTTTAAACCTAGAGGTGGCAGCTAGGTTGGGTAATGGACAAAATGGGTTCAGGTAAAAGAGCCATATTTTGAATACAGGTTCAAAAGGTCAAAGTCAGATTGGGTTGAATGTAAACACTTTTCTGTCCATCTTTAATAAATAAACAATGTGTTAGTTACGGTTGAATGGAACAGTCCAGGAAACTGCATGCAAGGAAGAAAAGACTTTAGGTGATTTTGCCCATTCATTCATTTGGCCTGTTTCCTTTTTGCTAAGGTTTTTCTTTTTATTTGGTAGAGATAGAACACAGCCAAAATCAACCCACTTATAAGTAAATGGGTCAAATGTGACACCTCTGCCTAAAAGCCAGGTTGGTTAGGCCACACTGGATGCTTCAAAAAGTTGGTCAGTATTAGACAATCATTAGACATGTTTTATATATCAGTTGTTAAATGCTTCTACAACCCACGTTCTATTGTAGAAGCATCACAGTTGACGAAGTTAAAAGAGCTATGAAGAAAATGGGAATGGCTAAAGCGGTGGGGCCAGACAACATACCGATTGAGGTGTGGAAATGCCTGGGTGATGAGGGTCTCCAATGGCTAACAGATCTGTTTAACATAATCTTTAAGACAGGGAAGATGCCAGACCAGCGGATAACCAGTGTCATAGTCCCCATATATAAGAAAAAAGGAGATATCCAAGGATGCTTCAGAAGCTCCCTACCGCCGTCATTCCTAAGACCATACCCGTATCCTCCGTGCACCAGTTGGAAATGCTCATTATCCCTTCCGATATGTCCATTAAAATCTCCTCCTATGTATAACTTTTCTTCTCTAGGTATGTCAGCTATAACGTTGTCTAAACTCTCCCAGAACGTTTTTCTTTCCGTTTCCCTAGTCCAACATGTGGTGCATACGTACTAACTACCGTCACTACCTCATCTCCTATTACTATTCTTAACAGCATAATTCTATCATTGTATCTTCTCACATCAACTACATTATCTTGGAGTTCCTTAGCAACTAGAAAACCTACTCCGTTTTTAGCTCCATCAGACCCTGAATACCATAGTTTATAACTATTGCACTCTTTTGCTCTCCCACCTCGCCATCTAGTCTCCTGCAGGCATGCTATATGGACCCTACGTTTCTTCAGCACATCAATTAACTCTAGTAACTTACTAGTTAAGGTTCCTACATTCCACGTTCTTCGTCAACTGTGATGCTTCTACAATAGCATTGGTCTTTAACATAAGAAATCCAAAGGTTTTGGTGTGAAGCATCAGTGATGCTTCTACATAGCAGGCATGCTATGTGGACCCTACGTTTCTTCGTCAACTGTGATGCTTCTACAATAGCATTGGTTTTTTCGCTTGTCTCTTAGCATCCTTGTACTTTTGTTTTAGCGCTGCGTGTTCTTCCTCAATGTTACATCGTATGAGCTCTCTAAAACTTTGTTTGTTTGTTTATTCTTTGATCACAATTACAATATACAATACAATTACTCTGATTTACTTGGTATCACAGCCAGTTTTATCAAACCCTAATTCTGCCGTCACCTTTCTTCTTCCTGCTATTTTTTTTCTCGACATCTGCAGCCTTCTGCAATCATCTCCTTCCTCATCGACATCCTCCAACAATCCAACTATGGCCCTTCTTGTTCCGTTCTCCTCAACCGACAAACATAGTCACAATTCTCACAAGTTTGGTTTACCATTTCACCATCTAACTATGGTCATTGGAAAACCATGATACATCCATTCCTTGTTACAAACAAACTTTATGATTACATTGATGGTACCATTCCATGTCCCGAACCCACCCTCACTGTTCCAGCCACAAATTCGGAATTACCCTCTACGACTCAGCCCAACC
The DNA here is from genome assembly GCA_024085815.1 of Flaveria linearis. NCBI lineage: Eukaryota > Viridiplantae > Streptophyta > Magnoliopsida > Asterales > Asteraceae > Flaveria > Flaveria linearis. The sequence goes on from CM044001.1 coordinate 120,844,593, forward strand.
CCAACTATACGACGTGGGTCTCAAATGATGCCCACGTCCGCATGCTGCTGCTGTCCACGATCTCCGAAGGTGCATTCCCACATGTTCAGGGCACCACCTCTCGGGAATTATGGCTAGCCCTGGAACGTGCTTTTGCCCCACATACAATCTCTCGTGAATATACTCTGAAATCACAGCTGCTCCGAATCCAGATGAAGCCTGATGAGTCCTCCACTGATTATCTTACCCGGGCCAGATCGTATGTTGATGCCTTAGCCAACATAGGCGAACCTGTTAAAGAAAAGGATCTTGTCATGCTTGTTGTGACAGGACTTCGAGAGGAATATGATGGTTTCAAATCACACATTGTTGGTCGTTCCTCCCCCACACCCTTTTCTGATTTATTTGCTTTACTTGCTGATCATGATTACATGGTCAAGAAACCGGATCTGTCCCCTACTCAGGCCTTCACTGTCACCAGCAGGCGCCCCTCATCATCTCCTGCAGCCTCTCCATTACCTGCTGATACTATTCAGGCTCTTCAGCAGGTTATGTCGCAGCTGGGTCTACAAGTTCAACCACAAACATCACAGCAACAGCCACTGTCCCAGCCGCAAGCTTTCTATGGGGCTCGGGGTCGTGGTCGAGGCTCCTCCAATCGTGGTCGTGGAGGACGTGGCAACTCTCGTTACAACAATCATAACAACAACCACAATTCTTATGACAGCAACAGAAATAATAGAGGTCAATTTACTTGGGCATCTAATCAGAACACTGTTTTTGGTACTTGTAACAGGTGTGGAATCGGGCACCTTCCATCTCATTGCCCTAACAGGGATCCCAGTACTCTAAAGACATCATCACCAACAGCAAACTTTGCTGACTATCGCTCACACGCATCAACATCATGGCTGCCCGACAATGGATGCAATGGTCACGCTGTCATGGATCATACCAACTTGATCACTCAGAACCATACTATGGTACGGATTCTCTTTATGTTGGTAATGGTAAAAGTTTACCCATTCTACACATCGGTTCAACAAAAATTCATTCTCCACACAAGACTTTTACACTTTCTAACATTCTTCATGTTCCACAACTTAAACGCAACCTTCTTTCTGTTCAAAAATTTTGTCAAGATAATCACGTGTTTTTTGAATTTCACTCGACTTTTTTTGCTGTGAAGGACACGTCTACACGGAAAACCCTCCTCACGGGTCCAAGTGACAACGGGCTCTACTCCATTTGTCTACCATCCATTCGTCCTCTTCACAAAGTGGCCTTCTCTGCTGTTTGTACTTCTGCTGATACATGGCATCGAAGACTTGGACATCCTCATCCAGATCTATTGAAGTCTATGTTATCTATTTTTTCTCTTCCAGTTAGTAATAAAAATTTGTCGTCATCTTGCAATTCATGTCACATGGGGAAATCCTCAAAACTTCATTTGTTACCTTCAACATTTAAGAGTACCAATGTTTTGGATTTAATCTTTTGTGATGTGTGGGGTCCTGCCCCGGTAAAATCATTCAATGGTGATTCTTATTTTTTGTTATGTGTTGATCACTTTACCCGTTATATGTGGATTTTCCCTTTAAAACACAAATCTGATGTATGTCTTATTTTTAAAAATTTTCATGCTATGGTTGAATGACAATTTCAAACCAAACTCAAATCGGTTCAAACCGATTGGGGTGGGGAGTTTCGACCTCTCTCCCCATTTTTTACTTCCCACGGTATCATTCATCGCCTCTCTTGTCCTCACACCAGTGAGCAAAACGGTTTTGTAGAGAGGCGTCATCGTCATGTGGTTGAAACGGGTCTTACTCTTCTCGCTCAATCAGGCGTGTCTCAAAAATTTTGGCACTTTGCATTTGATACAACTGTCTATCTAATCAATCGGATGCCATCTAGAGTCGCTTCTAAAATTTCTCCTTTTCAACACCTGTTCAAACGTTCACCCGATTTCTCATTTCTTCGTGTTTTTGGATGTCAATGCTACCCACACTTACGCCCAAATAATCCTCACAAAATGGATTTTCGTTCCTTACCGTGTGTTTTTCTGGGTTATAGCCCATCTCATTATGGCTATCGTTGTCTAGACCTTACCACACATCGGCTCTATATTGCACGGCATGTTCGGTTTAACGAACAAAATTTTCCTTTTCTTGCTCAATCTTCAACACCTTCTACCTCACCTTCCACCGTTCCATCTCCCTATTTCTCTTCCTTTCCAGCCCACTAACCTGAACCTGAGACCGCATCCAACTCCTCACCGAGTGGTCCCACAAGCCCACATATCTCACCCCCCAACTTCACAAACCCACTCCCTCACTCAGCCTCCACATCACCTCCACTCTCACACCCCTCGTCCACATCTCCCCCGGATACCACCCATACAACCACCTCATTTACGACACAGCCACTACAACCGACTCTCCTGCCCCGTCACCTCCACAACCAACCAGTCGCACTCGTCCCGCCAATCTCTGTCAAAATCCTCCCAAACCCAATAGATATAACCCTGCTGCCTATCATACCACCACTGATTCTACCGATGTTGAACCTACCACTTTTACTATTGCTAACAAAAATCATGAATGGCGTCATGCCATGTCTGAGGAATACAAGGCCCTTATGAAAAATGGCACGTGGACACTTATTCCACCAGTTTCGAATGCCAATGTAGTTGATTGCAAATGGGTGTATAAAATTAAACGGGATCAACATGGTGCTATAAAACGGTATAAGGCTAAACTGGTTGCCAAAGGTTTCAAGCAACAACCTGGTGTTGATTACCACGAAACCTTCAGTCCCGTGGTTAAAGCAACTACTATTCGAGTTGTTCTTTCACTTGCAGTAACTTGTGGCTGGTCTCTTAGACAACTTGATGTTCACAATGCCTTCTTACATGGGGATTTAAAGGAAACTGTATATCTGAAACAACCACCAGGCTTTGTGGATCCTACCCGACCGAACCACTTATGTCTTCTTCGCAAATCCTTATATGGCTTAAAGCAAGCACCTCGAGCATGGTTTCAGCAGTTATCACGGGCGCTTCAACATTTGGGATTTCAAGGCTCCAAAACAGATCCTTCTCTTTTTATCTATTGCTCTGGTGGTACACTTCTATATATGTTAGTATATGTTGATGACATCATCCTCACAGGCAACAATCCCACAGCCATTGATACTATGGTTCGGAGCTTGAGTTCCACCTTTGCACTTCAAGATATGGGTCCTTTATCCTATTTTCTGGATATTGAGGTTCACTCACACAAATCTAGTTTGCTTCTTTCTCAAAGAAAGTACATTATGGAGCTCTTAACTAAAGCAGGCCTTTCACAATCTAAACCTGTTAGCTCCCCGTCTTCTACAACCGCTCCTCTGACCCTTGGTGACAGTCCAAGCTTTGCTGATTCAGTTCGGTATCGTCAGATTGTGGGGGCCTTACAGTATTTGACCTTAACTCGTCCGGACATAGCATTTGCTGTTAATAAAGTATGTCAGTTTATGCACTCTCCGACTGACAACCATTGGACTGCTGTTAAACGGATCCTTCGGTATTTGCAAGGTACCTTGAACCATGGTCTTCTTTTCCAACGGTCTTCTGGCTCGACTTTGCATGCCTATACAGATGCTCATCATCAACCACTCACTGCCTACTCTGATGCTGATTGGGCTGGTTGTCCCGATGACCGTCGTTCCACAGGAGGATTTGCTATATATCTCGGATCTAACCTTGTTTCTTGGTCGGATCGAAAACAACGGACTGTCTCTCGGTCATCGACTGAATCTGAGTACAAAGCATTAGCTGACACTGTTGCTGAACTTACTTGGTTAGACTCACTTTTGCGTGAACTTCGTGTCCCTATGAAATCAGCTCCAATCTTATGGTGTGACAATCTTGGTGCTACGTATTTATCTGCCAATCCAATCTTTCATGCGCGCACCAAACATGTTGAAGTTGATTTTCATTTTGTGCGAGAAAAGGTTGCTCAAGGAAGACTAGCGGTTCAATTTATTTCTACACATGATCAGATTGCTGATATATTTACAAAACCCTTATCTTCAGAGAGACTTATGACTTTACGAAACAAGCTACAGCTCGTTCCCTGCGCTTAGCTTGAGGGGGAATATTAGACAATCATTAGACATGTTTTATATATTAGAGGGTTTAATGTGTAACTATTTACTCTATTTATATCCTTGTATTCTTTGATCACAATTACAATATACAATACAATTACTCTGATTTACTGTCAGCAATTTTAGAACTTACCAACCGTCCCCCAGCAATGATGGCACTGATAGCAACAAGTGCCTTTACAGCAGCCAAGCCAAGAGCTTCAGCAATTGCATTAAAACCAATCTGAGAAATATAAAAAAATGTTTGTCTTAAAAGGAAGCAGCAAATTTGTGATAAATCTACAATAGATTAAAGAACATAAGAAGTAACAACTATGAAATAAAGTTACCAATTCACTTCAGCTCATTAAGAACAGAGACAATAGAAAGATCACTGGTTAAAGAAAGCATTAATAGTGCACAGAAAGTAAAAAAGAAGTGTACAGATCTTTCATTGGATAGATACTATGTATTAAGGTTCATACTTACCCCTCCTTTAGATGAATTTGGTGAAATTAGAGGTATGAGAATCAGCAAAACAACAACAGCTAAATCCTGGCAGGAAAAAGGGACAATATTAGATGCAATGTCCTTCAGAAATGATTTAATTTTTAAAAATCACTCACACCCATAAACTTATATTACTATCATCTGATTGGATGTAGATACCTGAAAAAGTAGAACAGAAAATGTGGCTCGTCCATGACGTGATGTGCTCTCCCCTCGCTCTTGCAGTACCTGTAGTACAATTTCATCTCGTAAAACTATACAATAGGAAAATAATATATAGATATAATTGATGTACAACATTTGCTTGATGATTTACCTGCAGGACAACTGCTGTAGAAGATAATGCCAAACCATTACCAATGACAATTGCAGCAGGTCCTAGCTGTCCACACACAAGATGAGCAAGTAATCCAATCATAACAGCTGTGACCAACACCTGTGTCACCCACAAAGGTTTAAATATCTGGTAGTAAAAACAAAAGCAATAGATGCATAATGAAGATTTCTTAGTATGCAACAAACAAAGATTTTGCAATTACCTGAGCAGAACCCAATCCAAAAACATATTTCTTCATGGAACTCAGCCTCTCAACAGAAAGCTGTAAACAATATACAGTTTCAACTTTCAGCTCTCTTTTGATGTGAATGCAAATTTGTAATGCACAAATTGAATATCAAAATTGACTTTTAATTCAAACCTCAAGGCCAATATTAAAAAGCAAGAAAACAACTCCAAATTCGGCTATTGCTTTTGTTGCATGAACATTACGTATAATTGAGAGACCGTAAGGTCCAATCAAGATGCCAGCAGTCAAATACCCAAGAACAGGACTTCCTGATAAGGGTGGCAACCATTAGTGATCAGACAGTAATTAAATATTAATTAATTGTGAAGTACCTCCAGGAAGTTTCTGAAATATAGGCACAAATATTACACTGCCAAGCAATAACCACAACACATCAAAAAGAGAAGCTTCTTCCTCATTAATCTGCAGATGATAAATACATAATAGAAAAGAACATAAATATTACTTTAGAGATCACTGCAGACAAATTACAATGTTTTATTAAGCAAGGAACATCAAACCTCTTGGTGTGGAAGCATTTCAAGTAACTTTTTAACTTTTACAGGAATTTTTTTCATCTGTCTGACCAATGGCTGAGCATTTGATGAAACTTCATCAAGATTGGTAGTTATAATGTTTGGCTGCTGAAATATTTTACCAATCCGTTCTTCTTGTTTAGCATAGAAAGCAAAACTGTCAATATGCCACCAATGTTCTACAAATTAGTAGCCCATAATGTTTGACAAGCATGCTCCTTATTTCATTTTGTTCCTTACAGAAGTAAACCAGAAAGAAAAAAAAATCATACCTTGCACCAACAAGCAAAGACCAAACTAACAGTTTAGGTAAATGCTTTCTTGCAGATTCACCGAGCTCCTGAAATGCTGCAGCTGGTGTAAATTCAGTACCATCTCCTTCCAATGAGAAAAAGGATGCAGGAAAGAAACGGGAGGATTTCATCAGTAGTGCTTTTGGTGAGCTGTCCTTTGCGAAATCTTTTGTGTTTCATGTTTTTTGTCTGAACCACTGTTTTCGTCTTTTCTAAATCGCTTTCAGTGTCTTTGGATGATTGTTCATTCCCTTTGTCACTCTCATCGGATAATCTAGAATCTTCTGACATCTGACCAAGAGAACTTAACCCGTTATCTTGTATGGACCCACTCAAAGGATCTTCAATTGTTGCATCACTGTCTTTGTCAGCAATGACTTCAACTGGATTCCCTTCAAGGGCATTTTCATCACTGAGTGTTTCATCATCTGAAAGTGCACGTTCAGAAGTATCCACAAGGGAAACAGCAAGAACTTTTTCAGCTTTTTGTAATGCAATTTCTGCATCATTAACACGTTTCAAAGCCTCGAGTTCAAAAGCAACAGCTTCTTCTGCTAAAGCATTATGTTAGCTACGTCTTCTTCAGCTTTTAATGCATCCATTTGTGCTTTCTCTGCAAGTTCATTCAGTACAACAACTTCTTTCTGCAACTCATCTTTTCTGTTTTGTAACCGACTTAACGCTTTCTCACAATTTTCCAAATTTCCATACACTCCTTCATATCCTTCTGAGCAGCTAACAGAGTTTCCTCTTCTTTCAATAAATTCAAATTTTCGGTTTCACTTTCATTTTTCTCTTTTGCAATATCCAATGATTCAAGGGCCACTTGATGCCTAGCTTCAGCTAAAGAAAGGGCCATTTTGGCTCTCTGAATAGATTCTTTGGCGGGGTCCTCTTCTTTCGTGATCTCTTCAATAGCAATTAAAGCTGAATTGACATCATCCCATGCATTTAAAGCTTTGTCTTTTAATGCTATTGCTGCTTCTGATATCCTTTGAGCTTTCTCCTCAAACATGATACTATTAAGCTGTGTAATCTCCAATTCTTTAAGTGCTTTTTGTAACAACTCCTTTAACTCGTCTATAGCGGGAGCCACCACTTCTGCTTCTTCTACCTTGTCTCTTGAATCACTTTTAGTTTCTTCTTTTGAATTCTCTACATTTTAGTCTCAGTAGATTCTACATCCCTTCCATTCCCATTTAAAAAGGTAACTGAATCATTTCCCTGACAAGCTGTTCTAATATTCCCCCTTGATGTTTTAAGTATACCAATTGAAGTAAAACCTTTAAAAATTGTAGTTGGATTAAAACCATGATTACTAGAAGTAACCAGTTTCTTACGGGAGCAAATTTTTGACAAAGATCTTGAATTGCATAGAAAGCTGTAGCCAAAACGTGACTGCAAATTCAACTTCTCAAGTGTCCCACAACTAATACTTTGATAATCACGAATCTGGAAACTAGATGACAAATTCATATCTCCTCTCGGCTCTTGTTTCCTCAGTTTCTAACTACTAACTGATCGCAAAGAAACTCTCATTAGGTTGTAAGATCAAAACTCCTGCAATATAAGTACATGATAGAACTCAATAATCCAAATCTTATATTAAATTAAATGACCTTCAATTACATCAACTTAAATCTCCTGTGCACCGCAGTTTTAGGGCTTTAAATGAAAAAAGTGAAAAGCAAATGCATGCATACACACCACAATACATTTGTGTATATAAACACATGTATAGCTTTTAATCATTTGAAGGTTCATTTCTTAAACTTAGACATTGAACTTTAGTACTGGTATATATCTCCCAGATTAAATTAATACTACTATAAGCAACTGACCTCTGAAGCCTAAGCCAAGCGTACATCTTACATAATACTTCACATTAGATATGGCATGTATTGTGCAGGGTACTAAACTAACTTTTCAATACTTTATTCTAATTGGTTGGTTTCATTGTTCATTAAATATGTAGACTTGATGGCTAGAAACATTATGATGGTAAATTACTTGAACATTGAGGCTTCACTATATGCATCATGCCCTTTATATAAGATGCCAACCACCTGAATTTCCATTCTTATATTAGAACTTCAATATTAACAACATACCGGTGCTTGACTTAGCTCCCGCTTTGCGCAAAGCCCAGGGAGGGGCCGAATCCCATTGTTTCATGATCCGATGTACGCAGCCTTACCCCACACTTTTGTGCAAGAGATTGTTTCCCACAGCTATAACCCACGTCATGGTCACAAATTAGCAACCTTACCAGCTGCCCCAAGGCCCACCCTCTCAATATTTACAAAATATACCCTCGATATCTATGTTTATAGTAAGTAGTTAATTTTTAAAACATATGTAATCCAGCATGCATACCACTAGAAATGAATTATATGATTCTGCAAGTATTGATACTTCCTGGGGTGAGCATGCTTAAAGACACATTCTATCAGCCTAAAGTCCTGACGAAAATACAATCATCTGAAGTCTATCTGTCAAATTTAGACTTCAGCATCTACTGAATCTAGCCTTAATTCTAATAAAAACATAACATGTGAACTAAATGTCTAAATTTTCAAACACTAAGTGAGTATCCATCATGCATGCTAGCTCAAATTAGACAGAAATACAAGAAAACTATTGATATGGGCAGGGTTATAAAATTACATTCCATAATCTAAATCCTAGTATCAATTTTATGATCAGTGGACTTTGATGTTCAACATGTTCCCTCTAAACGTTACAAGAAATCATGTTCTAATAGTACCTTCACCCAAATTAAATTTAATAAAAGAAGTCAATTTCTAGAATGTCAAAAGGTATTCATCATGCATTGATGTTTAAATTAAACACAAATACGGATGAGCAGATGTCTGCAGATCTGAAATCATTTTTCAGTTAACATAAATCATATTTTTGATTAGTTAACTGAACCATGTGTATTCATGGCCTAATAATTTTTAACCATCTAAATTCTAAAGGCTAATTCTCACAGTTAGAGTTTCAATATCTACTCAATGTAGCATTGTAGCTCCAATGTCAGTTGTGTTTAGAATAAGAAATCAGTTCCTAAATCCCCCAAGTAGATTTTATAATTTCATATCCAAAAAAGCCTACATGTTGTAAGATTAAACTCCAGTTACTGATTAGTCTACTTCAATGTAAGTCAAAATTAACATAACCAATGGTCAAGCTCAACCGTACGCGTATCCTAAGTACATAATTTAAATCATCTGACTTACACTTTCCATTACTAGACTCAAATGTTTACTAAATGCACATTCCGTTTCAAGCCTTGGCAAATATTATTATTGTAGTGTACGCACATACATCTGCACATACTAATACGCGTCAGATTCTCAAATCAAATTTAAATAATCAGAAGCTCAATTTCAAGTCAATCGACTTTCATTTTCGCCAAAATGCACCCTAGAAACATTACAACAACCAATTACTCAAAACTTAACCAAAATTACACATATTACATGAACAGAACTATCATATAAATACAAACGCACACCGATAAACAAAAACACAAATATCCGTGCGTGATACTACATATGTATGAGCGTTCAGATGAAGTCACGAAGAGTGAAACGCTGAAACTTACCTGATTGATCGTGACAGATAGTGAGTATAATCTGGAGCTTGAAGAACAACCAACAAATGGCGGATATTACAGGAAAAATAGGTCAGAAAACGGTTGACGACGTAACAGCGAGAGAGTGTCAGTTAGCAAGTGGTTCGTTGCTTGTACGAATCAATGAGTGATGAAGGATTTTTTTTTTTTTTTTTTGTTTTATGATATTTTTTAGGAAACTGAAATTTGTTGATTGGGTGATGAAACGATGAAGAAACTGAAACAAGATTTTTGGGTGGTGGGGAAGGGCGTAAAAGTGAGTGCATGTACGAGAATGCCCTTTGGAATGGAGGGTTAGCTACTCTTAATCGAGGGTTATTTACGGAAAGTAACTGTGTGAAATTACAACGTAAAGAAAATCAGTTTTTGGTTTGGTTATTAGGCCGCACTTAGTGACAATGGAGAAGTTATGGGCTCGGGTGGGAACATCACCTCTGAATCTAGTTTTACTTTTAATCTATGATCCGGTGGATATTTATCGGGTTTCACCGGTTGATTTTGTGTGTTGATAGTTGTATCATACTATTTTCATAGCCACTAGAAAAAGTCGAAAAAAAATATGATAATATCTTGTAAAACGAGAAAAATTGGTGAAATTGAAAGAACCTAATGTCACAACTCTGAGATTTTCCTTCTTTGTTTCTTTTGTTTGAAATAGGACAGGGCCAAGTAGAATCCGGTTGGGGAAAACTGAGGAACACAAGAGTACTCTTTTTCCTCTTATGGGTGAGAATTGTCTTAAGTTTTTCAGGTTGTCATGTTAACATCACATTATATTTATTTTTTTATAATTTTCTCTATGTTTACCTTGTTTTATCAAGTGTCGTCCCAGTTTTCTTCACATTCCTCCTATATGAATTTTGTATGATACAATACATCTTACATTCAAACCAAATCATCCCTGGTAAAGCATAGTGAATATTCATCAAGTCGGGAACCTAAAATAGAATACGAGAACCCTCTGTTCCCACTCTATGTGATCACAGTTTTTATATTTTTATCTATCCACACATCTCTATTATAGACATATTTGCTCCTAAAATCACTATGTCTATAGAATTGAAATCACGACCTTTGGTTGGGAATAGATCAATTTACAACCAAACTACCACATTAAAGACATTTTATCAATTTAATTAAGCGTGTATTTAGTTAAACTATTTAATTTGTTTAATTAAACATATTGATTGCTAATCAGTTTAAAATAATAAAGAAATATAATTTATTGCGTCAATAGTTCAATCGGTTTGTTACAACTCGTTAACCAACTTACAACTTGATATTCATGTTTGACTTTTATAGAAAAATATGTACAACTTCATAGTTCATATACATGTTTGACTTTTATAGAAAAATATGTTACATGAGTTATGGTCAAGTTACATAATTTTAAACATGTTTATATCAAATTGATAAATTTAACACGAATAAGCATATACAGATTGTGTTCTAAATCATTTAGCTCGAAAAACCATCCAATAGAAAACACATCATTCAAAATATCATTTAAATAGAACTAGCACGTCAAGGACGTAGATGTTAAAGATCAATAACAAACATCCAGTGTAACAATGTGTTAGAAGACGAACATAAGCAAGTTCCGCTTATACATTTGTAAATTTATGTACGTCTTATTAGTTATATTTGTACGAATTTATTCAGATACATTTGCCAATTTATATATATTCGATAGAAACTAAATAATGTTTTAACTTTATTATAAGATACTTTTAGTTGTTTACATATAATATTTTAATGTTAAATACTATACTTATTTAAAATACTATAAACTAAATTGATAGGGTGGACTTTTGACAATAATGAATTTGTTGTAATGTATCCTAAAAGCTGCTAATTCAAGCAATGAAAACAGTCTCTTAAATGCAACTGATATGCTGGACCCTTCGCATGCAAAAGATTTGTACAATATGTTTGTCTTTTCTTTTATATAAAATGACATCCAACAAAAAAAAGATATATGTACAAATAAAGCATTAACCAACCAAAATATGTGGGGAATAGGATTTAGAAGGCGACACATCTACCCCAGCTCTTCAAGCACTCCAAACGACTTTTAAAACTTTCCCATTCACGTATGTAAATAGCCCAAAATTCTAGAATAGAATTCAAATTTACATTTTGCATTGATTTTTCGTTTTAATATTTACTAAAGCAATTAAATATTACTAGCTAATAAAACAAACAGAACCATTTAGTATAATCTATAGACTCTAATAAAACAAGGTTTTTGGAGCCACGTGTCATTCTCTTAAACCATCAATTGACACGTGGCACACTCTTACACATATTTATTTTTAGTTTTTTGATATATTAAATGTTTACCATACTAGACATTAAATTTAAATATATTATCATACTTACATACTGATTTAAATTACAATTTATGACTTCCATTTAACCTTTATATTATGTCATAAAAATTCCATTAACCATATATTAATTCAACTTCTATGGTATTATTCCTCAAATTCCATTTAACCTTTTATATTATGTGTTAAGAATCTATAAATTTTCCTCTGTTTGTGTATTGCTTTCTAAAAACTCCTTTAATTAGTGGATTTTTATTTTATAAAATTTTTATTCACCAATTTCGATTTCTTACTGTATAATTAAATGATCCAATTATAATATACCTATCAAATTATCCAAGTATCAAATATTTAAGGACTATATAGTATCTAACATTAGTCTGATAAGTTATCTATCATACATTAAATTACATTTAAACTTATTTTTGTCAATTTGAAATCACTACTATCTATATATTTCTCTGAAATTAACAATGCTTTCTAATTAAAGCTCTTTTAATTTAGTAGATTTTGACTCCCAAATCGGTTTTCAAATGTAAAATTAATTAATCTAATTATAATATACTTATCAATTATTAAAGTATCATATATTTAAGGACTAATAGTATGTAATATTACTCGGATACATTATTAATTGATCCAATTATAATATATTTATCAATTATTAGATTCAATTAATTCAAATTGTTTCCTTTTATTTTTATCAATAAGTGTATAATTACGTATCATATGGGATGCACATTTCATATTATGTATTTCACAATGACTATAAATTAATACTACATTCTTTGCAAATTTTACATTCGACTAACATTCTCAACTATCAAACAAGGTATGATGTTTTTAAATTCTATCAAATACAAAACTATGTTAATTTCATAATGTTAAGTTTATAATTATTTCTCACTTTTTCAAAATTTTGCAATATAATGACACCGGGAGAATCACATTATTCAACGACCTAAGTGTTTTACAGGAAGAGTATACCATAAAGGTTCAAATTATCAGCATTTCAACTAGACAACTATTCAATGATCCAAGGAAAGTTTACTATTTTGAAATGATAATAATCGATGAAAATTTATTCCACAATCTCACTCTTTCTACTTTTAATTTTCCGTATTAAAAACAATTCACCATTTATATGTTTTAAAATTTCTCTTCATTTCATCTTATTCTGGGGTTCAAGATTGGAGGCTACTGTTGCTATTATAGATCCAAACAAGATACTGGCCAACAAAACGATAAAGATGAATAAAAGAATACTACAATTGTAGATATATTTCAGCTTGTGAGGCTTTATGAAAAATTTTCGGTTTTGATGTACATTACCGTTATCCATCGGTTATCAGATTGTCTTCCATGTGACAAACCAACAACATTCATTTATGGTGTTGATGATGATATAAACAACGTACCAAGTAAACCGTATGTTGCCTCAATAATGTTTTTATCTTGGATGTTTATTTATATTTATTTTAATTATAATAATTATATTTATTTCATAACACATTTTACCATTTCTTAAATTTATTGAATGTGAAACTAATTACTCACAATTCTATGTATAAATTCCAGCTTTTCTCTAACAAACAATCAAAAAAAAAGTTTAACGTTGTATGAGATTGAAAAATATTTATTACGGAATAGTTCGACACTTAAGTCATTTACAAGTATGCCTTATCCGGACAATGATTGTGCGTCTTCTTCAAATAATCGTTAATTAGCAAGGAGTTATTGTATGATGTAGCAAACGAGATGTCTGAATTTGAAAATCTTTAGAATTCTTTAACGATGAACAACAGTTTTTAGTGAAATCATGACTGCTGTTAAGTTAATAAAGGAGTTTTTTTTCATTTATGGATATGATGAAACTGGTAAACCTTTCTATGGAAGACATTGACCGCAACATAAGGTCTAAATGTGAGAGTGTATTAAATGTAGCATTCAGTGGAATAGGATCTTTGTTTGCTTACCGGAGGTCGTATTCCATACTCACGTTCCATATTCCATTTAATGTAAACTGTAACATCTCATATTTTGCGACGTTTTAAGTCATAATAAAAAAAATAAATAAATAAATAATAATAAAAAATAATAATAATAATATAATAATAATAATAATAATAATAATAATGATAATAATAATAATAATAACAATAATAATAATAATGATAATAATGATATAATAATAATAATAATAATAATAATAATAATAATAATGATAATAATAATAATAATAATAATAATATAATAATAATAATATAATAACAATAATAATGAAATAATAATAATAATATAATAATAATAATAATAATAATAATAAAAAATAATAATGAAGTCCAGGGGGTGTTATGTCAATTTTGAAACTTAAAATGAAAGTTTTACACATAAAATATCAAAGTGAAACCGCAGGGACCATTCGTGTAAAATTTTTAAAAACCAACTGCTTCTCTCCTCCCCCTCGTTTTTACGGCCAGAAATTCCGGCCACCGCCGGCGAGCTCCGGCGAGGCCCAAACACCCCATTTCACGCGGTTTTAATTCAAATTAAAGCTCCCGACAAGTTCGCGACCGAGATTCGAACATATGGACCCATTTAATTTGAAAAATGAGCTCGTTTACGCGTGCAAGAATCGAACCCGCTCGATCCGTTCAAAATCAATTCAAACTGAGCTCGTACGCACAAATTGCCCCTATAAATAGAGGGCAAACACTCCTTGATACTCACACAATCCTCTGTAACTCCAATTCAATCTAAAACACACACACACATCGATTGCAGATCGAGCTCAAGCCGATAACTACTCGAACTCGAACCCATCGATCTCTACACAATTACAGGTAATTGAACACACTTACATGTTCGATTTCTTATGGGGAATCAAAGCCCTATCATTAATTTCATTAATGAAACTATCTTGATGTTCAATTTGATCGGAATCGGTTTTAGGGTTCATGGGTTTGAGGGAAACTCTGTTAATCTATTTAAAAGGTTTAAAAACCATTCCAATATCGCGGCTGTATGCCTGGTTCACTGGTTCTGTTCACGCTTTCAACCAAGAGGTCCCGGGTTCGAACCGGGCAACCCACTTTATTTTTTTAGGGCTTTTTAGCCTTTAAAAAAATATATAAAAATTTCTAAAAATTATAAAAATAAGTTTTATAAACTTTAAATATTTTTTTTTCCACATCAAACAAATTTCTGAAAAATTTATTTCTTATAATATCTTAATATTTTATTTTATTTTATTAAAACAAATAATAAACTAGTTAAATAATTTATAAGATAGACTTTAAAAGTTGTTTATTTTAATAAAACATTACAATTGGATTATTTTCTTGATTTAGTTTATTAATTATTATTTGTTTCAAATAATAAATAATTATTTGTCTCAAATAATAAATAATAAAAGTTTATCATAATATTTGTAAAAATTATATATTCATAAATTATTCTAAAATATTATTCTCTTATAAAATATACTAACTAAAGGTTAGATTAATAATTTGTTATTAATCAATAAGTTATTCTAATTATGTTTAAACAATTATAAAGATGTATTTTAAAACCTATCATTATTTATGCTTAAATGTATAATTCTATTAATTGAATCAAAACATAAATAATTACTTTATAAACTTATTACTTATTAACCTTAAAACTAATGAAACCCTAACTCTTAATTGAGCGTTAATCATATTATTAACCTTAACCTTAACTTGTAATATATATTTAGGTACTTGTAATGGATACTTTGGATCGTCATTTAATCCTTATTATCACCTTATACACCTATACGTCAAGTGAGTATTTCTATACCCATTTATTATTTCACACACTTTTGGGTGAAACATGTTACCGTATAAACGTTACACTTGTAAACACGTTTGATTCTTGTAACTTATGGCAATTTACTTGTGTGTTGTGATTAGTTGAATCTTGTAGCTACCATGTAATGTCGAATATATGTACAATCATTAAACTATTGCTAGCCTGGCGACGTCATAGATCTATGGGCCTGACAAGCCTGCTTGGTTGATCCAAGTACACTTAGCTAATCGTATATACTTTTAACGTTAATAGAATATTAACGTCGTTTGATACTTGTAAAACATTGTCAAGGTTTGATTGTGCATTCTGTCTTACATCCCTAGTTACCTTGTTCTCTAATTTACAACATGAATTGCCATCTTTTATATACTTATGTATGAAAACTATAGAATGCTCACCAACAATATGTTGACCTTTTATTTTTAACATGTTTCAGGCAATAGCGTTATGTGGCTGTGAACAATCGTAACTCTCACGCCTCGACGATTCCGCCGTCAAGGTTGGGGTGTGACAGATTGGTATCAGAGCCCATAACTATAGGGATTTAGGTTATTAGAAATGGTGACCTAGACTATAGTTGCATGAACCTCATAGAAAGATCTTTATACTTTTGTGCTCACATATTGTTTGAAATGCTACATAATGCTATGCCTTTTGTGCAATTTGATGCCTTAGCATAGGATTACCTTATGTATGCTTAAAACTTAGACTCCCTAAACTTAACTTCGACCCTTTGACTCTCCTCGACAAATGAACTTCCTAACCTATTCTCAACGACATGTGGAATCTACACTTATCATCGTGGGTTTAATTTCTTAGACTCTATGTCTAATCTGTGAAAATCTCATCAAGGTTTTGATTTCATAAACCTAAGAAATATTGTGTGACACATAGACACCTGTATTCTGGATTTCCTGGCAAAAAGCCTTCGGGCTAAGGCAAGCGTATTCGTATAAATCTCATTGAGGGAACCGTTACGCTACCTGGGGATTTCTGGGATGAGTGATAAACTATGGTCAACGTACACAAGTTTCTAAGGTAAATGGGTCAATTTACCTTGACATGTCAACGATTTCAAATGGTAATACGTTACCAAATGGAACCATCCTTTTGTATCTTAAAAATCCTTGATTCCTTGAACTGGTTTATCATTAAAGTTTAAATACTTTCTCATTCTTAACCTAAATAATATACCTGTTAATACTAAACCCATCCTACGATTCAACTCTTATGTTTAACCGCTCAACGTGTGACGTGTAACAGTATTGAACTCGGCATTTCATGTAACTATCTTCTTACTTTGACCAACGTGAACATGGATTTCAATATACCCAAAGATATTGAGAATCTAAACCGTATGGTCTTTAAAACTTTAAACCGTTACTTATGATCCTTAATCCTTTTAAGGAGGTGACCCATAACTAAGAACATGCAATGTTGTAGATGAAATTCCTACATCGTTGGATACTTTGTCTAAGCAAAGTGTAAATAATGATTTGATTCGATCATTGAATCCGTTACTTGACTCGAAACCCTTGTGATAATTGATCACTTAAGTACGCGTGTCTTCAAATAAGTTATGGCTGACCTCATATCTTGAGAAGTCCATGTATTTCCTTCGATTGTGAATCGAATGTTCACATCCCATTGTGATGTCGAATCATTCTTGTTCTTGATTTTGTCTCCCTGATTGAAATTATCCAAGATTTGAACACCATCATAACAAATCCTGTTACCTCGAACTTTGACCTTAAATTTTGTAAGCATGATTTTCCTTTAGTTACATTGATGTAACTTGAAATTTTCTAAATTTCTAAGTGATATCCTTTTCCTTTCGTGGTTAAGCCGAACCTTAAACTGTCTGTACCGTGAGAGATGCAAGAATTTGTAAGTCAGTCTATGACTAAGAACACTTGTACCTCCTAAACAATTCTAACTCATCAAAACAGGGGTGGTTCCCTTACTTTGATGATTCTCTATTCGTTTCGATAAATGGTTTCCAATTGTGTGTTTTATGAAGTTTCATCCTCTGGATTAGGGCAAATTCGTCATCCTGAGGATTGACTTCAATTATTCTCATTGGAACTTGCACTTCACAAATGACGTGACCTCACCAAAATAGGATTGAAACCCGTACTTTGGTGACAAATGTCAGTCCTCGATTGTTTTCTTATTAATATGGAACTCAATCATCAAGATAGGCGTGAATTCCATACCTTGATGATAATTCCATTTTTATGGATTGTATTCTCTCAAATGAAACGATCTCATCAAAGTAGGAGTGAATTCTGGATTTTGATGAAGAAGTTCATCTTGTTATATTTTGTTTTGTTTTTTGTAAAACTTCACCGTTAAGATAGGAGTGATTTCCCTTACCTTAATGGTGAGTTATCTCGTCTTATTTCTGTAGATCCTCAACAATGAGTTGGGATCGAACTTTTTGATTGGTAAGTTAATGGTCATATCTTGGGAATACACCATCAAGTTAGGAGTGAAAACCACACCTTGATGACTATTCTTATTTCTTGATCCTCAACTTACCATGGTTGTAATCAAGTGACGAGAAGCATGTAGTAACTTAACGGGTGAAACAATGTTAGTGTTTTGACCTATTAAGCCAAAGCATGATCTCTGAACTTAAAAGAAGACCCGATCGTTTTAGGTTGATTTTGATTCCAAGCTTGGAGCATTTAAATTCTTAAATCGATTTCTTTCCCTCTACCTTCCTGTATGACTCGATCTAACTACATCGAACCATTTATTCCTTACCTATCAACTTTCATTTTGAGATATCAGCAACACCTGATTACGTGATGATAGTCTTCCTAAACAATCTTTTGTCAAATAAAGATATTATCAACTTGTGATTATGTCTCTCTAGTCATACGAATGTTCTCGACTGTACTTACGAGATTGATGAATTACGTATGCAATCGGCATTTGACAATTTGTTACCTTGTAAAACATGGTTACAAATACCTTTCTTATTGACTGTGTCATTTCTTGAATCGTTTTAGAATCCTTAACCTTGAAAATCATTAGAAATCTATTTTGGATTTGAACAACAAGACTTTAAAAGAGAAGTTCTGGAAAGAGTTACCAACAAAGAAAGGAATTACTTTTGAGACTGAATTATTCGGAGCCAAAACATTCTTAATATATGTTGAACCCGTGTTCAGCAAAGATGGGGAGAAAATTTGTGTTAATTACATGGACATGGAAATCACTGATCAGGTGAAAAAGAGAGAAAAGATGGCAAAACAAAGGGAAGAAATAGCTGTGCAGAAGGCCAAGGAGACAGAACTTAATAAAACTGTTCATATTACAAAGGAAACGATGAGAGCAAATCAAATGCTAGCAACCATAAGATCTCCATTATCAGGGGTCGTTAGCATAGCAGAAATTCTATCAACAACAAAACTTGATAAAGATCAGAAATAACTTTTGAGTGTCATGTTGTCTTCTGATGATCTAGTCCTTCAACATTAGTGACATTCTTAACCGTCGTTGTGAACTTATTTCAAGATCTTCGCATAGCGTAACATTCTTAGACCAATGGTTGGTCAAAGGAGAAATACATATTCACAATATATGCGTTAAGGTCGTTTCATATGATGACGTTTGGGATTCTTAAATTCCGACGGTTGACCTTGCTTACCATTGTGGGCCTTTTATACACCTTACCACGAAATTATATTCTGGAAGTTGTGATTTATAAGTCTAACATATCGTGGTAACTCGTCATCATGTCTACTGTTTCCTCTCAAAAATGTCTCGTATTTCACTGTAAGAGTCAAGTTGGCATATATTATGTCAAAGAGACTTGAAGGATTCCCTAAAGTGAAACATCTCATCTGTAATCAAACGTCTATCACTGTCCGTTCGTACACCTACCCGTATTTGTTCGCTTGGTTCATTCTTAATTTCGGAATGAAATTCTTTAAAGTAGGGGAGACAGTAACATCTTGTATTAACGATCATTCGTAATCCACGTAAAAGCTTATAATGTTAACTAGAAACCACACACTTTAGACTCTCTTTTTACCTCTAATGGCTCTGCCATTACACATAAAGTAAACACTAAAGTAGTCAGCTTAATCAATGATGAATTTTCTTCTTTTGATACCTTATCAAAACCTGAAAGTTCTCCTCATCTTTTCGTCTCAGCCTTCTCGTAAATAAATTTCGGGACGAATTTTCTAAAGTAGGGAGACTGTAACATCTCATATTTTGCGACGTTTAAGTTCATAATAAAAAAAATAAAAATAAATAATAATAAAATAATATAATAATAATAATAATAATAATAATAATAATAATAATAATGATAATAATAATAATAACAATAATAATAATAATGATAATAATGATATTAATAATAATAATAATAATAATAATAATAATAATGATAATAATAATAAATAATAATAATAATAATAATAATAATAATATAAATAACAATAATAATATATAATAATAATAATAAATAATAATAATAATAATAAAAAAAATAATAATGAAGTCCAGGGGGTGTTATGTCAATTTTGAAACTTAAAATGAAAGTTTTACACATAAATATCAAAAGTGAAACCGCAGGGACCATTCGTGTAAAATTTTTAAAAACCAACTGCTTCTCTCCTCCCCCTCGTTTTTACGGCCAGAAATTCCGGCCACCGCCGGCGAGCTCCGGCGAGGCCCAAACACCCCATTTCACGCGGTTTTAATTCAAATTAAAGCTCCCGACAAGTTCGCGACCGAGATTCGAACATATGGACCCATTTAATTTGAAAAATGAGCTCGTTTACGCGTGCAAGAATCGAACCCGCTCGATCCGTTCAAAATCAAATTCAAACTGAGCTCGTACGCACAAATTGCCCTATAAATAGAGGGCAAACACTCCTTGATACTCACACAAATCCTCTGTAACTCCAATTCAATCTAAAAACACACACACACATCGATTGCAGATCGAGCTCAAGCCGATAACTACTCGAACTCGAACCCATCGATCTCTACACAATTACAGGTAATTGAACACACTTACATGTTCGATTTCTTATGGGGAATCAAAGCCCTATCATTAATTTCATTAATGAAACTATCTTGATGTTCAATTTGATCGGAATCGGTTTTAGGGTTCATGGGTTTGAGGGAAACTCTGTTAATCTATTTAAAAGGTTTAAAAACCATTCCAATATCGCGGCTGTATGCCTGGTTCACTGGTTCTGTTCACGCTTTCAAACCAAGAGGTCCCGGGTTCGAACCCGGGCAACCCCACTTTATTTTTTTAGGGCTTTTTAGCCTTTAAAAAAATATATAAAAATTTCTAAAATTATAAAAATAAGTTTTATAAACTTTAAATATTTTTTTTTCCACATCAAACAAATTTCTGAAAATTTATTTCTTATAATATCTTAATATTTTATTTTATTTTATTAAAACAAATAAAACTAGTTAAATAATTTATAAGATAGACTTTAAAAGTTGTTTATTTTAATAAAACATTACAATTGGATTATTTTCTTGATTTAGTTTATTAATTATTATTTGTTTCAAATAATAAATAATTATTTGTCTCAAATAATAATAATAAAAGTTTTATCATAATATTTGTAAAAATTATATATTCATAAATTATTCTAAAATATTATTCTCTTATAAATATACTAACTAAAGGTTAGATTAATAATTTGTTATTAATCAATAAGTTATTCTAATTATGTTTAAACAATTATAAAGATGTATTTTAAAACCTATCATTATTTATGCTTAAATGTATAATTCTATTAATTGAATCAAAACATAAATAATTACTTTATAAACTTATTACTTATTAACCTTAAAACTAATGAAACCCTAACTCTTAATTGAGCGTTAATCATATTATTAACCTTAACCTTAAACTTGTAATATATATTTAGGTACTTGTAATGGATACTTTGGATCGTCATTTAATCCTTATTATCACCTTATACACCTATACGTCAAGTGAGTATTTCTATACCCATTTTATTATTTCACACACTTTTGGGTGAAACATGTTACCGTATAAACGTTACACTTGTAAACACGTTTGATTCTTGTAAACTTATGGCAATTTACTTGTGTTGTGATTAGTTGAATCTTGTAGCTACCATGTAATGTCGAATATATGTACAATCATTAACTATTGCTAGCCTGGCGACGTCATAGATCTATGGGCCTGACAAGCCTGCTTGGTTGATCCAAGTACACTTAGCTAATCGTATATACTTTTAACGTTAATAGAATATTAACGTCGTTTGATACTTGTAAAACATTGTCAAGGTTTGATTGTGCATTCTGTCTTACATCCCTAGTTACCTTGTTCTCTAATTTACAACATGAATTGCCATCTTTTATATACTTATGTATGAAAAACTATAGAATGCTCACCAACAATATGTTGACCTTTTATTTTTAACATGTTTCAGGCAATAGCGTTATGTGGCTGTGAACAATCGTAACTCTCACGCCTCGACGATTCCGCCGTCAAGGTTGGGGTGTGACATAAACAAAGATTTTGTTTGTCATATAAACCGAACAGTGAAGTTGCTCATTTATTAAAGCAAACAAAATTGATTATTTGGGATGAAACACCCATGACTCATAAGCACGCATTTGAAGCACTGGATAGGACAATGAATGATGTATTAACTATAAATATTTTTGTATCTTTAGATATGTCATTTGGTGGTAAAGTATTGTTTTTTGTGGCGATTTTCAACAAATTTTACATATGGTTCCAAATGGTAGTCGCTAAGAAATTGTTAATGCATCATTAAGCTCATCATATATTTTGAATAAATGCAAGTTACTTTAGAAAAAAATGTGCGACTAAAAGCTAAGGGACAAAGTGTTTACACTAAAGGAATCAAACAATTTGCTACATGACTTCTTGATATAGGAGAGGGTAAAGTTGGTGGTTATAACGATGGTGATGCAACTATTACTATACCTCATGAACTCCTCATCAACAAATCGATCGATCCTTTAGCAAGTTTGATTCAATTTGTTTACCCATCCATGTTAGAGAACTACAAAGACAAAGAGTACTTTTATGAGAAAACAATTTTTGCACCAAAAATAAGGTCGTTCATAAAATTAACGATCATCTGCTTTCACTTTTCCCTGGTAATGAGATAAAATATCTACTTCGGATAACATACGTCAAATGAAACATTTTAATATCCCGGGTTACAGGAAAGTTTGCACTCTCCTTATTTTCTAAATGGCTTTATAATATCCGCCAAATCACAAGTTAGTATTGAAAGTTGGAGTTTCCGTTATGCTTCTACGTAGTATCGACCAACAAAATGGTCTTTGCAATGGTATTCGCCTATAAATTTCTATTTGGGAAACGGGTTATTAAAGTTGAGATAATATATTGAAGTAATATTGGATGCCGAACATTTATTGCAAGAATTAGTCTCGTGCCATCCAATAAATAATTCCTTTCAAATTCAAAAGAAGACATGGATAATTATTGTCAAAAGTTGGTTTATATTGTCAAAAGTCAGGGATAATTATTGTCAAAAGTTGGTTTATATTTAAAAGAACCGGTTTTTACTCATGGACAGTTATATGTGACTTTGTCAAATGTGAATATTACGGACGGTGTAAAATTACTCATTTTAGATCAAATTGGTAACATTACTAGCGAAACACAAAACGTTGTATACAAACAGGTGTTTAGACATCTATGAGAAAGTTTTGAGAGTATGAATGTTATTTTAATTCTATTTTCATACTTTAAATTTTTCATCATATTTATTATGTAATTAATGTTTAATGAAAGTTTGATTGTTTAAATCATCCGTGTATCACACGGGCTCTAACCTAGTGTATTATATCATATGGTATTGGTCAACTGTTTTTGGCCAATTCAAATATGAAGCTGTCTAAAATATTGATTTAAAAATTAATATTTCCTACTACATTGTCTAATTCAAATGGAGTACAGCTTTCAATGAACAAATTCAACCAATGAGACTATGTTTTTGAGGTTTATGTGACCACTACATCACTTGTCCGGTAGTCTAGATCGCAAAAATGATTTTATTTGTGGTTAAGTATATTTAACAGAGGATGTTGTGTTATCTGTCTAAAAAATTAAGTTTTAGTTATTATTGTTCACTCAGTTGTTATAAAAATATTTTTCACTCGGTTGTCATCACTTAGTTTCTTGTATGGATGTTTTTTAGCTTTAAAGTTAGTTTTTCTTTCGATAATCATTTTATCCTCTTTTACAAAACTAAAAAACCAAAGAAAATGTAAAATAATAAAAACACCCTTCTTAAAGCCTAAGATCTTCTTCTCCGACAAGCTTCACCTTAATCCAACAACTTATATGCATTTCCAGCTCCGGAATCGCTACTTCCACCGAAAGAAATTTACCTTTCTTCTTAGTGCTAATTTCACATACATTCCTAAAAACTGAAATAAAAATATCATATATATTCAATTTAAGTTTTAAATATCATGTATATTCCTCTAAAATAATCAAAATATCAAATATATCCACTTTAATATATTTCATCAAAAAGAGATCATAGTATAACCGGTGACCCTTGTTTTTTAAAAACATTAAAACTTAATTTTTAACAATTATAATTTAGACTTTTTTTATCTCTTTTTTGACATATTTTTTGATATGTTGCTTTTTTCTTTTGAAAAAAAAAATTAATTTCATTTTTACCATTTTTGTTGTTTTTACTTTGTTGCTTCTACTATGTATTTTATATAATTTTTTGTTTAAACGAGTTTTTTTCTTTCATTTTTATTCTCAAAAGCAACAATCAGGGCAATGAATATTCAACAATAGAAAAAAAACAGAAGCAACAGCAAATATTTAAATGTTGATTTCAAATTTTATGTTTTTATTTGACAAAAAGCTATTGATCCAATAATATTTGTAAAAAAATAGCAATGTTTCTTTATAGTTATTTAAGAAGCAAAATTTTGTGTTGCAGGTATATAGAAGAAGCAACATTTTTGTAAACCAATGTTTTAACATTAAAAATCATAAGCAACAAACAAATAATTAATTGGCAGATAATTAATTGATAATATACAATTTTTTATGAAATAGAAACAACAGATGTCGTAATTGAATATTTGATTTTTGAGATATAATAAAATAAAAGAATATTAAAAAATAGTATGCTAGTAAAGGATAAAATTGGTATTTGATGAAATATTGACGAGGAGGAATATATATGAAATTCAAATTTTACCTTGGATATATATGATATACAACAAGGATATATATGATTATTATTCCATATTAGAATACTCAACTACGAATTCTATATTTTATTAATTTCAAGTCAATAGTCTTGAAATATCGTCAATTATTTTAAAGATTATATTTGATTTCTTAATTTCCTAAAGATCGATACAAACTTTAGAAATGTTTTTTTTTTTAAATTGAATTTCATTAACACAAAACAAACGAGACGCAAGATCCCCAAGACGAGGATCGAGACGACCAGCTTACATCACGCCACAATTACACCATTATTCCCAAGTACATTTTACATTTGTATTCCTATTGTTATACCATAAAAACCCATAAGCCTTCACATCCGAAACAACCTCATCAATTCTTGTATTCTTGTTATTGAAAATACGATCGTTCCGAGTCTTCCAGATTCTCCAACATCCAATTATCAACAAGCCATGCACCATATTCTTCGTAGCCGTGTTTAATCTCATATTTTTGTAAATACTCGTAAGGTCTTGTAAATCACAAACATAAAAACACCGGGAGCCTACACCATTTCGCAATAGCCTGCCAAAGAACATTCGAGAAAATGCAACATGTAAAGATGTGTTATGCCGTCTCTGCTCTATCTTCACAAAAAACACATAAATTATTCTCAACATGTATGTTTCTCTTGATCAAAGCTTCTTTAGTTGGTAGTCTTTCCAATCTCGCCCTCCACATGAATACATTGCATTTTTGAGGAATCCATTTGCACCAATCAAAGATAGCGCTACATATGACGCCTCGTTAGCTGTAATCCATGTCTTCAGATTCGCCATAATAAAGTCGTAGCCGGTACCATGCCACAACCATGAATCTTTCTTTTCAGAAAGTTTGACAGTCGAAAGCAAATTATAACAATCCGTCAATTCCAAAGTTTCATCTAAAGATGTCGGATCATGCCTCCAACGCCAAACAAAGCTACTTGCGCCTCCTACCTTTAACACTCCTTCCGACACCTTACAAACTTTATAAATGTAAGTAGTAATTTTAATGACATACAAATCAAATCTTGTACTATGTAAATGATGAATGCATCGATGCTCTTATTCTTAAAATGTTAGATATTGATTAAATACGAATTTAATAAAATAAAAGAATAAATTGGTATTTGATGAAATATTGACAAGAATTTCATATGTAAATGATGAATGCATCGATACTCTTATTCTTAAAATGCTCTTATTTTTATGAAATAGAAACAACAGATGTCGTAATTGAATATTTGATTATTTGAGATCTAATAAAATAAAAGAATATTAAAAAATAGTATACTAGTAAAGGATAAAATTGGTATTTGATGAAATATTGACAAGGAGGAACATATATGAAATTCAAATTTTACCTTGGATATATGATATTTTACAACAAAGATATATATGATTTTTATTCCATATTAGAATACTCAACTATGAATTCTATATTTTATAATTTCAAGTCAATAGTCTTAAAATATTGTAAATTATTTTAAAGATTATATTTGATTTCTTAATTTCCTAAAGATACAAACTTTAGAAATGTATGTAGTATTTTTAATGGCATACAAATCAAATTTTTTACTATGTAAATGATGAATGCATCGATGCTCTTATTCTTAAAATGTTAAATATTGATTAAATACGAATCTAACTTTACCTCTGGTATAATATGAAAATCTAAAAGATACGTCATTAATTCATGTATACCATATATTTACATACATACATCAAATCTCGAAATTTATTTGTGACCATCAAATGAATCACAATCTAGTGATCAAGAAAAATAAGGAACTTAAACGTGTTTCCTCTAAAGGAATTAATATGAATTCTTTTTCTTAAATATACAAACTAAAGCATGTGACACAAAAATAACCAAAATGTGCATGTATCAGTGTATGATCAATCTGTTTTGGATTGCTCTTCTTTTTCTTCTTCTTCTTCTTTTCTTTTTCTTTTTCTTTTTCTTCTTCTTCCTCTTCTTTTGGTTGTTCATCCTCTGCTGCTGCTAGTGGTGGTGATGGTGATGGTTCGGGTTGATTATCATCGACAACTTCACTTTCTTCTTTAGGTGGTTGTTGCTCCGATTGCTCTTCAGATGTGGTCGCGACATTCTTCTTTTGGTTCGCGGCCTCGAGGACATGAGAGTAAGTTCCCTTTTCCATGAAAAGTTGAGCAAAATGATGCCTACAATATAGGATACCATCAAGGGCAGCATATGATGAGTGTGTAAGAGGACACCCTCCATGAGCACATTTGAAGCAAGACTTGTGGTATGGCTCTCCTTCCATTGTCACCTATGCTCACAAACAACATTATTCACCATTAACATGTTGTACCATGGAACGCACCGGTTCAAATTTTGAGGCGTAGTTATTACCATACCCCGCACAATGTACAACTTTTGATGCACAATGTACAACTTGTAATGCACAACACACAAATCATCGGCATTGCTTGGTGGTCTACTACAAGACACGTTTTGATACACAAGGTGCATTTTGTAATAGCATGATGGTATTAGTTAATTAAAAGTATTTGTCTAGTGTTATCTAGTTAGTATCTATTATTTTTATATGTCATATATTAAAAGTGATATTTGATTCATCATACATAATTTTGGATTACACAAATAAATTCTTGTTATGGATACGTCACTATTGGTTGACTTTTGACCAATTTAACTAAAAGTTGTGGTCTTTCTTTTCTTTGACTAAAATAAACATAAGGTGTAAGTTTTGATGCATAAAGTATAAGATATATGCTTGTTAAAAATACAAACCTTTTCAAGAGGATAAACAGTCTTGTTACAAGCTCTACATTTGTCTTGAGTTCCGCAGAACATAGACGATAGTTTGCTTGGTGTCTTTGTCTGCATTTACAAAACTGATGTTATTAAAACTTTATTTTAAATAAAATAAACCTAAGTTTTAAGCTCTATAAAATATAAGAACATACCAGTGAATTATCTCTTTCTGGTTTTGCTGCATGATTGAAGCAAAATGTTTAATGCAATTAAACAAATAGTTGTATACGTGTAAAAATGTTAGAAACCAACATATACAAATTGAATACGATCGTATAATTAAAATGTCAAAACATGAATAAGGGTGTATATATAAGAGAATTGATAGAAAAGAGTTAAAGGGTCAAAACATGGTCACAATAATTTTACTTATAATTATAGTTGGATTTGTAAACTTTTTCATAACAATAGGTTTCCCCTATAAATAAATATAAAATATATTATACTGATAAGGAAACTCACATGTTTGAAAGTTCTTGCTGAAATTCCCAGATTCCTTAAAAAGTTGTTCAAAATGGGTCTTGCAATAGAGGACTCCATCCATGGAGGAATAGTTGCTCATCTGCCACAAGATGTTCCCATATTAATTTCATGATATAAATTTTAATAATCACTGATAATATGTTATTATTGTATGCTTATTTTTTCAATTTCATATAAATCACTCATTGTTTTTATGCATGAAAAATTTTATTAGGATAAAAATGTGTTATTCCGGTGATAATAAAATTATGAAAAAATAAAGCTAGAATTACTCTCCATGAACATTATAATGAGCTACATGTGTGATTAAGAGAAAACACCGACCACATGCTTTCTAAATCGGTATAAAAACAAGTTATCCCAAAGAGAAACAAGAGGATTAATAAAATACGAACCACAAGCGTTCCTTTGCAATGACTACATCTGAAGCATGTTTTGTGATATGTGACTCCATCAGCGGATAATAAATCAACAAAATAAACCGTTTTATCACAAGCTTTGCATTTGTCTAAAGTCCCCGTGAACGACATTTTCTAGGCTTTTTGGTTTTGTTCTTCGTTTTGGTTCGAGACAAATAAAAAGTAAAAGTTGTTAACAACAAGAAAAGAACCCAACAAAGATGGGTTGCCAAACAATTAAAGATTCATGTCCAATAATTGAAGTCCTTTCCTTTTGAATGGACAAAAAGAAATACAAATAACACAAAATCAATTTGGTTTTATTATTTACATTTTACAACCGTTGATAGGTACCAACACGTGTTTTCACTTTTTGAGAAAATAACGGATAATTTGTTCCCATCTATTAAAGTTAATATTAATGAAAAACATAAATATGAGTTTCTTATGTGTTTTCAAAATGAACTATTTTGATTTTTATAAACACAAAAGAATAGTGTGCATTTTTAAAACCAATAAATAGATACGTGGTTTTAATTTTCTTATTATGATAAAAAAAGTAACGTGACAGCATCATATTTCTTCCCATCAAAATTTTCTTATTTATCTCTTTTATTAAATAATTTAAATAATTACATTAATTGTTTATAATAATCTTTAATTTTTTTAGATTAAAAATATTTTAAAATTAATTAATTAGAAAAGAGATCTATTTATTATATTATTTCTAAAAAATAATCTTTTTAAAATAAGAAATTTTCTAAAACATCAAACTTTTATAAATATATGAACTATTATAAAATTAGTGTTTTCAAAAAGTAAAATTTTTATAAACCTAAAATAATTAAAGTTGAAAGTTATAATAAGGAAAATTTTAAGAATGATATATTTTTAAAACGGTTTATTTTGAAACAAAATATTTTTTATAACAAAAAAAAGTTTTAAAACAAACGTTTAAAAAATTGATTTTTTATTACTTATAGTTCTTACTCATATGTAATTTCAATATAAATTATCTTTGAATATCGTTCTAAATTTAATAAAATTTTATTTTTTGACATTTTATTTATTTAACCCGTGTAATTCATGAGTTACTAAAATAAGTATTATATATAAAAGTTCTTATATATTCCTTTCTTAGACTTGAATATATCATACTTCCACAAGAGTTTTTTAACATACACTTCAAATAGGTATATGAGTGTTTATTCATGTTCAACTTGATTCTTTTACAAGTTCAAAGGAGATATGTTAATTCAACTTGATTCTTTTACAAGTTCAAAGGAGATATGTTAAAGTATCCTTATATTCATATTTAAACTAAATAAAACAATTCACCGTAAACCGTAAATATGTTAAAAATCAGTTTAAATATATGAATCCCAAAACACATTCATTCTGTTATACTCAGTTTCATTACATAATAAGACCAACAGTCAATGCACTTAGAATAGTACATCAAGTCACAGGAACCAGAAAGCAAAACAGATAATCACAAAAAACTTACCATTGGTGTGCATAAACTCACAGCCCCCTATCTAACCGTGCATGAAACTCAAATGATGGTTTATAAATACTACACTACACTTGGATTACATGGGCAGAACAACTTCTTGGCACAGTATGAGATCTGAAATGGTTTTCCCATGCCTATCAATTCTTCTAGAACAGTTAACACCACCATCTAGAATGTTCCTCACAACGACGTTTAACGAACTGATACCTCGTACCTCATAAACCTCAACCTTAACATGTTCATCGACCCATTTGTCTCTTGTTTCTATATCATCAGTTTCAGGGAAAGATGATTGGTTTAGAAGAGGTGAAATTACTCTTTTGACCCAATCTGGTTTTATGATGGTTTCGAGACGTTTAACGTCTGGTGGGAAATGTGGGATTATGGAGAAGTTTATGTCGTTGCCTTTGTCACCAGCTCTGCTGTGGGCTATGTCATAGAGATGGACCTTTTGGTTTGATGGTGCAGGTGATAGGTGAATTTCGGGAGATAAAAACTCGTATAGATGATTAGATTTTGTTTCTGTGGGGACTAGGTTAATTTGATTGTTGGATTTTGTTGGTTGGTTTTGCTTTGCTGATATTTTCCAGTAAATATGTTCGCGCCCAACCTAATTATTTAGACAAAACAATGGTCATCATTAACTTACAGTTATGGTCTCTAAGGTGTTAGTGTTATTCTAATATATCGACTATTTTGACATTCAAGAATCAGAATCGAATAATTAGTAGAAAGAAAATTATTAAAGCTAAGGGACAAAAAGGTAATTTTATATATAATCTTGAGATTAGTTAATCAAGAACAGAGTATAGGAAGGGAACCATACCAATCCTTCTCAAGCAGGATCTCTTTCTTGTGCCCTGTGCTGCATATTATAATACAAGAGTGTAGTATGAGTTATTTGAAAATTGAAACACAAGATGATTAAGATCTTATTCATTTAGGCCAATTAAGATTTTCATTTTAATGGATCCCATTTACATTAGTATGTGATTAAGGCTCCTGTTAATACGAAGTGAAAAATGGGTTAGACCTGATACCACCTCCACCAGCCGGTCCATTAGTGTAGAGAGCTGTGAACTCCTTGGTGAATGCTATAGCATGTTTTTCTTGCTCAAATAATCCATCCATCCTTAATCGAATGTCGTTAGTTGCTACGGTGATGTTTTCAAGATTAATTGCTTTTAGGCTGTCTAATCCGATTATATAAGACATTATACAGGTACTAGTACCTGGATATACTTCTTCCATCCATGACTTCACCTACCAAAATAATAAGATACTAACATGTCATATAAGCAGTGGAACCATATTCATTATATTACACAGTTCAAAGTACCAAAAATTCAGCAGCTTTAGCTCTTTCCACACATTTATATCCACCGTATGATATCTCTCCCCATCCTTTCCATCCAGTTTCCTGAAAGCAAACACATGACAGAAACAAGATTCTAGTTAATCCTTGTAGATTATAAACCAACAAAATGAAATCTTTGATTGGGTTCAAAGTGATTAATCATGTATTACAATGATTTATTCACTACAGGAATCACATGATGTTTAAAATACAGATGGTATTAGTCTTCATTAGTTCAGTATTGATTAAGGAATCCCTAACTTAGTTATAAAGGCTGTAATTTATCAATTACAGAGAATGAGAATCCAGATCGAAAAAGAAAACACATTTCCCATAGTACCTTTGAAGCTAGTGCTAAAAGATTATCGGGTACAGATGTCGCAGCTGGTTTTGCTCCAGTACAAACAACTTTATTGGTCGATAATGAGCTAAATGAAACGTCTTGGAAGTCTATAACCTGCTTCCAGTATGTTTTAATCAGTTTATTTCTTTTTGCATTTAATCAGTTAATAAAAAATGCGGATGTGGATATTCAACTCACGGCGTCTGGGGTAATATAAGCACCTGGATCCCCAACCTCATAAAGAAGCTGTTGAGCACAAGTACTGAAATTTAATACACCACCACTTCCATCTGCTTTTGCTACAACCACTTCCCCATCATATGTAACTTCAGCAAAAGGAAGGGAAAGATCAAGAAGATTTGCACAAGATATGTCTCTGTATTTGTCTCCTGCAATCACAATATAGAGCATGCATCTTAACCTTCAAGAACTGTAAAAAGAGATGCAACTTTTGAGATCAAAACATCAAATCTTCTACCTTAGACTAAATACTTATCCCTAGACTTCGAGTATATTAATATTAGACGGTTATAACTGACAACAAAAAGAAAAGATATCTGGGACTAGAAATGTACTTAAATCCATATCATTATAGATCATAAAAGCTAATGGTTAGACCTTAGAAGTCTAAGTGTATGCATTTGAAAGAGCTAAAATATAAGACAACCAGTATTTATGATAGCACCTGGATGCATAAAATATCCTCCAGTGAGTTGACAGCCACATTCTAGCAGGTGTCCAGCCAAAGAGCCTTGGGCTAGCAGGAGGAACTCATCCCAGTTCCACCCTAGTTCATAAACCTTGAAAAACACCAATAAAGATGATGATTTCTTTTATCTGAACATTCCATAGTCTCTTCAGTTGTGTATTACAGAACTGAAAAATTTAAGTGCAGATTCCTTTAAAAAAATTGTCGTATATAAGGAAACAATCATTTCATACCATTGGAGCTAGAAATAAGGCAGCATCTGCAACCCTAGAAGTGATGACAACATTGGGATTGTACTTCTCAAGACACTCCACAATAGGAGCTGCCCCTAGATACATGCTTATACCCTGTATGCATCATCCAAGGCAAAAAAGAGGAAAATCATTGTAAATATCAATGTGGCAACTGGAAGGAGAACACACAATAATAAGTCCATTTGTTCATTTGTTTGAAGAAAAGGTTCAAATTTTCATCAGTATTGATTCATGTCACTTGAGGCTATCCTATATGGTCTGATCATGATGCTTAAAGTTCTTGCTAAATGCAGATATAATATAAGAGTTAAGAGCACTGAATTCTTACATCGTTTACATTTCTCAAGTTAGAATCAAGACCTGAATATATGAAAAAATGAAAAGAATATGGTCAATGGTGAGATAGATTAAAAAACAGAGAGAGATCAGCTTCACAAATATAAGTTATAAGAGTGAGTGACATGAGACCTGCTTTGGCAATATCAAACTGGTGAGCTACACCAACAGTAATCCTAACACCCAGTGTGCTTGCAATTTCCAAAACCTTTTCCTGAGCAGCCAATGCATTTGCTTCCAAGGAAAACAAAATTGCATTTCAAAAAGCAGACAAATTGTATAGGCCAAACTGATGAGGACGAGAATACAAAAGATCTTAAGAATATATAATGTGAATATGTGATCAATGTTACTTACTTGCACCCATGTTAGTAATAATGCAGACTCCCCTCTCAACAGCCAAAGGAAGGAGCAATTGCATCCACTCTGAAACTGCATAATTGTAGACCAGTAACAGAAAATGGTCAATGGATATGCAATATTCCTGAATTCCTATATCTAAAAGTTAGAATCTTTTCAGTAACTAATTAATAAACTAAAACACATATGATAGATAGTTCATTGATCCATATCACATGTGTCCCTCTCTTGGAGGAAATTTCCACTATTTTATCAGGTTTGATCCCACTTAGATGTGCACACTGTAATAAAATATCAATGAGAAACAAAGGAAGTGGGAAATAAGGACCAAGTGACCAACATAAAAAAGGATGATGAAAACATACCACGGGGGTCATAACCATCACCGCCTGACTTCACTGCTTGGTAGCGGTCAGCAAGGGTGCGTTCTGCTAAGCATTCAAGTACAAGGTAGTTGAGATCTTTGACCTTTTGAAGTAACTTGAGAGCTGCCAGTGGTCTATCACCACCAAAACCAGCACCACAACCGACAAAAACTTTTTCTCTATGCTTAACAGGATTTAATCTCTACAATTCAATACCAGCGCATTGTAGTAAGATGCAAAATTTCACCTGAAACACCAGCAAAAGGAGAATAACAAGAAAAATGCTTTATTAAAGTTTACTAACCAGCTTGATCTCACAGTTACGAGTCTCAGGTTCACCAATATCAATGCATCTGTCTGACTGCTGCAATATCCAGGTGAGCTAGTATTACTTAAACAGAAACTAAAATGTGCAAAATTGGGGGTGTTTGGATGTGCAATTTACTTGAGATTACATGATACTGGATAATCAAAACTCGATCATCACTAAGAAAATCACATTTATCTCAATAAGTGTAATAGAACTTTTTCAAAACACCATACAGTAACATTTTCCAAAATTACAGCATCCCAAGTCATGTAAATATGTAATGTATAGCAACTGATAACCAAAAAAAAAAGAACTAACAAGTTAATTCAACTCAGGAAACAAACACAGTGCACTCTCATGGTCATTCACAAACCCTAAAAAGCTTCCATTCGTAAATTAACAGTCAAAACGGACACGTAAAATATACACTGATACAATCTGACGATCAACGAACTTATACCTACAACGATGAACAAAATTCATCCTAATTTCCGAAAATTACACCGGATTTGTTACGAAAAACAAATGGAGTTCGTCTGTGGGCGTTACAATCACCGATTAACGCATAAATACAAAGCAACACAAGAGAAAACAGTGAGGGTTTCGAACAGCAGAAGATTGAATGATCTTGAAGCTGAAATTGTGATTGATTGAACTTACTGGATTATAATCTTCAGCCATAGGTTTGGATTGTAAGTACAGAGAGAGTTTGTTTTATACTTAACAGTCTCACACCGATGATCAAGTTGAATGAAGATTATAATCAACCTTCAATGATATCAAACAAAAACTACGTTAAAGCCCCCTGAATTACTTGGATAGTGCCAATTTCGGTCCCTATGATTTAACTAGTTCATTTTCTCCCCCTTTCCCAATTTCGGTCCCAATGATTTAACTAGTTAAATATCTTTTAAATCAACTTTTATTTGTAAGAATTTAAAAGCATTGTAACTTTTTGTGTGAAAAAATCATTAATGAAAGTAGGCTATGGACATATTTTTTTAATGACAAACTCACAAACTTATTATGATCTATTTCTAGATTTACAACAAGCCCCTTTTGATGACCATGTCACACCTAAAAGTTTATTTCTAAATTCTAAATAATTTAATCTCGAAGCATTTTTTGATTTTGACATAAGTAAATTGAGTCTTTAACTTGACTTAGGCTATCGTTAAGTCCCTAAATTATACTTGTCGTATAAATAAACTCTATCCAAATATTTCAAAAATAAATCAATGTAAAAAATTAGGAATTTAATCATGATTCGAAAAGGTAGATTGGTCTTTGGTTAAACTTTAAGTAAATCCTTTTCTTTGATGTCAGGATAAAATATGTACTTTAATTTTTTAAAATTTAATATGTTTGAAGTTTTTGTGAAGTGGATCAACAAATAAAATTGTAATATAAGCTTATCTTTCTTGAATCATAAGATTTTATGTTTGAAAATCATTAACTCTAACCTACAAACTCTTAAAATAATGTAATGTAAACATAACTCATTGAACCCATTTATCTAAATGTGTTAACTTAGATGAGGAAAGACTCGCTATCGTTATCGTTCTCGAGTCGGGTGTCTCTTTGGAAGCGGTCTCTCTATCTCTCTAGATAGAGGAAAGACTCGCCACCACCTATCCCTTCCAGACCCTGCTTTTTAGTGAGATATATTGAGTATGTTTTTTTTAATTAGACGAGGGGTAATAATCAAGTTAAGTTGTATATATGATAAAAATGGATTGGGGATTCTAATAAAATAAGTTAAACAGGTTGACAAATATCTAAACACGTTAAAATTAAACGAGTCAACTCAACACAAACCATTTATTAAACGGGTTGCAAAGTAATCCAAAACATGATCAACTTTTTGTCACCCTATTTGTACAGCTCCACACCCGAATAATATCTCTTTTATTACACGAGTAATCTCTTTTTATTACACGAGTAATATCTCTTTTTATTACATAGAGTTTATTGTAGATAATATTGTTATCTAAACTTTATGAAACCAGAGGTGGCACCACCGAGTGGCATGCAAAAATGCCCTTCACCCATGACCTATCAATCATGCCAGTGGCTTTTTCCTACGGGTGAGTCCATATGCTTCTATTGAGGAGTTTGTTTTATACCCTTTAAAGGCAACAAAGATTCTATAAATAACAAAAAGGTTTGTTGTCAAACATCCAAACAAATGTAGGTTTAGTTTTCTGAATCATGTGTGCATTTCGTTTCATATTAAAGTATTTTATAGATACACGAAATCAATAATCAGATAAGATGGAAAGTTTACTTCTAAAAGATGAGATTTCCTTTTTGTGAAAATGAAGCCATGAGTACGATTTTGAAACATACCAAATGAATCACTTGTATAAGGTTAAACCATTATAGCGAACCATTTTCACGAAAAGACAAGACGATCGATGGTTATAAACGTGACAATTATATAGTTGCATTAGTTGGAACCAATGGATCTTCCACTTGAAACCGAATTGTTGCTGCTTGGTGAGTTACTATTGATGATACTTGCTGGTGAAAAACAGTATATATTTTTTTGGTTTTTTGTTTTTTTCTTAATTTCGAACTACCATGTTTGTGTTATATATTCATAGGCAGGAGATTAGAAACACAAATCCCCTAATGGTGCCCTCCCTAGTCCCTCCTCCACTCCTAGGGAGACCTCGGTTTGAATCCTGTATCTTTTGTATTTTTTTTAAATTTTTAAATTTGTTAAGTTTAAAAAATCATTCTTTAATTGTTTTTTTTGGATATTTTTAACTTTCTTTTTTATTTTTATCTTTTCTAAATCGCAACCATACCCTTGCAATTTAAAAGAACTCGTCGCAACTTAAAAAATCATTCTTTAATTTTTTTGGATTTTTTTAACTTTCTTTTTTATTTTGATCTTTTCTAAATCTCTACCACACCCTTGCAACTTAAAAGCACTCGTTGTAATGCACGGACCTTGCTTACTAGTTTAATCGTACATTTCAAGTTTCTAACACTTAACTCTTATTTTAATATATTTGATTGTTTTGGGAATCTTATAAATAATTAATTTGTTTGAATTTTCCGATATAACACTATTTGTTTTTAGTGTTGTCAATGTTATATTAGTATAACTGGATTTCTTAAGACCAAATGAGAAATAAAATTAAACATTAGATATGAGCTAGGAGGTGTGAAATGAATACTCATTAAAAAATGTTCTGATTTCGAGAACCATGAAACCTCAAATGTTGTAAGGGGCTTCGCTCTCGGACCAAAATTGAATTGTAAGGGGCTGAGTTCCTGATAAGGATTATGTTTCAAAATTGCCTTATCAATGGAAAATAGCTTTGAAATGATGATTATTTTAGTAGCAAATCATATCATAGCCATAACAATTGATAAACAATGACAATTGATGAATTGTTACATGTTACATGACTCTTGAATTTTTTTTCTTTAACGACATATGTACGACTCTATTTCGGAGTACAGACTGTGATCTAAGGATGGATTAGTGTTCACTCCTCCCACAAAATCCACATCTTTTACTATATATATAATAGCTTGATTTTAGTATTGATGATTCTTGATGGCATGTTTACTTCTTTATGAATGTTTGTCCAAGACTTGAATATTATTCCTTTTACTATGTAATTTGATAGGGTAAAGTTTCATTTTGATGCTACGGAGAGTTGCAAAGGTTCTTTTACATTTGTCAGTGTTTCTATCTTTGTATAACTTTTAACTACCATCCCATCAAAAGAATGTTTTGTTTGCCAATCATTGGTACGTAACCCCTTGTGTTTCTTACTTCTTAGGACTAGATGTTATATTCTATAACATAAAATTCCATGATCGCTATAGAAAGTTGTTTTATCATCTTTTCTGCACATGAGGATCCCTAGTATGCATCCAAGAAACACTTCAGTCGATCACTAAGAAAGATTGAAGCACTTACGTGGCGGGGGATGATCGTGTTTTAGGACTGTGATGATATCTTTAAAGTCGCACACACACGAAGAGCCATCATTCTTCTTTGGACTAGTAAAAGCATATCAACTTGGACCAACTTATCGACTTCGTCACATGCAAAGTTACTTCTTTCTGTTGCCAGGCTTCTCTTCTTTCATTTAGATGAGCGATAATTGGGATTAACAATTAGGTGGGGTCGTCTATCGATTCCATTTGGACCCGGTTCACGGTTATGTACTTTATTCTTCCAGGCAAAAACATTTGCATTCTTCCTTATCATATTCAATATGGACTCGGGTTGTTATAGGGATTTTATTATTTTTGTCTAGGACCTTAGAGTGTACCTGGGCACATTCTGACACAGGAAGTTTACTCCCCTGAACTGCCGCAACTCCATGTCTTGTTAACTTGACAATCGAATGGACTGTTGATACTATGGCCCCCGAGTGTTGCATAACATGCCTTACCTAGATGATGGTGTATCTTACTCTTTCCAACAACTAACTAGCCCAACAACATTCATGTACTTACTATACTAACTCAAATCAACTTCTAACCTTTTATATTGACAAAATTAGCAAATCTAACACACAAGCACGCGCAAGCATACAAAAACATAGTTTGTGTGTATGTTTAAAACATCCGCATATTTAAAAAATGAAGCTGTCTCAAACACCAAAAGTTAATAGTGAATGATGAGTTTATGAATGAACATTGTTGCAATTTTGATTACCTCCACCCTTTGGCTGAATGATGCAAGTCTCTTATAAGATATATATTTCATCTTATTCTGAGTTTTATATAATTACCAAAACCAAAAGAACCAATCTCTATGCAAATATGAAGCAAAAGAGTGCATACAACTTTTCTTCCCAAACCTTACGGGTGGGAAATCTTACTACACATTGGTTGTCTTTTTTCAGGGAAACCTAAAGAAAAATGAGTCGGGTACCTCAGGCTTGCTTGTTGAGGAACAGAGTAGTACACTGGCTCAGAGTATCATCAGGATAGTAACTGAAAAGGAAAGAACAAGCCGATGATAATTTTAGTGTAACTAAACTAGAAATAGGAATTTAGATCAAATCTTGTCATGAAAACTGCAATGTTTGACTGAGAATATAGTTTTAAGAAATATGGTCATCATCAACCATGCCTTAAATACGCTTCAACAATTACTAGAACTCTAGAAGTAGCAATTTCAACCAATTTACATATGAATTTCTGTTGGGTTGTGTTTGAACAGAAAATGGTCAAACAGGTCGAATAAAAAGGATAGCTAATGGGGAAATGAATCAAACAGGTTGAAAGTCACCCAAAGTCTATTTTTTTAACCTAAATCATGTTATTGAAATGCATGATAATTTTTGGAAAAATATTATTTTTATAATCATAACTAAAGCATTAATTATTTTTTTTAAAAGTTTGCAGGTCAACCCAGCCTAGCCTATTGTGAACCGTTTCGACCTGATACCATTTGGCGCTTTATCCAGCACGTCTGACCCGCCCATCCAGCCCACCTCTAACAATGACAAAGAACATCCTTATGGGTTCTTTGTAACAATGACAATGAGCAATTAGTAGTTGCTGAAAACATAATTTTACTCGCTCACTTCCATGCAATTTAGCATTTTACAATAATATTTTTGTTAGGATGTGCCATTGGATATTTATAATTAAACTACTTATTTGTCCCATAATCATTATTGGAATATTAAATCGATGGTGTAAGTTTTAGCCACAAGAATGCATCACTTGTAAGCAAATGTGTTTCAAATTTTTTCCAAGTCAAACCACCCTGTAAACTGAATGGCAAGTTAAACAGTGAAACCTTCTGGAACAGAGAGCATATGATTTTTCCTTTCAACAGGGAGAGTAAATGACTTCAGTAATGATAAATTAAACTAACCTGTGTGACCAACAGTTCGTTCAGATTCATAAATCTCATGATCATTTCCTCCCTATCAGAAAAGGTTAATTTCAGACAATACAAATATTAGCAGTCTATCAAGAATATATTAAAATTAAACAACCAAGAAATGTAGTGTAAGATATAAAGAGCTACCTTGTAAGTCTTATCTCCAAAAAAGTGAATCTCTTGAAATTCTTCCAAGTATTTCAAACAATAAGTTTTGTCCCAACCTTTGGGAAAGGCCTATTAAAAGCATTTTTCAAAAAGAAATGATGCAAAAAATCAAATTACAAACTCATGTTTTCTCACAAGTAAGAAATTTCTTACGTCAAAGCTAATTTGTCCACCAATGGAAAACGTAAGGTTAAGATGAGCAAATTTTTCTCGAAGGACTTCCACCATTTTCGAACGTATGTTATGAACCTGAATTGTAATTTGATGTCAGATTCAAATTGTTGATATAAAGTTTTGTCCCAAATGTAGAAAAGTTGTGTACCTTATCATATTTCTCAAATTCATCTCTTTCTTCTTGACTGCAGTTTCTCCCAATTGGTGAAACATTAATCATCCCACTTCGAAACTCAATGAAAGTTCCCCTATATTTAAGATATAAGAGGCTCTATAAGATGCTAAAAAGATTACTAATTGTTAAATTAATTTAGGCATTCACTCACCTTTTTATTGGGATATCTAAGTCAGCAAGATAATGAAGGGTAAAATTGACAAAGTCCTGCATAATGGTGTGTTTGTTTAATCATTACAAATTAAAAACTGCAGAAGACATATTATAACAATTTATGTAGCATGGACATCAAATTAGGGGTGTTTGATGTTCATTTAACTAATCATGGTGAACTGTAATCAAATTAGTCAGTTTAAGTGTTTACATAGAAAGTGATTATGAATAATTTTTTGATTATTTAGAGTCAAAATAATCAGACTTGCAGAAGAACATGAGATTTTTTTTATTACTAAGAAAGCTGATTATTGATATAAATGCAAAACTTACCTATCTGTTTTTAGGTTCTTTAGCTTCAGTTAACTGGTTACCTAGTCTTTATACTTCAAGTGGAAATGATCCAAACACACCCTAAACATCTAAGAGCACTTTGTAGATCCATAAAGAAACAGAAGAAAACTCTATACCTTGATCTTTTCCTCCCCTAGAAATGTCTTCAGGCTCTGCACGAGGGAAGAATTGATCCGTTAATATGAAAAGGCTACATAAGAAATTAGTTTTTAAGCTCTGGGACAGACGTAATGATTGATAAAGTGTTAGAGTTTTCTAGGAAAGATTGCATATGATGTTTTCTATGTTTTTAGACAATACCTGTGTTCCAACTAGCTTTCCATCCTTGTAGGCCACAAGGCCGTTTTCAGCAAACACGTAATCATAGTCATTTATGACTGCATATACATAGGAGCTAGATTGTTATTCAACCAAAATGTTACTAGAATATTTTATAAAAAGGTCATGAAAGAAGCGATAACTTTGTTTGCAAAATATAAAAGGAAAGGTGACACAAACAAAAGAATCAACAATTTTTTTTATAGAAGCTGGCTTCAAAAACCTGGGTCAAAAGCACTGAAAGAATTCATAAGATCATCAGAGAAAAAACTAAATTTTCATTTGTTAATATATGCTTGAACTTTAACATTATTGTGCATTCACAGAAAAGAAAAAGAAAAAAGAGAGGGCATAGTTGACCTGTTGGCCCTAGCTGTTCTGATATCTTAACAAGATCAGATCCTCCAACAACGCCAACATTAACAACCTGCAGGCCAAAAATAACTAAGATACTTGTTAACAAGAATAAAATCCCCTCCTCCCAAAAGGAAAAAAGTTCTTTAAAAAAAAAGTCAAGAGTTCAGGGTATAATAATTCATAGTACCTTCCGCAAGTCCTGCATGAATTTCAACATCTTTGGAGTAATACCCTGCAATATTGAGGTGAATTAAACAAAAAATTTATTGTACCTAAAAGTAACAAATGAACACCTCATACACAATGGTGACATATATATTTGACCAAGTAGCGATACCTTTATAAAAGTATGCCAACAAAAGCAGAGGTGTCTACAGTCTACTTGTATGACAGCTTAACAATTGGTAATTTAAACTTAATGCAAAAAAACTGGCTTTCAAAGTACTGAACTTTGTACAACAATACCAAGTATGGTAGGAGACTGTGCGAAAAGGTTTATGTTTACTCCCTCTGGCATCCTGTTATACGATCTTTGGTTTTCTAAGCAAAATCATATTTGAGTTCAAGTTCATCGAATCATGTATCAAGGCGAAACAACAAGTTATCCTGCAACCTATTGCATAAGGTGTGCATTTAAACTAATATATTGTCAAATATTAAAATTAGAATGCTTTCACCCAATAACGTAGACTATATTAGAAAGA
Source organism: Flaveria linearis (assembly GCA_024085815.1). Lineage (NCBI taxonomy): Eukaryota > Viridiplantae > Streptophyta > Magnoliopsida > Asterales > Asteraceae > Flaveria > Flaveria linearis. Next base: position 120,887,188 of record CM044001.1, read on the forward strand.
AAGCTTTTACGGTATTGCCACTCAGATAAACCACTTAATTCTTGCATAAAGTATTTTTCAACATCAAAACTCAGTCATATCGGCAGGATATTCTCTATAATATTAAACTATGTTAGTAAAAAGGATCATAATGTTCTGCCCATCTTTATAAACAAAATCATTGTGATTAATATAAAGGGTTACCTTCCTTGGAGCAGTAAGAGTACCATCCACATCAAATAAAGCGATTAAACCAGATTTTCTCAAAGCCATCCTCTGTCAAAGTCTTACTGCACCAAACATCACATATATACAACAAAGTGAATGAACCATAAGGTAATCACATAATAAGGTATTGTATAATCAAAGAAGATGCAACAATCATGAACTATATTAAACCAACCAGATTCTGTGTATGTGTTATGCTCATCGGTTGTGGTACTGTGTTTTAGATCCACAAAATTATTCAATCCAATGGATAGAACCGCTAAATAATGACACTATGCAGTTGAATACAAAGCCACCGCAACCCATATGTCACCATTAATGCTTTTAGTGCCGTGACTCTTTAAAATAGAAGGTAACTTATTTGGATCTTCTATATTATCATTGGATCAGCAAACCATCCAAGATTCCCATTAGGATGTGTAAGTGCAATTACAGACTACATAATAGATCTTTAATACTATAGAACTTTTGCCCAAAAAGAATAACCATAATGAAAATTTGTAAATTTTACAGCTCTGTTGTGGTTATTTTTAGACTAGCAACATAAGAAAATCAAATTATCAAAAAAGGTGAACAAAATCCCTACAATCAAAACATGTCTTGAACATCCAAGTTCCATTCTTAATGCTAGACGTCTCTCCCCCTTTTAATTCTCACATCTCGCTAATCTAAGTTTTCCGATAGGGCATAAGCAGTGATTTAAACTTGAGACTTAATATTTCCAACCTCAATCCAAAACGGAAACACACCGCTTCGGTATATTGTACAGATCTATATCACAATCGAATCAAACATAAGACGAATGAAATCCCCAACCATTAAACATCTGCCTAAACTATGAAATTCCTTTCAAATGCTACATTTATATCCCTCACTCGGATCAGCCAAGAGACATAGAAAATGATTCAAATCACTGGCCTCGCGTTTCGATTCATAACCTTAAACGACCATTAGCTATCTAGTATACACTTGCAGCAAAAACAATTGATAACACGTATGAACAACAGCCCTATAGTTCAAAATTCACTTCAACCTCCATTGATCTACTCAAAATGCTAAAATCTGCTCCACTTATCACAAACCATAACATAAACATTCAATCAAGATACAATATTATGATTTAACTGATCAATTAAGTTCTAAAACAGTAAAACCCTAACCTACTGCATCAGATACTAGATCAATGGTATAAAAGGGGTGAAAACGAAATCTTACCGCACAAATTGAAGATCAAATTGAATGTTGTTGTGGTGAATGGTGATTTATCTCTTGGAATCCAAATGTAGAATGTTTAGATCTGATTGTGAGAGATATAAATAGGGAATAGAGGGAGAGATTGCTGAAGAGAGACTCAAAGGTGCAGACTATTGTGTTGATTTGGTTTTTGGATCAGTAGATAATATAATATTGGATTTTGTTTTGACCGTTGAAAATTGAAACAAACACCACAAAGTGAGAAAAATGTTGATTTTCGAGAGATTTATTTTAGTTCTTGATATAAATTAGAGATTTGAGATCTTATAAAAGCAGATTATCGGATATTCTTACCTTATATAATCGCAATAATGAGATATTCTTATTTCAAATCATACATACAACAACTAACACCTAAGTAAACTTAGAATCACGGTTAAAAAAATAAATCTAAAATCAAAATTATAATAATCAATATTATTACATAGAAGAGTGTTTATTTTAGGATTAAGAGCAAAATAAAACTTTTGAAAATCACATAATACACTTGTACTTAGTGTCTCGAATTTAATACGTAAAATGATTTCGATACCGCCTTATGTAGCATCCCAACTTGGAACAAGGGTGATAATAAACAACTGATACAGTTATCATAGCGGAAACTTAATATGATCTTGCAAGTTGCTACTTCTAAGTGTCATATTGTCTAATCCATCTCTTAACCCTAAACCCTAAATGTATATTGTTTCGACACTATTAACTCCGACAAATTAGTGTTAGCTCCTACCCAATCAAATATCTTAACTAGGTGCTCAATGATACCTATAGAATTATTATATCTTGTATTAGTGGAGTTTATGTTAGCACTAGATCCTAAAACCACCTCTACAGGGATTCTACTCTATTCCACACATAGTACTTGACCCATTGCTTGTGGGATGACTCGACCCCTAGGGTATTTCACTCACATCATGCGTGTGTTCGATCTACGCGTATAATTCAAGGGTCTATAACCCGTACCACGTGGGTACCCAACTCGTATACCCTTCTGCCTTCAGGTATATAATTTGTTCCTTCGGGCTTCCTTACCCGATAACCTATATTAAAATAAAGACTTACCTCTCAAACCTGTTGAGTGGTGAAGCCACCAATTCAGTAGTGGCAAACAAAGTTGGTCAAAAAGGAAAAGGAAGAACCATCCAGTTTTTTGTGGCTTTAGACAACCATATTTCCAGGCACTTGTTTTCACTATCTAATATCATCTCAGTCTCTATAAATAGAGATCAAAACTGTATTTGAAAACCATCCATGTACATCTGAACATCACTGAATAAATACATCCTAGTTACCGAGAGTGGACGTAGGTCAGTACTGGACCGAACCACTAAATCTTCGTGTGTTCTTGTGGTTGTGTTGATTGTGTTCGTGTGTGTGATATCGTCCGATCCTAACAACTGGTATCAGAGCCAGTGGCTCTCGATCAACACACGAACCAGTAATGGAACAGAGAAGGGAGAAGAAAGAGGAGAAACTGACCTGTTAAAATCGAGACTAGGGTTTCGATTTGGAGACCTCTCTGTTCCCGTTCCAGTCACAGTCACAGCCGCCTACGGTCAGCCGCCTCCAGACAGCCGCTGCCGCCGCTGCCTCCCCCTCCTTGCCGTCGCTGCCACGCCAAACAAGCTGTGATGTCGGTTTGTCAAGCCTAATCAAAAAACAATTTATAAGGTTCCAAACTCACCTAAGATAGCTAGGGTAAGTCGGGTCGATCCACAGGGAATATGTGGAAAGTTTTGTAGTTTAAATCTAAAAGTTGTAGCTTGATTACAAAAACTTAATAAAAATGACTAATCAAGAAAAGTAACGAACTTTATGATTAATTGAGTTGCAAACAATAATGTAAAAGGGTAATCTTCTCCGGATTCAGGTTTACTACTTAGATTTGCCTTGAGTGTTCATAAAAGTCATATAAGCTTAACGGGTCAATTTGGGTAAAAACAATAGATTGAATAAGACTGTTGTTAAAGAACTACTCGAATCATATCTTATGTTTGTGATACTCAATCCCATCCAACATTAACGTTTCCAGATGAAAAGAAATCTAAAACAATCAAAGTGGAACAAGTGAATTGAAAGCAACACACATATTTTAGAGTTTTCAACCAACAAATAATGTACTCGGCTTAAACTACCGTGTTCAAACATTAACTCAACCACAAATCATCAAGAACAAATCATAGTAGTAAACCTTACTACCCAAAGAAGATTACTAGGAGATTAGCTAGACATGGTAATGAAGAACACCAAATCAAAATCAAAATTAAACATCAAATCTAATGTTAAAGGATCAAACCGAATGATTAAAAACACTTGAAAAGCCTTGAAATCGCCTCTCGGGAGCCTCTTGAAGCCTTAGGGACGAAAGGGGGCGACTATGGAAGTGTAGAATGAAAGATCCCTTCAAAACCTAATTTTTTCGGCTTTTAAACGAGTTCAGCACGCGTGGCCACCGTAAGACGTCTCCCCACCGTAAGTTACGGTGGGCACCTTCTGTTTTTCAGCATGTTTCGGCCGTAAGGCATCCAACCCACCGTAAGTCATGGCCGACCAACTTTGTCCAAATCTTGTTTTCTTCATAACTTCTTCGTTCGGACTCCGTTTTACTCCCCGTTTGCGGCCACATTCTCGTAATTGAATTCTCTTTCATCTCATCTATCATGATCTTTGATTATCATCCATGTGCATTCTTCAAAACTCCTCAAATGATTGCGTTTAACCTACAAAACATCAAATCCTCATAGTTAACTTGTTCAACACAATCTCTTACACTTGACCATACTAAATGCATTAAATTTAACCACTTAATCATGATAAACCTCATTCCAAACCCCTAGCATCACATCCCCACACTTGTTTCTCGCTTGCCCTCAAGCGAGGTTGCTTTTAAAAATCAAGAATTCAAGTCAAACAAAAATTAGGTGAGAACATAGACACACACATACCAAACTCAATTAAGATTCATGGGCATACCCAATTCCTAAGTTAGCAACTATGACCCGTTAACAACCACAAACCTCTAACCCGCTGGACTGCCTAACTAAGATTTTCAAACTTTAGGTGGTTCCCTTGCACATATCATACCCCTCACAATAAAACTCTCCACTCGGTGTAATTTCTGGCCCGACCAAAGATGTGCCGGTATTTATGAAATACTCAAGCAATGATGAAAACTAGTGAGCATAGGCTTGTAAAACAATCAAATCTCCACTCACTAACACGAGATTGCACACCAATCATGAGGGCTTTTCAAAGGTTGTAATGTTAGGCTTAGGTTCGGGTAGCGATAATTTAGGGTATAAGTGACTAAAGTGATGAAAAACTTGAGTTAACTACTTTATTCAACGACTTCAAACCCTTTAACTACTCTTTACTTCAAAGCACAATTTTTTTTCTTGTCTAATACTTCCGTCTTTCAACTTCACTATTTCGACATAGTTTTCTTTTCCCTCCATTTCTTTTTTTCTCTTTTCTTTTTTTCTTTTTTTTTTTTAGAATAAAACTTAACAAAACATAACGGGATTTATTATGCTTAACAATCCCTAGTTACATCTTCGAAACATTATATCAAACTAAACTTAACACTATTACCACTAATTAACTCAAATTCCATCACATGGGTAGACAGGCGAATAGGTGTACAAAAGGCTAGTTGGTTAAGAAGTTTAGGGAAACAAATGAATGGGAGAAGGCTCAAAGTTGGCTACTATGGGCAAACATTAAATAGATGGGTCCTATGGGGCTATCCTATGGTTAATCCTAATGCCTCAATCATTTTAGTGGGAATCCCGGTGTCAAGCTTCAATATGCACGCGCTCCACAAGTTCTACCATTAGACTGCATCATTGCACACTCAAACAAGCAAATATATCTAATAATATCAAATAATAGGCTTCTCACATATGGAAACAGTGGGATCGGGCTACCGACATGACATGTGCAAGTTTACTACACCCAAGGTTTGCCACCCCTAGCTAGGCATTCCCTTTCCAACTTCCATTAACCGACCGGGTTGAAACCTTTAGGGAATTAACTATGACCGAGAACCTTAACCAATGATTAGTATTTTAGAGAAAAACGTTAAAAATTTTCAAATTTTCAAATTTTGTCCAAATTTCCATTTCTCCAAAATATGTGTCTACCTATGAATCCCCCATCCCCACACTTGGGATACATTGTCCCCAATGTATGGTGTTTTCTACGGAATTCAACATTTAAATCTCCTTTAGACTTTCCCATCTACGTTATCAAGGTTCTTTGACTCGACTCACAATGTAAGACAAACATGAACATAAACAAGCTACTTATTTCCTAAAACATAACATAAAGAGTTCAGACATCAAACACCACCCGCCCCCCATATTGTTCTATTGTCCTTGCCACCAACCCACATCACATAATTAAATGGTTTAACATAGAGCAAGTGGACCTGATCGATCGGAACAATCACGATCAGTGATTGCCCCCGTAATACCGGTTCTGCCTCGGTCCAAAAAGATCCGTAAGCTCCTCAAACCATTGTCCAAATGAGAATGCACCTGCAGACGCTCCACCACCACTACTGCTACCCTCACCCCATTGTTGTTGCTGCATTTCTATCATCTGTTGTTGAAATTGGATCGGGTCAATCCACTCCGAATGATGCCACTCGGGTCTTGGCAGCTGTTCACCTCCTTCATATGGCGGGAGTGTGGAATAATCAACTCGCGGCGGTGCGGAAATGAATGGTTGTCCATTGTGATAAGCCTCATGATGGCCCAACTGTTGTTGGGATTCCCAGACATTATTAACTTGAACCTCCTGATGCACTAGATTAATCCTGTTCCACCGATTTTGATTTTCTATCACCGCCCTTGCATCATCATCCGCCTGCAACCTGACATGTTGTTGTAAATCCCAGCTATTTTGGTTGTAATTTGGCCAAGTGTCAAAACCATCAGGTCGACATTGTTGCACCCGCAACCACATCTCTTCTGGCATAGCATAAGGTGGTCTGTTATCAGCATCCAACACAGTGTCATTCAAATCCTCATTCCTACCCATATCCTTTTCACTAACATCCTCCGGATCACTATCTTCCCCTGATTCTGCGGTCTTGCATCCAACCTTTCACTTTCCATACATCACCCACTCTATGTTTCCACTGAGCATACCTGTCATTTATGCTCCAAAACCATCCCATTCTCTCCATCAAGGTTAGGTTAAACGGGTCCATATCTTTAACAATATACTCATGTGGGAGCGAATATTCAGAATGAGTCATTACCTTGAATTGTTTCATCAACGCTTGAATTAACCGACAGTGAGGAACAATCTGTTTTCCTTTCGTTTCTCGTGCTAGCCAAATGTTCATCATTGCAAGGTAGCAAAATGAAATCTTGGTTCTTCCAGACATTAATGAGTACAGAATGGGTATGTCACAGAATCGCACGGAATCTTTATCACCCCTCCGGGGCATCACATTTTGCATAAGAATAGATTGCAACAGCCTCGGTTCTTTCTTAAGATGAATTCTTTTGAAAGTGCTCCCCATCCAGGCTTAAACAGTGTATCCCTCATGTCGTCCCAAAGTGGCTCTTTATCGGGCTTGTTCCAGATTACATCCTCAGATGGGAACTCATATTCTGTCAAAGGTAAAGAGTCGAATGATGCTATTCTTTTTAATGTGGCCATGGACATGGTCACCTTAATTCTCTTACATTCCCCTACCAATTTCATCGTTCTCTTGTTAGAAGCCCCTTCCAATTTAAGAGAGCTCATCCATTCGTCAATGCATGGTGCAAACAGTTTGTCTTCTTCTTCATCATAACATTTTAACACCGCTCCCCATCCTAACCTTTCAAACCGCTCATGTATTCCATGGTGAGCAAACAACTCTTCTGGCACCTCTCTTTCAACCAAATAAGCATCCCTTCTATCACGTATTTTTTTCATTTTCTCATACCATAAATATGCTTGGAATCTTGATGGCATTTTGCTTAACGGACCTCCTCTCCAAGTTGGAACATCCTCCATTACTTCGTCCTCCCGTCTTTGGGGCATTGCCTCCTCCTGAATTGGTGCCGGGATAATCGACATCTTTGCCCTCTTAGATGGGCCAGCTGGTTCCTTACCTTTTCTTCCCATCTGCACACACAAACAATAAACACATCAAAAGAACCGCTTGGTCCAACCAACCCAGATGTTAACGAAACAAGTGTGAAATAACCACATCCCCACACTTGCTTCATTGCATGCCATTAGTGGTGGTCACTCTTAGGATGATCATTGAGTTGAGCACTTTTAATGAGTTACATAGCGAACTTCAAACCTTAGCACTAACATAATGCTTTACTATTTTCATTAGATTAGTTTCTCAACAACAATTGATCCACTTTACGCTTTGTGCATTACTAGATGGGAACTTACATGTTTAATGACTACCACTAAAATCAGATGACATTTAACATCACAGGCCAACATCAACCATCAACCTAATCCCATCATAACATCATAGCTAACAAGGTTTGGGCTACATGTTCAATGGGTACCATTGCTTCACACATGGGATCTATCTATTGTAAATTCGTTCATACCAACCATTAGCCACTTTCATAATGCATAGTACAACCATAATGCTAAAAACTCATGTGAACCACTTAACATGAAAATATCACACTTCATCCATTCTTACAATGTGGTGAGAAAATCATACCTTTGTGGTTTTAGGAAGTTAGTATAAACTTTAGCACCAAGAAAATCAACCCGGAAGTGAAAAATTCGAACTTTAAAATTTTAGGGTTCGTGACCCACGTACAGATTTACACAAACGAGTTGAAATTCAAAGAAACTAACCTTGGATTCTTGTTGCTTGCGAAAAACTATTCAACTTAGACTCAAGAACCGCTTGATTTGGTTAAGAATCGGGAAAGTTATGGTTTGGGGGAGATTGGGTGTTCTTGAGAGGTTTAGTGAGGAAGATGAAGAAAAGTGAAGAGAATGGTGGTTTGATCAGCTATTCTTTTTAATTTAAGAGAAAACCAGTTTGATATTTGTACGTAATACCCCCTCCGAGTTTCCCCTTTCTTCATTTTTTTTTCTCCCCTATTTATGGAAAAGCCATTAGCAAAATTGCAAAATAATTCACTCTTCAAAGAAAACCAGATGGAAAAGGGAACGTCCATCTATTTATTTTTTTTTTTATTTTTTATTTATTTATTTTTATTTTTTTTTTTTGCAAAATAATTCACTCTTGATTTCATCATTCAATTCTTGATTATTCACCATCAAAACCCTAAACCTACAATTCATTCATTTTGTTTTCAATTTTCTTGATCAAGCAAAAACAGAACCACAAGATAAAGCCATTAGCAAAATTGCAGCCTGTTCTTCTTCCCCAATCTTTCTCCTCTTCTTTGTCACCTGTGATCTCGGTCTTTGCAACACCACTTCTAAACCAAGCGCCATTAATCTCTTCTTCAAGCAAAATTCGTCTTTGTTGCTGCTCTTATTGGTGGTCAAATAACTCGTTTGACTCTCACCACCCGATGAGGATGATCCACCCCTTTCTGGACTACCTTTGCAGTTCATCATATCATCACACTCCGAACCCTTATCACTTAGATCACCCATCACCAAATCTCTTCGGTTCACAGTTTACACCCAAATCAAAACCGATCGATCGATCGATCAAACCCCAAATCAACGATGATCACAGCAAAAAAAAAAAAAACAAACAGAGAGATAAAAATCAGAGATCAAACTCGATTTCTGATTTCTTCAACACCCAAATGCTTAAACACCGATCAACAATGGTGAAATAGACGAAAAAGGTGAAATAGATCGAGATCAAAGCGGATTTCTTCAGATTTCTTCAAAGATCATCGAAACCCAGATAATTAACCAGCTGATCAATGCAAAATAGCTCACAATGATCTCTAATTTCTTAAGAAATTTAGAGTTTTGAGCTCTAGAGAGAGAGAGAGTGATGCAGGTCCTTTTGATTTGTTTTTTTTTTCTTTCGGTCGCCGTAAGTCTCACGCCCACCGTAAGTCACGGTGGGCTCTTCTGTTTTCTCAGCTCTGCTGCTGCCGTAAGACCTCTCCCCCACCGTAACCTACGGTGGGGGCTTGCTGTTTTTTTTCTGTGAATGTTGCTGCTCCACCGTAAGACCTTGGCCCACCGTAACTTACGGTGGGCACCTTCTGTCAATGTGGGCAATTGTGGCCGTAATTTACGGCAGTGATGCGCTTTACGGCGGCCGGTATGCATATACATATATATATAAAGAAAATGATAACCCCATAATCATAACCCTATACTAAACAATAGTAAACTATCATTTAAGAAAATATATATATATATACCACTATATAAAGAAAATATATATAAATAAATATATATATATATATAATATATATATATATATATATATATATATATATATATATATATATATATATATTTTCACGCAACAATAGTAATTTTAACAAAACCAAAACTAAAATAAACTTACGCTAAATTAATCATAACCCTATACTAAAATTATCATTTAAGCTATCGTAGATATATATATATATATATTTTCACGCAACAATAGTAATTTTAACAAAACCAAAACTAAAATAAACTTACGCTAAATTAATCATAACCCTATACTAAAATTATCATTTAAGCTATCGTAGAATTTTCTTTAAACCCCACCCCCACGTTGTGAATCGAGTCGTCCTCGACTCACGGTTTTGGAAAAGGGAACGTACCTGATTGATTGATGATAAAAAAAAATACGATCGCTTAATGAACAAAACAAACAAAACCAAATGCATGAAACGACGGAAATGTAACGAAAATGAATAAAATAACTAAAAACTCACAAACACGGGTTGCCTCCCGGAAGCGCTACGTTTAAGAGTCTATAGCTCGACTTTCCTTCTACGTAACCTCAGATCGGGTCAGAAATCCGGATGCTAATCGATAGAAGTTCTTCGGTTTGCTTAGCGGGTCCATTCAGATCATTTGGTCGCAAGTATGGTTTTAAGCGGTGACCATTGACCACTTGTCGAATGTGGTCATCGAAATCCTCAATCTCAATGTCTCCCGAGTTCCCTATTCGTATGATTTTGTATGGTCCGGTCCACTTACTTTTAAGTTTACCGGGGAACAGCTTCAGGCAAGAATTGTATAACCACACCAAACTCCCCACTTCAAAGTTTTTCAACCTTAATTTCGCATCGTGCACACGTTTCATCTTATCTTTGTAAATCGTGGCATTCTCGTAAGCTTCTTCCCGTAGCTCTTCCAGCTCCGTCAAGCTTAACTTCCGCTGTTTGCCTGCAGTGTCATAATCAAAGTTAGCCTCTTTAATGGCCCATAACGCACGATGAGCTAATTCTAAAGGCAAGTGGCAACCCTTTCCGTAAACCAACCGGTAAGGGGTGGTGCCAATCGGTGTTTTGTAAGCAGTACGATATGCCCACAAGGCATCATTCAATTTGTTAGACCAATCCTTGCGGTCAGGTCGTACTGTCTTTTGTAAAATCTCCTTGATTTGTCGATTTGACACCTCCACCTGGCCACTTGTTTGTGGATGATAAGGTGTGGCAATCCTATGATCAACACCATATCGCTTAAGCAATTTACCAAAATTAAAATTTTTGAAATGTGATCCCCCATCACTTATGATCACACGGGGCACCCCAAATCGACAGAAAATGTTGGTTTGAACAAATTTGCACACGACACTATGGTCATTGGTTTTCGTGGCAATGGCTTCGACCCACTTTGACACATAATCAACCGCTAATAAGATGTATAAATTGCCAAAGGAGTTGGGGAAGGGCCCCATGAAATCAATCCCCCAGACATCAAAGATGTCGATTACTAGGATTGGTTGCATGGGCATCTCATTTCGTTTTGTGATACTACCCATCTTTTAGCAATTTGTACATGTCTTTGTAAACTCAAAAGCATCCTTAAAAATAGTAGGCCAAAATAGCCCGCATTGTAACACTCGATGCCCTGTTTTCTGGCCACTAAAATGACCGCCACATGCAGATGCATGCGCCAAAGACAATACATCCGGTATCTCTGAATCCGGCACACATCGTCTGATCAGTTGGTCAGCCCTATCTTGAACAAATCTGGATCTTCCCAAAAGTATTGTTTGGCACGTGACACAAAATGTTTCTTCTTCGACTTTGACCAATGTTCGGGAATTGCACCTGCAACACAATAATTGACAAAGTCAGCATACCATGGATCATTAGATGTAGAAACAGACAATAATTGCTCATCAGGAAAGGTTTCATTGATTTCTAGCTCATGTTCATCCAAGTTATGGATGATTCTCGACAGATGGTCAGCCATGACATTTTCCTTTCCCTTCTTATCTCTTATCTCTAAGTTAAACTCTTGCAATAACAGTATCCACCTAATCAATCGAGGCTTGGCATCCTTTTTATTCATCAAATACCTGACAGCAGAATGATCAGAATAGACAATAATCTTACTACCCCAAATATACGACCGAAACTTATCTAAGGCATAGACAACCGCAAGTAACTCTTTTTCTGTGGTAGTGTAATTCAATTGAGCATCAGAAAGAGTTTTACTTGCATAGTAGATAGCCACGGGTTTCTTATCCACTCGTTGACCCAGCACAGCCCCAACTGCAAAATCACTGGCGTCACACATGATTTCAAAAGGAAGTGACCAATCCGGTGATTGCAAAATTGGGGCTTCCACCAACTTTCTTTTAAAATATTAAATGCTTGTAAACATTCATCATCAAAGTTAAACGGGACATCTTTTAGAAGCAAGTTACACAAGGGTTTTGTTATCATACTGAAGTTTTTAATAAAACACCTGTAAAAGCCTGCATGTCCTAAAAATGATCTAATGCCTTTAATATTTGTTGGTGGTGGCAAAGTAGATATAACTTGTACTTTTGCCTTATCAACCTCTATCCCCTGCTTGAGATAACGTATCCTAACACGATACCTTCTTGAACCATAAAGTGGCTCTTTTCCCAACTAAGAACCAAATTCGAGTCAACACATCTTTTTAGCACTTTTTGTAATTGATTTAAACATGATTCAAAAGATGTTGAAAATATTGAAAAGTCATCCATGAAGATCTCCATAGAATCCTCCACCATATCTGAAAAGATACTCATCATACACCTTTGAAAGGTGGCGGGGGCATTGCACAAGCCAAATGGCATTCGCCTAAATGCGAAAGTACCATACGGACAAGTGAAAGTGGTCTTATGTTGATCATCTGGATGGATTGCAATTTGGTTATACCTGAATATCCATCTAGAAAACAATAATATTTCTGACCCGCTAATTTTTCCACAATTTGGTCAATAAAAGGTAATGGGAAATGGTCCTTAGAGGTTGCAGCATTTAACTTTCTGTAATCGATGCAAATCCGCCACCCGGTTACCGGCCGGGTGGCTACCTCCGTACCATCCGCGCCTTGAATAATCTGGATGCCAGCTTTCTTTGGTACTGTTTGCGTTGGGCTGACCCATTCACTGTCAGAGATAGGAAAGATAATACCTGCATCCAACCATTTCAGCACCTCTTTCTTCACTACCTCCCTCATGTTTGGGTTTAATCGCCTCTGAGCATCTCGAGATGGTTTTGCTCCTTCTTCGGTGATGATTTTATGCATGACAATAGATGGGCTGATTCCTCTTAAGTCTGCGATTGTCCATCCTATCGCAGCCCGATGCTTCACTAATACCTCCATCAAAGCCTTCTCATGTTCTTCTGATAAGTTGGAGGCAATAATCACCGGAAGGGTGTTGTTGTCTCAACAAACGCATACTTCAAGTGCTTAGGAAGCTCTTTCAATTCCAACTTAGGAGGCGTCGTTAATGATGGTTGTAGCTTGGTGTCGATATGCTCGGGTAAGCTTTCCACTTGATGGGTCCAAGTAGGTCTACCTTCCTTCACTGCCATCACTTCCATCTCTTGCTCAACCTTCTCCAATTCACTGGTTAGTTCCACCTGATCCCTGTCACAATAAACACACGCCTCTGTGATGTTGTCCTCATTAACATGAAGACCACACCTGTCCATAGTGTCTACCAAGAAGCATTCACTATGGACCAGAGGATTAAATGTATGGGAAAAAGAGTTTATTAATTGCCTTTGATCTCCAAAAGTCATATCAACTACCCCGGTTCTACAATTGATTAGTGAGTTGGAAGTGGCCAAAAATGGACGACCTAGTATACTATTTGTTGGTCATTGACTCTCCCGACACATAATCAAGAACTAAGAAATCAACCGGGTAGTAAAAGTCTTCCACCCTGACAATAACATCAAAGATCATTCCCCTAGGCAGTCTGGGTGTCCTGTCAGCTAACACCACAGTGGTGTGGGCTTTATGTAACGGACCAAAATCATATTGGTCATATAAACTGCCCGGGAGAATGCTCACACTAGCTCCCAGATCTAACAAAGCCCGTGATATGTGAAAATCACCCACCTGAATGGATATCACCGGCTCTCCGGATCTGGAAGCTTGGGTGGAACCGGTTGTCCTGCTAGTATGGCACTCACATTATTAGACACTTTAATTTTCTTGGGTATTTTTGTATTTCTCTTTTGAGTACACAAGTCTTTTAAAAATTTCGCATACGCTGGCACTTGTTTAATTACCTCAAGCAATGGGATATTAACTTTTACTTGTTGAAAAACTTCCCACATCTCATCCTGTTGTGGTCCCCTTTTTCCCGATAAAACCTTTTTACCCGGATCAATTAATGCCCTAGGAAACGGGATGGTATTAGCCTCCACACCCTTTTCCTGAACACTAATTGATTCCTCCCCCATCACCCGATCAATTTTATTTGAAAAAGTTACTTTCTTGGGTGATTTAGGTGTGACAGGTTCAATCTCATAATCACTATCCTCATCCTCATTGACATCCTCCACCACTCCTTCAATGAATTGTGCTGGAGGTTCAACTTTATTATCATAAACCTTACCTGAGCGAAGAATGCTTACCTGGCTAACTGAAGGATGTCTGCTACTTGATGGTCCTGCATTAGAGGAGCTGTGAGTTGGGTTTCTTTGAGTATCACTAGGAAGTTTCCCTGGAGCTTTCTTCAGAATTGCAACTTCCTCAGCCAACTGCCCCACTTGTTTGGATAAAGCTTCAACACTCTTATCTCGAACTTCGTTGGATTTCTTCATCTCCTTCATGAACTCCAACAATTCCCTGTTTGTTGGCTCTGCATTTCCTCCTGATCCACTCTGATCCTGGTTATGCTGATAATTCCTTTGACCACCCCTGTTATTGTTGGGGTTTTAACATGTTTATCAAAGCTTCATACAACTTGATTATATGAAAAACGCAGCGGAATGTAAGATTTAAAACATGTTAAGATCTGATTATAAAACCCATTTTATAATAACCCCAAGCCATGGATCTTCATATACAATGCATACAATAATAAGATGAAAGAACTACAACCTTTGGAGCTTCAAAATCCGAGATTTAAGGGCTGAAATGGATGTGTTCTTGTGGCTAAACTTCAAAGTAGAAGCTCTCAAGATAGCATACCCCAAGCTACTTCAAACACCTTCTATGCTAGGCTATGCAACACCACCTTCAAAACCCTCTTGAAACCTTGATTTTCAGCCAAGAACCCTTGGATCAAAAGCTGAAAAATCTTTGTTTTTCTTGCTTCAAAACCGTAGAGGAAGAGAGAAGAAAGAGAGGATTGCTTGCTTTTGATTTGTGTGTGTGTAAGAGTATTCAAATGCAAAAGCAAGTTTAGTGGAGTTATGGGTTGTATTAAAAACAACAAGAGATGTTTCCCATGAATCATGGGGAGGCGTCCCTTTTGTCTCCCTCCAAGATTCTTTATTAACTTTAAAAAGAATAACACTCTTGCATTTGAGTTTTACAAAATTAAACATTTTAATTTTATAGATTTTACACACTATTATATGTCATTGTTTAACTTATTTAAACAATGAAACAAATAATATGTTATGAACAAATTATCAATATATATATATATAATCTTGTTCATTTACAAAAGCAATGAATTTAGAAAAGCCAGTTTCTAAATTGGTGCTAAATTTATTTGTGTGATCTTATCAACAAATATTTATCGGTGTTTGTTTGGCTTGTTATTGGGTATGACCCGACTTGGATCATATCACACTAGCCACATCAATTTAATATGTATCTTGGGCAGATCAATTCTTTCAATCTCCCACTTGCACAAGATTCATAGAAAATTGATGCAAGTAGCAAATAACGCCTAGCAACGGTTTGCTACCCCTAATGTATATGACTAAGTGCCATTCAATAACATCATCCCTTCCAAGTACCTTACTTGAATATGATTTAGGTGAATCAATCATCTATCCTTTTGTTTCAGATGTCATGTTAAATCCAAGAGACATAGAATCGTCATTCTCCGATGATTTAACTTTAATAGGCCTTAGACATCTAACTCTCAACGAATAAGAGGAACAAATTCCATCTTGACTACATACGTCTCTCACAATCACCTCATATCATACCTGAACTCAGCCTTATGTACTGCCAATTTTCAGAACAGCAAAGTACTAAGTCAAAGTACAATACTTGGTGAATATCAAGACCCAATATGTATCTCAGGTCTGAGGATACAATGATATTCGCCTTTACTCAATATCTCTTATGACTAATCACAAGGATTCCATGCAGAAATAATTGAGAGCGGGTCAGTCCAATATCTATATCCCATAGATATCAATGAACCTTGGTAGCAACCTCTTGCTCTATATTCATACCTTATGAATATCAACCAATCCAATTTCATTATAGTCTTACATTCATAATTGTTCCCACAAGTATGATCGACTACGGACGTTTAGAATAACTTATTTATTCACGGATTTAAACATGCTAAAATAGAAGAACAAATGATAATAATTATCATATAATTAAGTCAAATAACATAAGTTCTAATGTCTAAATACAAATTACAACATCAAACCCAGTCACTTGAATATCTAAGTCCCATGGCACAAGCATGGCTTTCATGCTTTGCTCTTTCAAGGAGCTTTGTGAGTGGATCCGCAATGTTTTTATCAGTGTGGACTTTGCGAATACATATCTTTCCTTTTTCAACTTCATCCCTTATGTAGTTGAATCTCCGTTCAATGTGCCGAGTCTTTTGATGAGCACGAGGTTCCTTGATTTGAGCAATCGCACCCACGTTGTCACAAAAGATCTCTAGGGGATCCTGAATGGAAGGGACTACCCCTAGATCGGCTATGAATTTCTTCAGCCATGCAGCTTCCTGTGCTGCCATTGAAGCGGCGACGTATTCAGACTCTGTAGTGGACAATGCTACGACTTCTTGCTTTGAGCTTTTCCAAGAAACAGCTCCGCCATTCAGAATAAAGATGTACCCCGATTGAGATCGTGAATCATCTCGATCGGTTTGGAAACTCGCATCCGTGTAACCTCTTACAACGAGATCCTCTTCACCAGACCCGTAGATCAAGAACATATCCTTGGTCCTCCTTAGGTACTTCAGAATGTTCTTGACAGCCATCCAATGACTATCACCAGGATTTTGCTGGTATCTACTTGTCATGCTTAAAGCGCATGACACGTCTGGTCTAGTGCATATCATTGCATACATGATGGATCCTATAGCAGATGCATATGGGATTGCCTTCATTCTATTTTGCTCCTCCTTTGAGCTTGGACATTGAGTCGTACTCAATATTGTCCCTCTTTGAATAGGTACACTACCTTTCTTAGAGTTTTCCATCTTGAACCTTTTCAAGATTTTGTCAATGTATGCACTTTGATTCAAACCAATCAGCCGCCTTGATCTATCCCTATAGATCTTTATTCCTAGAATATAGGCAGCTTCACCAAGATCCTTGATGGAAAAACAACTTCCAAGCCAGGTTTTTACACCTTCCAAGGTTGGGATGTCGTTTTCAAATAGTAGTATGTCATCAACATACAATACTAGGAAGGTTATTATGCTCCCACTAGCCTTCTTATACACACAAGCCTCATCAGCGTTTTTGATGAAGCCAAATTTCTTTATCTCCTCATCAAAACGGTGATTCCAGCTTCTCGATGCTTGCTTCAATCCATAGATTGATTTCTTTAACTTGCATACTTTGTTAGGATGTTTTGGATCGACAAAACCTTCAGGCTGAACCATATAGACATCTTCCTCAAGATATCCATTTAGGAATGCGGTTTTGACATCCATTTGCCAAATCTCATAATCATAATGAGCTGCTATGGCAAACAATATCCTTATAGACTTAAGCATTGCAACAGGTGAGAAGGTTTCATCATAATCAACCCCTTGAGTTTGAGTGAAACCCTTTGCTACAAGTCTAGCTTTGTAAGTATCCAAGTTTCCATGCATGTCAGTTTTCTTCTTGAAAACCCACTTACTTCCAACTACTTTGGAATTAAGAGGTGGTACAACAAGTTCCCAAACTTGATTGTCATACATGGATTGCATCTCAACGTTCATGGCCTCAAGCCATTTGTCACAATCCAAATTGGACACTGCATCATGATATGTGGTTGGTTCATCAGAATCTACCACGTAGCATCCATCCATAAAAAATCCGTATCTTTCAGGTGGATTACTAGTTCTACCACTTCTGCGAACGTTTTGTGTGTATTGATCAACCGCTTGATCATTCTCAACATCCTCATGTTGAGTGCTAGTTTCAACCAAACGTGCATCGGGTTGTGAATCTTGATCCTCCTCAAGATCCACTGTTCTACTGCTAGTTCTTTCCATAAGGAACTTTGTTTCTAAGAACTCGCCCTTTCTGGCAACAAATACCTTTTGTTCCAGTGGATCATAGAAATAATATCCCATAGAATCTCTAGGATATCCAACAAAGATACACTTGGTGGATCGGACATCTAATTTGTTTGGGGTGGGAGTCTTAACATAAGCCTCACAACCCCAAACCCTTAAATATGATAGGGATGGAACTCTTCCATGCCATATCTCAAAAGGTGTCCTTTCTACCTTCTTGGTTGGGGCCATATTCAAAATACGGGCCGCGGAGAGCAAAGCGAAACCCCAAAATGATAGAGGCAATGTGCTTCTAGCCATCATAGATCGAACCATATCCAATAAGGTTCGATTCCTCCTCTCAGACACACCATTATGTTGTGGTGTTCCAGGTGGAGTGAGTTGTGAGACAATCCCACAACTCCTAAGATGATCTTGAAAAACATCACTTAGGTATTCACCACCCCTATCGGTGCGGAGAACTTTAATCGATTTGTTGAGTTGATTTTCTACTTCATTCTTGAAGATTTTGAACATTTCAAAAGCTTCATCTTTGTGTCTTAATAAATACACATACCCATAGCGACTATAATCGTCGGTAAAGGTAATGAAGTATCTCTCACCATTCCTAGTTATTGGCTTAAAAGGACCACATACATCCGAATGTATGATGCCTAATAAATCTTTTGCTCTTTCGTTAGTTCCACTAAAGGGTGCCTTAGTCATTTTTCCTTGTAAACAAGATTCACATACATCAAATGAATCATATTCATTTGTTTTTAAAAGACCATTCTTTTGAAGCGTTTGTATACGTTTCTTGTTTATATGACCAAGACGGCAATGCCAAAGGTAGGTATCACTCAAATCTAATTTGAGTCTTTTGGTGGTTGCTTGGTATATAGAGCTATCATATGTTGCGTTTTCATGAACTAATTCATAAATACCATTACAAGGTATAGCCTTAAAATAAAATACATGATTTAAAGAAACATGAATATCATTGTCAACAAACTTGAAATCATAATCATATTGTCTTAAACGGGAAACAGAAATTATGTTCCTAGTCAAGCTAGGAGCATATAATACATTACTTAAAATAACTTCCAAACCACTTGGAAGCTTCAAATGTAGTCTCCTTGGGCTTCCACATGAACCTTTGCACCATTGCCCATGAAGAGACTTATTTCCCCTTTAGCATAATGCTCATTTCTTCTGAACCCCTGCAACAAATTACAAATGTGAGTTCCACATCCGGTATCTAATACCCATGTGTTAGAAGAAATAACATTCAGCTCAACATGTATCATGTAAATTATACCTGAGGTTTGCCCCGCATCCCTCTTTTCTCTCAACTCTTTGAGATAGACTGGACAATTTCTCATCCAATGCCCTATCTCACCACATTTGAAGCATGGGTCGTTCACGGCAACCTTTTGCTTCTTCTCCTTAGGCTTTGGAGGTTGCGCCCT
The DNA here is from genome assembly GCA_024085815.1 of Flaveria linearis. Taxonomy (NCBI): domain Eukaryota; kingdom Viridiplantae; phylum Streptophyta; class Magnoliopsida; order Asterales; family Asteraceae; genus Flaveria; species Flaveria linearis. Next base: position 120,906,901 of record CM044001.1, read on the forward strand.
AACAGCCTTCTTCCCCTTTCCCCAAACTTGCCCCTTTCCTTTAGCACCAGTCGCCTTAGGAGGGGGTAGAGACTTTCTCTTTTTCCCACCTTCATTTATGGTGAGAACGGGTAAAACTCTCTTACCCATTCCCGCCTCAGCCGATTTGAGCATAGAATGAAGTTCATTTATGCTCTTGTCCCATCCGTTCATGTTGTAGTTCATGACGAATGCCTCAAACCTTTTAGTTAGGCCATTAAGGATCAAATCCGTGGCCAACTCTTTTGAGACGGGACAGTTCAGCCTTTCAAGGCGGTCGATGTGGCTTTTCATCTTAAGAACATAAGATGAAACTGATTGGGATTCCTCCATCCGACATGCATTAAGCGCTTGAACCGTTTCGAAGCGCTCCACTCTAGCTTGTTGCTGGAACGTTTCCCGCAACTGAGTGATCATGTCATAAGCTGCATGGAGCTCATACTCCTTTTGGAGTTCGGGTGTCATACTTGCTAACATTAGGCAAGAGACTTGGACGGAGTCTTCCACATATCTAACCCAATCATTATACGCTTCCACATCTTCCTCGTCAGGTTCATCGGGGATGGGGTCATCAAGGATGTAGGCCCGCTTTTCTTGTTTGAGAACAATTCTCAAGTTGCGGTACCAATCCATGAAATTGTTAGGTGTTAGACGATCCCTTTGAAGGATCGCCCTTAGGGATTGGTTGTTTTGGTTTGGTACATCATTATTAGTGTTGTTGTTGTCGGCCATCTACAAGATTTTACAAAGTTCCATTAGTAATTGTTGATATAATTATATTTTATTTATCAATACCCTTTATGTCTCATAGATCATTAATAAATAAAATTTTAGAATCCAACGTTATATTTAAATATTGGTTAGGTGACCTTTATCCCATTATTTAAATAAACAAGGTAGTCATAAATGACAATTACAACCTATTGTAACTTCTAGTGGTATGGGATCGTTTGAACATCTCATGTTTATAACGGCATGTTTATCCCATCAACACCTTTTATAAAATATATTTTAGGTGATCCATTCAATATATTTTACAAATCAAGTCGTCCTACTTACACATACGTGTGAGTTTACTATATAAGTGGTTAGGTGATCTTTATCCCACAAACATGGTATTCTCACCTCAAGTTACAAGTTCCCCAAAGTGGTTAGGTGACCTTTATCCCACTAAGAGTTAGCAAGTAACCTAAGTGTTGTGTAAAAGGATGGTGTTTAACTTGTTTTTCAAAAGGGATTTATAATTTGACAATTCTTGTTTAGAAAAGTCTATGTACCATATGATTGTATGCATTCAACCATATGGTACCCTATTGGTTCTTTTAAATAAAACCCATTTTATTTTGTAAACCATTAATTCCTTTTATAGAACCATTCTACTTATGCTTAATGATTTGAGAACCAATTACTTGTTTGTCGTTTGTTTTAGTTGAGGTTTGTTAATCACATCCAAATATTCAAAACAAACATCATCATATGCATTCAACCAAACATAAACAAAACAAGTCATATATGCATAACAAAGCATACTAAGTTGATCACACTTGTTTAGCCAAAACAAGTGTGTCAAATGGTCATATCCTAAGGGTTTAGAATCATGACACATGGTTGACCAAAGAGACTCCCACTTGAAACCATATCTTCAAGAATCCTCTTTGTCCATCTTTTCTTCAAGTCTTGATCTTGAGCTTCCTTACAAGATATGTATCCTAATACATTTTTCTAGTAAAGATAAACTCCTAATCTATTTATTACAAACCATATGAATAAATAAATTACAAGACTAGACTTGAAACAAAATAAATTATTACATGCCCAAATGATATAACATGACAACCAATCATTCAATCCAAATGGTCTAGGCTTTGTTATGCATAATCAACAACAACATATTCAAACATACATGCGAGGTCGATTTTTGGCAGCCCCTTAAACCCATGTTTTTGGCCAACATAAACCAAGAACTAATGGGTTTAGTCCATGCAAACAATTATCTTATAAACTAGAGTTTTAAAGATCCTAATATGCATAATATAGTATCTTTAAAACATCAAAAGGGGGCACCAAAACAGCCCCTTAAACCCACGGTTTGGTGCTGTCCAAAAGAAATATAAAGTGTAATACATGTATGCATATGTATAAGTGGCTCTTGATGCCATTGTTGGGGTTTTAACATGTTTATCAAAGCTTCATACAACTTGATTATATGAAAAACGCAGCGGAATGTAAGATTTAAAACATGTTAAGATTGATTATAAAACCCATTTTATAATAACCCCAAGCCATGGATCTTCATATACAATGCATACAATAATAAGATGAAAGAACTACAACCTTTGGAGCTTCAAAATCCGAGATTTAAGGGCTGAAATGGATGTGTTCTTGTGGCTAAACTTCAAAGTAGAAGCTCTCAAGATAGCATACCCCAAGCTACTTCAAACACCTTCTATGCTAGGCTATGCAACACCACCTTCAAAACCCTCTTGAAACCTTGATTTTCAGCCAAGAACCCTTGGATCAAAAGCTGAAAAATCTTTGTTTTTCTTGCTTCAAAACCGTAGAGGAAGAGAGAAGAAAGAGAGGATTGCTTGCTTTTGATTTGTGTGTGTGTAAGAGTATTCAAATGCAAAAGCAAGTTTAGTGGAGTTATGGGTTGTATTAAAAACAACAAGAGATGTTTCCCATGAATCATGGGGAGGCCGTCCCTTTTGTCTCCCTCCAAGATTCTTTTATTAACTTTAAAAAGAATAACACTCTTGCATTTGAGTTTTACAAAATTAAACATTTTAATTTTATAGATTTTACACACTATTATATGTCATTGTTTAACTTATTTAAACAATGAAACAAATAATATGTTATGAACAAATTATCAATATATATATATATATATAATCTTGTTCATTTACAAAAGCAATGAATTTAGAAAAGCCGGTTTCTAAATTGGTGCTAATATTTATTTGTGTGATCTTATCAACAAATAAATATTTATCGGTGTTTGTTTGGCTTGTTATTGGGTATGACCCGACTTGGATCATATCACACTAGCCACATCAATTTAATATGTATCTTGGGCAGATCAATTCTTTCAGTTATAACTTCCTTGATTGTATTGATTACCCTGACCCATTGACCTGTTCTGATATTGCTGATGTGAAGGACCTTGAAAATTTGGATTCAACTGATTGTCTGGGTTACCATACCTCAAATTAGGGTGGTTTTTCAAACCGGGATGGTAAGTATTATATGGTGTTGTTACTGTATGGTCGCCTATCACCCTGTACATAATTCACCTCTTCCAACCCCTCATCAAACTCTGGACAATCTCTGGCAGTGTGTCCAGCTTCACCACATCCTTGACATATAGTAAAAGAACTTGTAGCCTTTACTGTAGCCTTACCTGATGACTGACCCAATCTGGAAGTCCTTCTATCCGAATCATCAACCACATTCCTTGATTTCCTCCGAGACTGAGCTTGCCTTTTTGAATGCATACTCATCCGTTCCAATAACTCCCAATCATCATCCTCAGTATTAGTCATGAAGGTTCCTGCACTCGTTGAATTCACATCTCTTACATCTTCAGCAGATAACCCATCATAAAATGAAGAAATCAACTCCCATTGAGGAATGTCGTGATGTGGACAAGTTCTCAACAACTCCTTGAATCTAGTCCAAGCTTCATGGAATGGTTCATCTTGTTTCTGACTGAATGTACGAATGGCATTTCTAGCTTCACTTGTCTTCTGTGGTGTATAGTATTCCTCTAGGAATGCCTGCTGCATTTGCTCCCATGTGTAAATGCTGGCAGCAGGTAGGGAATGAAACCACTTCTTCGCATTTCCCTTCAATATGAACTGGAATAGCACTAACATCACTTCTTCGGGTGTAAAACCTTGTGCCCCAATAGTCTCACAAATGGCACTAAACTCGTTCAGATGCAAATAGGGTTCTTCCTTGGACAGTCCATGAAACTCAGGAAGAATGGCCAAACTATTGGACCTAATCTCAAATGACTTCCCTCTAAATTGTGGCCTGACTATGGGTGATGAAGCTCCAGCAATGGTAGGGCGAAAATGGCTATCAACCCTTGTACATTGGCTTGGTAGGGTTGAAGCCCGGGGTTCCGATTTGCCCGAGGAAATCCTTGCCTTCTACCTTGAACTTGGCCCTGATTTTGCCTATATTGCCTTGGATGTTCATTATGTCTGTATCGGCCTTGGTTGTTATTAGGTTCATTGTATTGCACATCCTCCTCAACATACTCATCTTCGTTCCCATCACTTCGTCCATCTATGTCATCATCCCAAGTATGGATGCTCAATCTGTCAAATTTATCCTCTTCGGCCTCGATCCTATTAACCCCCTTTGATGTCTCATATTCTGTCTTGGGAGTCCATGTTGATAGGGGTTTTGCCTTGGTTGAAGATAAGGGTTTTGTCTTTGAGGTGGTAGGTTGTGTGCAATTGGGTTTTGTGCTTGTGGCTGCAAATTTGGGTATGGTAATGGGTCATTTGGTTGGTTTGGTGGAAGTTGATCAATTGGTGGATTTGGTGGTTGGTCATTGGGTGGATTTTGGTTAAGTGGTGGTGGTGGTGGTGGGTTGTGTTCCATCTTGCACTCTTTGACTGCTCTTGATGATTGAGTTTTTGCACGGGATTGTGCTCGATTTCTTCGAGCGGTCTTTCAACTTCTGGATCAAAGATTAACGGGGACTTGTTCCTTGCGTACCGGGTATGCATGCACGGAGCTGTCACCTGCACACACAAGCACACCTAGCGTAACAAAGAAGAGAAAGTAAATAAAACAAGCTAAACAAGTAAAGACTTAAACTTGACACTTTGCGCACTAATTCCCCGGCAACGGCGCCATTTTGATGTCGGTTTGTCAAGCCTAATCAAAAACAATTTATAAGGTTCCAAACTCACCTAAGATAGCTAGGGTAAGTCGGGTCGATCCACAGGGAATATGTGGAAAGTTTTGTAGTTTAAATCTAAAGTTGTAGCTTGATTACAAAAACTTAATAAAAATGACTAATCAAGAAAAGTAACGAACTTTATGATTAATTGAGTTGCAAACAATAATGTAAAAGGGTAATCTTCTCCGGATTCAGGTTTACTACTTAGATTTGCCTTGAGTGTTCATAAAAGTCATATAAGCTTAACGGGTCAATTTGGGTAAAAACAATAGATTGAATAAGACTGTTGTTAAAGAACTACTCGAATCATATCTTATGTTTGTGATACTCAATCCCATCCAACATTAACGTTTCCAGATGAAAAGAAATCTAAAACAATCAAAGTGGAACAAGTGAATTGAAAGCAACACACATATTTTAGAGTTTTCAACCAAAAAATAATGTACTCGGCTTAAACTACCGTGTTCAAACATTAACTCAACCACAAATCATCAAGAACAAATCATAGTAGTAAACCTTACTACCCAAAGAAGATTACTAGGAGATTAGCTAGACATGGTAATGAAGAACACCAAATAAAATCAAAATTAAACATCAAATCTAATGTTAAAGGATCAAACCGAATGATTAAAAACACTTGAAAAGCCTTGAAATCGCCTCTCGGGAGCCTCTTGAAGCCTTAGGGACGAAAGGGGGCGACTATGGAAGTGTAGAATGAAAGATCCCTTCAAAACCTAATTTTTTCGGCTTTTAAACGAGTTCAGCACGCGTGGCCACCGTAAGACGTCTCCCCACCGTAAGTTACGGTGGGCACCTTCTGTTTTTCAGCATGTTTCGGCCGTAAGGCATCCAACCCACTGTAAGTCATGGCCGACCAACTTTGTCCAAATCTTGTTTTCTTCATAACTTCTTCGTTCGGACTCCGTTTTACTCCCCGTTTGCGGCCACATTCTCGTAATTGAATTCTCTTTCATCTCATATATCATGATCTTTGATTATCATCCATGTGCATTCTTCAAACTCCTCAAATGATTGCGTTTAACCTACAAAACATCAAATCCTCATAGTTAACTTGTTCAACACAATCTCTTACACTTGACCATACTAAATGCATTAAATTTAACCACTTAATCATGATAAACCTCATTCCAAACCCCTAGCATCAAGCTGTTGGATCGACAGATCGCGACAGCCGCAGAAAGACAGCCGCAGACGCCGCAGACAGCCGCAGCCGTCGCTGTACGTCGCTGCCACGGGAGCTGATAATCGAAGAGGGTGGAGTCAACCCTTTGCTGAAATTGGCGGAAGAGGGTTTCCTTTTTTTGTGGTTTGCTTGCTCACAAAGGAGGGAGAAGAGAGCAGATTTTTTTGGAGAAGAAGATCTGTGGTGGAAAAGGAGCAGTTCTTGTTTGGAGAAGAAAAGCATCATTCGCTTTTTTATATGGAAAAGTGATTCTTTTTTTCAATTTTATCAAAAGGACCCCTCAACTTTGACAAGTGTCCCTTGCCAATTAAAGCTTGAAACAGATAAGTTATTTTTTTATTTCTGATTATTACTCGCATAAATTACTACTTAGCAGCACAAACCCGTTTGGTCAGTAGTAATTTGGTAATTTTTTTAATGGCAGAGGACGGTAAAATCAAGATTGATAAGTTTGATGGAACCGATTATGGATTTTGGAAAATGCAAATTGAAGACTTATTATATCAGAAAAGTTTGCATTTACCAATGTTGGGACAACAACCAGATGACATGTACGATGATGAATGGAAGCTGTTGGATCGACAAGCCTTGGGTGTAGTTAGGCTTTCATTAACAAAGAGTGCTGCGTATAACATTGTTAATGAAACAACTACTTATGGAGTATTTAAGGCTTTGTCCAACATGTACGAGAAGCCGTCCGCTTCCAACAAAGTGTTCTCATCAAACAATTGGTTAACACGAAGATGAAGGAAGGCATGTCGGTTGCCGCTCACGTAAACGAGTTCAACTCGATTATCTCTCGTTTAGCCTCTGTTGAAATAAAGTTTGAAGATGAAGTAAAAGCGCTCCTCCTTTTATCATCCTTGCCCGACAGTTGGTCAGGCACAGTCACAGCTGTTAGTAGTGCATCCGGCACTACCAAACTCACTTTTGAGAGTATTCGTGACTTGATCATAAATGAAGATATCAGACGGAGAAGCAATGGCGAGACTTCTAATTCTAGTTCTTTATTACACACAGAAAGTAGAGGAAGAAGAAACGAAAGAGGTCATAATCGAGGCAGGTCAAAATCTAGACGAAGAGGGCAGTCTAAGAACCGAAAAGACATTGAATGTTGGAATTGCAAAGAAAAGGGTCATTTTAGAAGCCAATGTCCAAAACCATCAACATCCAAGAAAGAAGTCAATCATGTTGCATCTGAAGAATGATGACACTCTCATATGTTGTGTTGAGAATGATGTAGAATCCTGGATTATGGATTCGGGTGCTTCTTTTCACGCTATCTCATGCCCAGATATGGCAAAGAATCTGCGAACAGGTAACTTTGGTAAAGTTCGTTTAGCCGATGATCAAATGCTTGATATCACAGGTATTGGAGATGTAGACTTGAAGACCTCATTAGGAACTATATGGACATTAAAAAATGTCAGGGTTATTCCTAATTTGAGGAGAAAATGATTTCAGTTGGAAAATTGGACGATGAAGGGTTCAATGTTCACTTTGGGGGTGGAATATGGAAAGTGATCAAAGGCAATATGGTGATTGCCAAAGGAAAGAAGAAAGGCACTTTGTACATGGCAGATGTTTCAGCCGAAGAGGTTCATGCAACGACCTCAGATCCGAGTCCATCAACTTTATGGCACAATCGACTCGGACACATGGGCGAAAAGGGATTGAAGATTTTGGCTCAGAAAGGGAAGTTTCCAGACTTGAAGAAAGTGGAAACCGAATTTTGTGAACCTTGTGTTCTTGGCAAACAAAAAAGGGTTTCTTTTGAGAAAACAGGGAGAACACCAAAAGCTCAAAAATTAGAGCTTGTTCACACGGATGTATATGGACCAACAACAGTTTCATCTCTAGGAGGCTCAAGCTACTATGTTACCTTCATCGACGATTCAACACGCAAGGTATGGGTCTATTTTCTTAAACATAAATCTGGTGTATTTGATGCTTTTAAGATATGGAAATCTGCTGTTGAAAATGAAACTAATCTGAAGGTAAAGTGCTTGAAGTCGGACAATGGTGGTGAATACATTAGCAAACAGTTTATCAGCTATTGTGCTAAGAAAGGGATCAAGATGATCAGAACGGTTCCAGGAACTCCTCAGCAAAATGGTGTAGCTGAGAGAATGAACAGAACACTAAATGAGAGGGCTAGAAGCATGAGGTTGAATGCCGGGATGCCCAAAACATTCTGGGCAGATGCAGTTAACACTGCAGCCTATTTGATTAACCGTTCACCATCTGCTCCCTTGGATTTTAAATTGCCAGAAGAAATGTGGCTAGGAAGGAGGTAAGTCTCGAACACTTACGTGTCTTTGGTTGTAGTGCTTACGATTTGTTAGATGACAGGGACAAGCTAGACTCAAAGTCCAAGAAGTGCACACTCATTGGTTATGGGTCTGGAGAAATGGGTTACAGGCTTTGGGATAATAAAGGCAGGAAAGTAATCAGAAGCAAGAATGTCGTCTTCAATGAAAACGAATTATACAAAGACAGAAACACCAGAGACAAGAAGTTCAGAAAGAAAGTGTTGAGTTTGAAAGTGGTGGAAAAAGAAAAGAAGCTTCAGTCAACATTCCAGAAAATGGGAATGATTCAAGCGACAGTGAGAGCTCAAGGGATGATTCTAGTAATGATTCTGAGGAGGAAGAAGAAGAAGTTGCTCCTCAAACTCCAGAATCCCCAGTAGTAACACCTCAATTTCAACCAAGAAGATCCTCCAGAGTCATCAGACCACCAAACAGATATTCACCATCTGTCAATTACATACTTCTGACAGAAAATGGTGAGCCCCAGTGTATTCAGAAGCCATGGGGATGAAAGATTCATTGCAGTGGGAGCTAGCAATGAAAGATGAAATGAAGTCGCTTGAGAAGAACAAGACTTGGCACTTAACAAAGCTTCCAGCTGGGAAGAAAGCTCTTCAAAACAAATGGGTCTTCAGGGTCAAGGACGAACATGATGGTACCAAACGGTACAAAGCAAGATTGGTAGTCAAGGGGTTTCAACAGAAAGAGGGAATTGATTTCAATGAAATTTTCTCTCCAGTGGTGAAGATGACTACAATCAGACTTGTTCTCAGCATTGTAGCAGCAGAAGGCTTGCATCTAGAGCAGCTAGATGTCAAGACAGCTTTTCTACATGGTGACCTAGATGAAGACATCTACATGACACAACCAGAGGGTTTTCAGGTTAAAGGCAAAGGAAACCTGGTGTGTAAATTGAAGAAGAGCTTGTATGGTCTAAAACAAGCGCCAAGACAATGGTATTTGAAGTTTGATAACTTCATGAGAAGAGTTGGTTACAAGAGATGTGACAATGATCCTTGTTGTTACATTAAGAAGTTCAAGGGTTCTTATATCGTTCTACTACTCTATGTAGATGATATGTTGATTGCAGGTTCAGACATGGCAGAAATCAAGAAATTAAAGAAGCAAATGTCTGAAGAATTTGAGATGAAAGACTTGGGAACTGCAAACCAAATACTCGGGATGAGTATTTCAGAAACAAAGATGGTTCTTTGACACTCTCTCAAGAAAAGTACATTAAGAAAGTGTTAGAGAAATTCAGCCTTGAAGATGCCAAGATCAGAAGCACACCTTTGGAAGTCACTTTAAGCTTTCTAAAGATCAGTCACCCAAATCAGATGAAGGCAAAGAAGAAATGGCTAAAGTTCCTTATGCATCAGCAGTTGGTAGCCTCATGTATGCAATGGTATGCACGAGACCAGATATAGCTCATGCAGTGGGAGTTGTTAGTCGGTTTATGTCCAATCCGGGGAAAGAACATTGGGAAGCAGTTAAATGGCTGCTAAGGTATTTGAAGGGTACTTCAAAAGTGGCATTGCAATTTAAAGGAAAAGATGTTATTCTGAAGGGTTTTGCAGATGCAGATCTTGGTGGTTGCAAAGAGTCATACAAAAGCACCACCGGGTATGTCTTTATAGTGGGAGGCACTGCGGTAAGTTGGATGTCCAAACTACAAAAAAGTGTTGCCCTTTCAACCACAGAAGCAGAGTATATGGCAGTTGCTGAAGCAAGCAAAGAGCTTATATGGTTGAAGAATTTTCTCAACGAACTTGGCAAAGAACAAGATGATTGTGCATTATTCTGTGACAATCAAAGTGCAATTCATCTTGCAAAGAATCCTGTCTTCCATTCGAAGACGAAACACATACAACTGAGATATCACTTCATCAGAGAGCAAGTTAGTGAAGGCACTCTAAAGTTGAAGAAGATCAAAGGAAGTGAAAATCCATCTGATATGTTGACTAAGGTTGTCACCTTAGAGAAGTTGAAGCTTTGCATAGCTTCAACTGGCTTTCAGGATAATTGAAGAGAAGGCCGGGTAACTAGGAAGGATCGAAAGATGAAAAGTTTACAGAAATACAGATGCATAGCTGAAGCACAGATGAAGATTGTTCTGTGGCTTCAAGTGGGAGATTGTTGAGTGGTGAAGCCACCAATTCAGTAGTGACAAACAAAGTTGGTCAAAAAGGAAAAGGAAGAACCATCCAGTTTTTTGTGGCTTTAGACAACCATGTTTCCAGGCACTTGTTTTCACTATCTAATATCATCTCAGTCTCTATAAATAGAGATCAAAACTGTATTTGAAACCATCCATGTACATCTGAACATCACTGAATAAATACATCCTAGTTACCGAGAGTGGACGTAGGTCAGTACTGGACCGAACCACTATAAATCTTCGTGTGTTCTTGTGGTTGTGTTGGTTGTGTTCGTGTGTGTGATATCGTCCGATCCTAACAAAACCACCAGTCTTCTGCTAGGTAGCACCATTGCTACATGCTCACCAACTAAACAAAACTAAGATCGTTTCCATTACCCAACATGCATTAAAACACATAAAGTTATTCTAATCAAATGAGGCTGTGTTTGATTTCGGCTGACCCGGCTGACCGGTTGACTCGGTCAGCGGGTCAGCCCGTTTGTTTTGTAAAAATGGTGCTGCTGACCGAGTCACTCGGGCTGACCACCCTTTTTTGTGGCTGACCCGGTCTTTGTTTTTGAAGGTGCTGACCCGGTCCGAGGGCCTCCCAATTTGCAAACAGCCCCGGACTAAAATGAGAGCCAACGCCCTTTATTTTTAGGCCATTTTTGGGACTCTTATAGACCGTAAGGTCCAGAGGTTACAACACGAACCTTTTGAAAAGCTTCGTCACTATACGTGTCAAAACCTTATCATTCTCTAACCGCCCAAGGTTACGGATTGTAAGTAAAGGGTTATGGTTCGTAAGCTTTCTCTTTCTTATCCGACTCGTCGAGAGCTTTTCATTGGCTGGTAATGGATCTCGTAACTTCATTCCTAACTGAGCTATACTTATTTAAAGTTTGGGTCTTCCATTCCATCTTAAGTTTGTTAAATTTTGAAGAGTTACGCCCTACTTTCTATCTTCCACAACAAAGCAAGATAGTAAACCTTAATACGTCATTTGTAGGATAACGTGGTCCTTCAGCTCGCTCCTAAAAACATTAATATTGTGCCTTTTAAACCTTGTGTAGTTTGATAGTGAGCATACACATGGATGGGTTGCTCGCAAAAATTCATATTTAAAGGGCATCTATTGCCTTTGGTTTATTGTAATTTGACACTTAAATGGACATTCGGAGTGGTAATATACCTTGTCTCTACACCATTGGTCAAGATTTCACATCTTACAAGTGGTATGTGGTGTAGAATAAGAGCCCTCAGAGAGGGAAAGAAAAAAGACAACTTATGTCGCTGAAAGCTATGATTCTACACCTATACTACAAACTTAGAATATGTGAAACAACTTATGCAAAACTACAATATCACAGTTATTAAAAGAAACACCGTTTACAAAAAAGTATCTAAAAGTCTATTAAATTATTATTTTAAATGACAGACTTTTACATATATATAGTTCTCATATTGGACGGCTATTTCACTAGAGAGGTGAGATGAGAGCAACTTTACCTCTATTCCAGGAAAAAAAGAAGGATGTTCTTAAGAGGCGAGAAGTGTAAACAAACCCCTATCTTTCCTTGTTTTTTTATTAAATTATAATGAATAAAGGTAACATTCTACAGGGATGACAACAAATGATGATCAAGAATCAAAACTAGTTTCAGTTAGCAGATCTACATAACATTAACAACAAACAATTCGAGTACTCCTAGCCACGTACTTTAGCCGCTAACGGGACCCTCTTATAATCTTAACTATCTGCACAGCGTCATTCAGGCTACTTTATTTCTCATGAACAAGGGGACTGTAAACGGGATACCACATGTTGCTTGTTACATATTCAACAGTTTCTTCCTGCATTTGACATTAGAATTAGTTTTAAGTAATGGCATTCGTCATATTAAAATTGTAATTTACTGTTAAAATGTGGCGATTTGATATGTACTTTTGACATGCATGCGAGCTCTTTGGGTCCCACTTCACCACGTCCTTCTGCTACTTCTTCGAGGACTGCTGCCCGCAGCACAGCTGCTCCTACCTCAGCAGTAATATTCCGGATACTGCAATCATAGAACGAGAGTAGATGATATTGAAAATAGAGTAAAAGTGTTGACCTTTTGCAGGGTATCTATACGTAGCAGTTGTGACTTGTTTACTAATGAATTGATCAATCTGGGTTATCATTTTTCCTAACAGGTCAAACGGGTCAATTCAAATACATTTAACTACAAGAACTAGATTATAATTGTAATAATAGAACCCGTTTAAACAACCAAACCCTCATGTAATAACATTCTATCTCATCAAAATTGTAAAAATTGTCATTTAGAACGACTCATGAAAAGCCAAATGTAGATTTTCTTTCTGGAATAGAGGTAGTCCATAACTGCCCATCCCTAATAACCAGATTGAGCCACAATTTCATTGTGACAACTTTTAAAAGATCTGAAATTAAAGTGAAACTATTAGAACGGTACCTGCCAATAGATGGATAAAATTTACCCTTCTGAATCTCTTCTTCTGTCATATATGAGGCTAGACTGAATACATGAAAATAATTAGTTAGAATTCACCCTTATAATCATTCTAAATTTTGGGAACATATTAGATATTTAATATTTTAATATAACAATAGAAAAGGGCCTCTGTACAAATGTTTGGCTTTAAAAAGGACAGGTTAATTAAGGCCGCCAGGAAGCTGAAATTTAAAGCACGAATTGTTTAAAGGTTGTAGTTCCAAATCCTCTATGTGACTACAAACTATGAAAGAACTAAATAAAATTTATCAGTAAAAGAACTTCTAAGATATGTTAAAGGTTCCAAAAATAATCCTCTTTATGTAGTGTTCATGTAAAGCAGTGGTTGAGAGGAATTGGAAAGAGTGAAGCACTGAGAGCACATATTTCTAGCAATTCTATCATGAAGTATCATGCAAATACAATCACATATTAAAAGATGTATATAAAGTAACTATCATCTTATATAAAAGGTTCATACCATTCAGATGCTGCTTGCAACATTCCATCAGATACAATACGAGCACCAGAAAGCAGAGCTCCCAAACCAATCCTAGATAAGCAAAGATAGCAAATAAAATATATTTATTTAAAAGCTAATAATAGCAAATGTATAGATATATATAAGTACATACCCGGGAAACAGATACATGTTATTTGCTTGATTTACATGGCCAATTTTCCCATTTTCTGCCCAGGTGTCAATGAAGTTGGTGAGAAACAGTAGGAAAAATAGCATAATCATGGAAAATTGAGTCAAGTAGAAATGGCAAAATAGACAGGTTTGGTAACAGCAGTTTCAGAGGGGTCCAAACTGGTAGGAATTTTGGCACAGCTTGGGTGAACCAGATGCACCGTGCTCAAATATATTTTTCTTATTCGGCAAATAGGATAACCAAAATATATGATAATCTAGTTTTTTTTTTATAAAATGATTAGAAGGTTTAATGCAATAGAGATGCACTTGGGAGGACCGGTTTTATCTGTTAGACATGTGCACACAGTTTTATTTTAATTTACATGTCTTATCCAATAGAGAGAATATATGTAATCCAAATCAACTCATAAGTAAATGAGTCGAAATTACCAGTCTATTAGCAAACCTATATGCAGAAATAATTGGAATTAGCTGAAAAATCATACCAAGTTCAACATTCTGGAAAGGGCTTCCACTTCCAAAAACTATGTTTTCACCAGCGTGCTTGAAAGCATCAGCAGCAGTGCATTCAGCTGTTTCATGAAGTTATAAATATCAACAAATAATTAAAGTCTTCCCTAAAAGAAGCATATATGGACTTTATATAGACGAACCATTATCTGTGGGATTTGACATGGCAAAAATAGCAGGTTTAGGGGAGTCGGACTCTTGCATGGCTTTAAGCACCTGAATATGCATACAAATCATTAAAAGATATCACGTGTAAATAAACACAACAAAGCAACCCATTCACAGGTGGTCAGGTGGATAACTTTTATAATATGATAATAATCTAATTTTTTAATAAATTACATTAGGAGGTGTTAGGTCTAGATTGTATAGGGCTAGATAAATTTTGTATAGGCTTAGTACTTGAAAATCAAGTCTTGTAATTAACATTTGTAACAGTCAAAATATATATATATGTGATTTTAATCTATAGGTTAACCCATATATGTATGTGTGTTGGTTGTGACTTGACAGGAAAAAACAATATACTTGGATGGATTTACTGAAATTGACCAAGTGTAGGAAACATCTACGGATGAACAATTTTGTTAATCCGTAGATATGTTTCATACAAGATCAGATGACCGTGTAAGTTCCTACGGATGATCAAGTTCCATGAAGTGAAGACTCCTACGGGAGGAGGATTATCTACGGAAGAACAACATTCCTACGGAAAAGCAAATCATCTACGGAAGAACAGAAGATCTGCGGAAGGCAAGACTCCTGCGGAAGACCATTATACTTGTGTGATTATCAATTCCAAGAAGTCAAACAAGTCAACAAGATCAATAACAAATCCCGAGAGATCCGGTGTTTCCTTAACCGACTCAAATCATCTATAAATATGAGTCCTAGGTTTCACATCTCGATGAACACAATCAATCAATATTACGGCTGTCAAGTTACACCATTGTGCAACCCTAATCGCCGTCGCATCAACATCAACATTATTTGATACACTGTATTCGATTGTTTATAGTATTCATATTATTCTTTTGTAATCATTACATTATAGTTAATGAAATACATTTGAATTATTATAGATTTCGTGTTTACTGTGTTTCTGTGGTTGTGTTCATAATTAATCATTCAAACAATTAAACGTCAATTAATGATAATTCCGCGATCATTAAATTGATTTATTTTAATACTGATAATTCCTGAATTGCGATCCTTGGATTCACAGGTGGTATCAGAGCCATTGGTGCTCATTGATCTAGATCAATTGATCTATCAGTATTAAAATTATTTAATTGATTTTCAAACAATTAAATCAACGACTTGTCTTTCAGCAAGCATTCTCTTATTGCTTGTTTGATTTAGATCTATATTCAAATCCATTGAATACTAGATCTGCGTCTTTGATAGATTTGTCAATTCAAGCACTTAAATTTTAAATCTTGTTTTGCAGTTAAACATGAGTACTTTTGGAGGAGGATCTTATCAACCACCAAAGTTGGAAACAAAAGCTGATTTTAAATCCTGGAAGATCAAGTTCAGAAATCATGTGAACTACACTGATTCTGACTTGTGGGAGTCCATCACACAAGGTCCTTATATTCCACCCACTCTTGGGCCGGATTATAATGACAAAAACCAGCCAATCAGCACTAAGGACTTGCCACCTGATGATGTCAAGAAGGTTAAAGTCGATATTAAAGCATACAGCTTGCTTAGTATGGCTTTACCTGAAGAAATCTTGATCAGGTGCGAGAACTATAAAACAGCAAATTCCCTATGGAAGATACTTCACACTCTCTGTGAAGGGAGTGATGAAATAAGAAGCATAAGGAAAGACACCCTTAGATCACAGTATGAAACCTTTCATCATATTGAGGGTGAGTCAATTCCTCAGCAACTCCATAGATTCATGCAACTCGTGACTGAGATGAACATCTTGGAGTTAAAATACACAACTGAGGAATGAACAAGAAGATGCTCCATACTTTGCCTGAAAGTTGGAAGCAAACAGTCTCCATGTTCAAAAACACCATAGATCTGAAGACAACTGGTCTAGATACACTAGTTGCCAAGGTTGAAGCACTTGAACTGGATGAACAATCAAGAAACAAGAGTGTGAGAACTCATGTCTCACCTTATCACTTCAAGGAAACAAGAATGCTGGTAGTGCATTTATATCTCATAATGAAGATGATAACTCTTGTGCTCTGAGTGACAATGAAGAAGAAGTAAGCTTCTATGCATCTAAACCCACTAAGAAGTCATCTCAAAGTAAATCTCAAAAGGAAAAAGGGAAAGCTACAGAGAAAAGAGAGACATCAACAACGGCTAACTCAGAACCAATCACTGTGATATTGGATTCTGAAGAACAAAAAGCAGCCTTTGCAGCTTTCGGCTCAAGCTTTCAAGCATATCTTGGCAGTTCCCTTACAGCAGCAAACATCTGTCAGCAAGACTTGGAGGAACTCCCTCCGGATGTTGTAGAAGAGATGGATCTACAATGGCAGATGGCTATGATTGCCTACAGAGCCAAGCAATATCTTCGAAGAAACAAAAATCTGGCAGCAGCTAGCAAAACATCAAAGATTGGAGTGGATAAGTCTAAAGTCAGATGTTATAAGTGCAATCTCTATGGTCACTTTTCTAGAGAATGCAACCAACAATCAACTCCACAGTATCAGCAGCAGCAGCAACAAAATCAGCAGCCAACCTCTCAAGATCTCTGCATAGACAACCTCAGCTCACATCCCCACCAGCCACAAATACATCAGCAGGACCAAGTAACTCTAAAGAGACAGGGCTGATCATACTTCAGGATGGAACTTGTGACTGGAGTTTGTATGAGAAGGAAGTGATAGAGGAGAATCAAGCACTGATGGCACATATGGAAAACAAAGTTCCTCCAATGGCCAAAGAGGTAAAAGAGAGGTTATGTTCATCAACTTGTGTTGAGGAAGTTGAAAGATATAGAGTCCATGCTCAACAACTGGCTGATAAAGTAAAAGAAACTATGGTTTTAAATGAATCACACTTAAGAGAACAGAAACTATATCAAATCAAAATAAACTCTTTACAAAAAGATTTAGAAAAATATGTTTCTGAAAACTACAGCCTAAAAGCCCAAGTTGAGCATCTGACCACTTCCTTAACAAAATCCATGGCTGATCATGCATCTACTGAAGTGAAACTTCAGAAGTTTCAATTATCATCTCAGCAATATGAGAAGTTACTCAATTCTCATATTGAATCAAAGAACAGGTCAGGGTTGGGTTATAATGCAGTGGCACCACCTATTAATAATAACTACACACCTTTACCTGAAACAATGACTAACAACTTGTCAAATCATTTTGTGCAAAGCACCAACATTGACATAAAAGATAGTCAAATAAACAACAATAAAGCTGAGATGAGTGAAACTGAATCAACTGAATCAGAGTCAATTAAACATAATGAATCAGATTTTGATAACTATGATGACCTGGATGATTCTGATGAACATGATACTGTTCAACTGAACATTGGTAAGAATGTTCAAGTTGAACCTGGTCTTCCACGAGTCCTTGAAGAATCAAAGCTGCAATATCCGCCAAAGCAACGGAACATGCTGAAGACCATTTGTAAGAGGATTGCTGAACTTAATGAAGGATTACAAGAACTGCATCTTCCCAAGATCGATAGCTGCGGATCAATCACAAAATCACCTTTGTCATCTGATAAAGGTAAGAAATATTCAAACAAGAATCCTCGGAAAGAACAGACTGAGGAATCCGTAGAACATCTGCGGAAAGCAAAAACTGCCAAGTCCGTAGATCATCTGCGGAAGACAAAGACTAATGATTCCGCAGAAAAACAACGGAAGAAAGATACTGATACTGTGGATGAGATAAAAAGGGAAAACATCAAACATGCTCACAAAAAGCTAAATGTCAAACAACAGAAGCCATCCACAAATAAACATGAAGAATTACCAGCTGATGAACCCAAGAAGAAATCAACTGATGGCTCAGCTAGTCAGAAAAAGACCAAAAAGAAGGCTGAAGAAGAAAATTCTGAGAAATATTGCAAATGGTGTGATATGAAGAATCACAGCACTGATGAATGCTACTTCAGTAGTTACTGTTCCATTTGCAACATGAACAATCACATGACTGATGACTGTTTCTTCAACAAACATTGTGCCATATGTGACAAAAATAACCATTCCACTCAGGAATGTTATTTTAATAAGAAGAACAAGAAAAAGAGCAACAAGAAATCACAAGGTGCATCATCAGACTCAGAAAGTGACAAAGAGATAAAGCCTGAGAAGGAAAAACAAAATTCAAAGAAAAGATCATCTGTTGCTGACAAGACTGTGAAGAAGAAAATGCCAACACAGGCTAAGACACCTCATAAAAGGGTGGATTTGTCTGATAAACAACCGGAAGCTGTTGATGATTTCTTTGACAACTTTGATAAAGGAACTCCTGTGTCCCAATCAAAACAGAAAGATGAAGAAACCTTCAAGACTACAGGATCTTCTTCAAAGTTAAGATACCAACCAAAACAAGCTAAGTTGAAGAAAGACTCGGATAAGCATGAAGACACTCAAAACCCGAATCATCTTCAACAGAATCATCCTCACAAACATCAGATCAAAAAGAAACAACTAATACTGAAACTTCACGATTAATTCATGAAGGAGTAACTATTGTTGACACAACTGGCAAATCCAAGACAATTAAGCCTTGGGTTGTCAATTCTAATTAGTTTTCTTTTTGTTGTGCAGGAACAATTATGGAGAGCTGACAACAAGTGGTATGTTGACAGTGGTTGTTCCAGACATATGACAGGCAACTGTGCACTTCTCCATGACTTCAAACATAAACATGCCTCTTATGTGGCATTTGGTGGGGATAAGAAGGGAGGTAAAATTGTTGGTGAGGGAATGGTAACTAACGGTGTGTTAACATTTGAAAAAGTAAATTACTGTGAAAATTTGCAGTATAATTTACTTAGTGTTTCCCAAATTTGTGATCAAATTATTTAACACTCTTTGATAACACTAACTGTTACATTCTTAAGCCAGGGTTTACAGTTCCAGCAGACTGGATACTTCTTAAAGCATCAAGAAAAGGCAACACATATATTGGATATGAACAACACAACACTCACAAATCATGAGACATGCCTGTTGTCCAAATCTTCCGAAGATGAATCTCAATTGTGGCATAGAAGGCTTGTCCATTCCAACATGAAGAACATGAATAAATTGGTGAAAAATGACTTAGTCATTGGATTACCAAAGAAAGAATTTCATTGTTCTAATCACTGTTCTTCATGTTATAAAGGAAAACAACACAGAGTGTCTCACAAATCCAAACAATCAACACTAACACTACACCACTAAATTGCTTCATATGGATCTCTTTGGTCCAACCAATGTGCTGAGCATTGGAAAAAGGCAATATTGTTTGGTGATAGTTGATGATTTCACTAGATTTACATGGGTCTTTTTCTTAAAACATAAAAGTGAAACATCTGAAACATTAATGGACTTTGTAATCAAGATTGAGAATCAACTTGATTTAAAAGTTAAAATTTTTAGGAGTGACAATGGAACTGAATTTGTTAATGCTGATTTGGATTCTTTTTGCAGGACTAAAGGAATAGCTAGACAATTCAGTGCCCCAAGAACTCCACAACAAAATGGAGTGGCTGAAAGGCGAAATAGAACACTGATAGAAGCAACCAGAACAATGCTAGCTGATTCTCAGCTGCTCATTACATTCTGGGCAGAAGCTGTGAATACAGCCTGCAACGTTCAAAACAGAACTTTGATCGTCAAAGTACATAATAAAACACCTTACGAACTCTTATTTAAAAGAAACCTTTTATAGGATATCTTAGAGCTTTTGGTGTCATGTGTCTGTTTTAAACACTAAAGAACAATTGGGAAAATTTTCTGAAAAAGCCTATGATGGTTTCTTTGTTGGATATTCATCCACTTCTAAATCATATAGGGTGTACATTCCAGAACATAACATAGTTGAAGAAACTCTCAATGTTTCTTTTGATGAATCCATGTTTACTACCAATGTAAAAGGATCATCTTGGTTATTTGATATAGATGCATTAACAGAATCATTTAACACTGGTTATTTGATCAATGCAGGTGCTGCGGATACATGTTATCCCTTTGTGCCCCCAAGTGTGCATGAAGTGCCTTTAACAGCTGATCCACCAAGAGCACGTGTGCCACCTGAACCACAGCAAAGATCAAGTCAGCAGCATGAAGCTATTTCTGGAGAAGCAAACTCATCATCCCCAGCACATGTAAATTCATCAGCAGATGTTCCCTCATCCGTAGATGTTACTACTGATGCTAGAAATGAAGAGGAGGCAGTCATCCAACCACCATTACCAGCTGACCAACATTGTTCATCCGTGGATGATGTAACTCCTACGGAAGTACAACATACTGCTTCCGTAGAACTTCCTGCGGAAGAACAAAATACTGCTTCCGTAGAACTTCCTGCGGAAGAACAAAATATGCTTCCGTAGAACTTCCTGCGGAAGAAGACAAAGCAGCCAATCAAACACCAGCTGATCCTAACGACCATGAGTCTTTTGATTATTTCATCGACTCAACTTCTCAGCTAACACCATCTGCTTCAATGGGCTTCTTAAACTTAGACTCCACAGTTCAAGTTGATGCTGTTTCAACAAGCAGAGTACACAAATCTCATCCAACAGACAACATCATTGGGGACCTGCATGTCAGAACCACAAGGAGCAAAGGAGGTGTGGCAAACATTTGTTTGTTCACCTGCTTTTTATCTCAAACAGTCCCTGCAAACATCACAGCTGCACTGAAAGACAACAGCTGGATTGAGGCCATGCAAGAAGAGTTGCAACAATTTAGAAAACAAAAAGTGTGGACTCTTGTCGATTTGCCTTCAGGTCAACATCCAATTGGCACAAGATGGCTTTTCAAGAACAAGCTGGATGACAGAGGTATCATAGTAAGAAACAAGGCCAGACTCATTGCACAGGGATACACTCAGGAAGAAGGAATAGACTATGATGAAGTCTTTGCCCCAGTTGCAAGGATTGAAGCTATAAGAGTCTTCCTAGCCTATGCAGCATTCAAGAAGTTCACAGTCTATCAGATGGATGTCAAGTGTGCTTTCCTTTATGGGAAAATTGATGAAGAAGTCTATGTGGCACAACCCCCTGGTTTTGAAGACCCTGATTATCCACATAGAGTATACAAGCTTGACAAAGCCTTGTATGGTCTTCATCAAGCACCCAGAAAGTGGTATGATACACTATCATCCTTCTTGCTGAAGAATGGGTACAAGAGAGGAACTATTGATCAGACACTTCCTCAAACAAGAACATCAAGATCTTTTGGTTGTTCAAATATATGTTGATGACATCATATTTGGATCCACCAATAAGAAGCTGTGTCAAAACTTTGAAGACTTAATGAAATCTGAATTTCAGATGAGCTCCATGGGAGAATTGACTTTCTTCCTTGGCTTACAAGTTCATCAGAAACCAGATGGTATTTTCATTAATCAAGAGAAGTACATTCATCAAATTTTGAAGAAGTACAATCTTGCTGATTCCACTTCCTGCAAGACACCAGCATCAACAATAGACAAGATTGTGCCTGACCCTGCTGGCAAATCCGTAGATCAAAGATTGTACAGATCTATGATCGGTTCTTTAATGTATCTAACTGCCAGTAGACCTGACATAATGTTTGCTGTTTGTGTTTGTGCCAGGTATCAATTGTAACATCGTGTATTTTTTTTAAAAAAAAAATATATAATAATAATAATTCTTGTTTAATACGTCGATAATTACAACAAATATAATAATAATTATAATAATAATAATAACAATAATAATAATAATAATAATAATAAAATAATAATAATAGTAATGGTGATGATATATTAATTAAGTATAGGGGGTATTGTGCAATTTATAAAACTTAAAAAACTGAGTTTCTAGTCAAAACTATCAAAGCATAAACCACAGGGACCATTCCTGTAATTTACACAAACACCCAACCCCACCCCCTGTCACCGTTCGAACCCCGCTGTGACCACCACTCACCATTTTCGGCCGACCATACCTAAATCGAGCACCAAAACGCGTAAAATAATCAAAATAATCAAAGTGGAAGAACCCTTTATCGGTTTTAAGCTATTAACATCACGAATTTCATCTAAAACGAACTCAAACATCACCATTCGAACACCTTCAACCCGTCGACCTGCAACTTGTCGAATCCAATTCCCGAGCGATTTTAACTCAAATTAACATAAGGCTTTGGTTCTAGATCATCATTCAAAGCTTCCCTAGAGTTTAATTCGATTATTATCACTGTTTGAGCATCAAACGATCCTCACTGTGCCGCGACCTGTTCTTCGTTGGGATCAACTTCAAATCGACACCATATAGGTAATTCTACACACCCACATACTCGTTTTTACTTGGGGAATGAAAGCCCCATGATTTCAGGAGCTTTCGAGATCGATTTCGAGGTCGATTTGGGTTCGGATCGAACTAGGGTTCATTCGGGAAGGAGGGTTGATTGGAAACTATGCTTAAAACCATTTGGAAACCAAAACCATCACGGCTGTATGCCATGGTTCACTGGTTCCTGCGCTCTTTCACATCCATGAGGTCCCGGGTTCGAAACCGGGCCACCTCAACTATTTTTTTAAGGGTTTTTAGGCCTTTAAAATTATAGAAAAATTCCTTAAAATTATAAAATGTTTTTACAATCATTTAAATTTTTTAACAACTAAATTATTTTTCTGAAATTTATTTTAACATTTTATCTATTTTTAATAAATGTTTTAAATAAATAAACTACAAATAATACAAAATTATGAACTCCTGATAATAATTTAATTTATTAAATTATTATTTGACACCATATTATTTTTAATTATTTCACACAATATTTATTATTGTTTAAATAATGATTAAATATATAAATTTTTATATTCAAATCATTTCAAATAACAATTTCATTTCTTTTAAATAATTAAACATATTAATTAATTATCACATAATTAATTAATAAAAGTAATTATTTATTTTTCCACACTTTAATAATAAACCAAACAATTACGAGTATTGATACAATTATTTTTATTAAATTCTAAACATAAATACTATCAATGAATTCATTTTACGTATTTCAAGATATTCAAACTAAATAAATTAAAGACCCAATGGAAATCCTAATACATTCCCAAATCATTATTATTCTATTCGAGACACCGTTCCTTAGGTTAATCGTAAGGAAATCGTTGGTGTCTAATCTATCACATCCAGATTCTAATACCAGCATCATGTGAGTATTCATATCCCCTTTTTATATCATTTCCTATTTGGGGGAAATCATGTGATACAATATATTCTATCATGATATTCTATTGTTATTTCATTTTCAATTCAATTCAAGACAGGTTATGTTATTACTTGCAAATACGTGAACATACTGTGATAAACTGGACGACAGTAAAACCCTAATTCAATCAATCAATCAATCCTGGCAACAATGTAGATCTACTGGTTTGGGATAATCCACCCCACATGGCTTACGAGTGGTGATTATACAAACCCACCCCATATGAATAGTCGAGTGGTGATTGTGCCAGAGGCAAGAGTCAATCTATGGTGTATGTGTGGAGTCTATTATATGCAAGTGTCAAGTCAAGGGGTTTCTATTGTGTCGGTTATCTATATGCTTTACTATTGCAATATAAGTCTTAATGTTACCTGGTGAATTGAATTATTCTCAATCAATCAATCAATCTATATGTATACTCAAAACTATGATTACTCACCAGCTAATTCGTTAGCTGACTTTATTTTCTCACATGATTTCAGGTTAAGCAAGCTAGTGGACTTCTACTTGATCATATAAGACCTGGACTTAGTCAAAACAAAATACAATTACTATTTGTAACTTTAACTGTTGTATTTGTATCTGTTAAATTCATGTTATCCTGTAATCTGATATTAATATTATTTCACTATTAGACAATCATGAGTTATGAACAATCAATCATTTCCTCGTCCGCTCCGATGATTCCGCCGTCGGTCGGGGTGTGACAGATTGGTATCAGAGCCATGGTTATAGGGAATTAGGTTATTAGAAATGGAATGACCTAGACTATAACTAAGTACCCTTACACATGAGTCCTCTCATGTATTTTACATGCTTAGATAGGATTTTTATGTGCCTTACGTGTTTATACTTGATTATGTGATTATCTGCCTTATGTGATTATTCTTATACTTTGAATCTATCAATGTACACACGAATCTTAAATCATATTCTAAGGCATTGTGTGCCTAATTCAAGTGATTTCAAACTCCAAAACCCGATTGTTATTCATGGTTTTCAAATCTCGTCAAAGTCCGTGTCACACGACCGAGAACATGCAATGCTGGAAGAGTGGGATACCTGTATCTTAAGGTGTTCTGTCTAGGCAAGGTATTCATACAACTTGATTACCTTACCTGGGAACCCTTGGGATGAGTATCTGCTTATAGGTACGCATGTCTTCAATAAGGTTGTGTTAGACATAACACTTTGATTAGTCAACGTACTCGCTTTGATTTACGAATCAAACGATTACACTCGGAACATATCATTGTTATTATGCCAAATTCTCGATCCTCGTTTTCATGTTGTATAGCTCGTATTACCCAATTCTCATAAACTATCTCAATGATATTTCAGAATGTCTTCTCGTCAAATCCGTTCACGATCTAGAAACTCTGGCCGTAAGATTTCTACTATTGTAGCACGTGAAGTTACTGCGGTCATCCCAACTCTACTTACCCATCTGAACCAAAGCAACAATGTTGTTCAAAACCCAACTGCACCAAACCCTCCCCGAACTTGTACTTATAAACATTTCTGTTCTTGCAACCCCACTAAGTTCAGTGGAACTGAAGGTGCTACCGGATTACTACAGTGGTTCGAAAGCATCGAGAACACTTTCCTAAACAGTGAATGCCCTGAAAATCTAAAAGTCCGATATGCCACAAGTGTTCTTCAGAAACGCGCACTTACTTTGTGGAACGGAGAGAAACGAACCCGTGGAACTGAAACTGCTCTAGCCTTAACATGGACTGAAGTTAAGGAGCTCATGACTAAAGAGTTCTGCCCAAGAAACGAAGTCCGGAAACTGGAAGCTGAGTTCTGGGAGTTAACCCAAGACAGTGGCGAGAACCTCGCATACACTAACCGATTCCACGAACTGAGCCTTTTAGTACCGCATCTTGCTACCCCTACCTCCCGAGCCATCGAGAAATACATTGGTGGTCTACCCATGCAGATTCAGGATACGGTGCTAGGAAGGAATCCTTCAACACTAGAAGATGCTATCAGGCTGGCTGCACAGTTAACCGATAATCATGTGAAAGATGGTTCCTTAACCCGGAAAGGATCGAAGAAGAATACCGATAAACTTTCTAACGAGACCGTCAAAACCGACCAACCCGAGCTTTCCAAGAACAAGAAGAGGAAGGCTCAATCCCAAAACTTTGCTGTAATTACCCCTGCTGTGCCAATTACTCAAGTCCCTCCAACACATCAACAAGCGGTAAACAACCAATCGCTGATGAGAAAGCCATACGCTGGACCCCATCCACTGTGTAACACCTGCAATTACCATCATCCCGCTAACACTCAATGTCGTCAATGCACAAATTGTGGTCGTTTGGGTCATACATTCAACGTGTGTAGGAGTGCTGCTAAAGCTCCGACTAATGCACCAGTTCACCAACATCCTCTTGCAATTACCCAGGGTCGTGCATGCTATCAATGTGGTGATCCGAACCATTTTCGCAATCGATGCCCTCAACTTGTCAGCCTAGTTCCTACGGCTCAAGGACGTGCTTTCAACATTAATGCTCAACAAGCTCAAGCCACCAATGATGTGGTGTTGAATAATTCTTGTCCTTGATTTTGTCTTTCCTGATTTAATTCAAGATTTGTAATCGTGATTTTCCTTTTGTTACATTTATGTAATTTGAAAATTTCTAAATTTCTAATTAAGATATTTTTCCTTTCGTTGTTAACTCGAACTTTGAACCGTTTACACCGTGGGAGATGCAACAGTTTGCAAGTCAACCTATGACTAAGGACACTCGAATCTCCTAAATGATTTTAACTCATCAAAACAGGGGTGATTCCCTTAATTTGGTGATGATTCTTTATTCATTTCAATAAATTTTTTTTCAATGATGTGTTTTATGAAATTTTATCCTCTGGATTAGGGTGATTTCCTTATCTCGAGGACTAACTTCAATTATTCACTTTGGAACTTGCATTTCACAAATGACATAATCTCACCAAAATAGGATTGAAACCCGTACTTTGGTGACAAATGTCAATCTTCGATTGTTTTCTTGTTAATATCAAGCTCAATCATCAAGATACGCGTGAAATTCATACATTGATGATAATTTCATTTTTATGGATTGTATTCTCTCAAATGAAACGACCTCGTCAAAGTAGGAGTGAATTCTGGATTTTGACGAGGAAGTCTATCTTGTTATATTTGTTTTTGTAAACTTAATCGTTAAGATAGGAGTGATTTCCCTCACCTTAATGATGAGTTACCTCGTCTTATTTTTAGGGATCCTCAACAATGAGTTGGGATCGAACTTTTTGGATTGGTAAGCTAGTGGTCATACCTTGAGAATACACAATCAAGTTAGGGGTGAAAACCATACCTTGATAACTATTCTCATTTCTTGATCTCCAACTTACTATGGTTGTAATCAAGTGACGAGACGCATGTATTAACTTGAAGGGTGAAATAATGTTAGTGTTTCGACCTATCAAGCCAAAGCATGATCTCTGAACTTGAAAAGAGACCCGATCGCTTTAAGTTGATTTTGAATCTTAACTTGGAACATTTAAATTCTTAAATCAATTTCTTTTCCTTTATTCTCATGTTTTGACTCGATCTAGCTACATCAACCATTTATTCCTTATCTATCGACTTTCATTGTGAGTTATCATTAAAACCTGATTACGTGATGGTAGTCTTCCTAAACAATCTTTTGTCAAGTAAAGATATTATCTCTGATCGTGATGGTCGCTTCACCTCTCGTTTCTGGAAAAGTCTCCAATCATCTCTCGAAACTCAACTGAATCTTAGCATAGCCTATCATCCGCGAACCGACGGTCAGACTGAAAGAACGATACAAACCCTCGAGGATATGCTTCGGGATTGTGTCATTGATTTCAGTGGATCGTGGGATTCCCATCTTCCGTTGATTGAATTCTCTTACAATAACAATTATCAGACCAACAGATGGCACCATTTGAGGCCTTGTATGGTCTGAAGTTGGTGAATCACAGATTACTGGTCTGGAATTAATACAAGAAACAACCGACAAAATTTCATAAGATCCGTGATAACTTGGTTACTGCTAGAAACCGTCGAAAGCATTATGCTAATAAAAGACGTAAACCCATGGAATACAATGTCGGTGATCTCGTACTTCTTAAGGTATCACCTTGGAAGAGAGTGATTCGTTTTGGAAAGAAAGGGAAGCTAGCACCTCGTTATGTGATTTCATTCAAAGTACTCGAGCGAATTAGGAAAGTGGCTTACAAGCTTGAATTACCCCAGGAACTTAGCAATATACATCCGACGTTTCATGTGTCCAACCTCAAGAAATGTTTTGCCGATGAAAATCTCCACATTCTACTCGATGAAGTCCAGATTGATGAATCTATGCACTTTATTGAGAACCTGTGGAAATTATGGATCGGGAAGTTAAACAACTCAAACGCAGTCGGATACCCATTGTTAAAGTTTGTTGGGAATCTAAACGTGGCCCAGAGTTAACCTGGGGACGTGAGGAGCAAATGAAATCCCAGTATTCTTATCTTTTTGTTTCAGCCTCCTCGTGATTAAAATTTCGGGACGAAATTTCCTAAAGCAGGGGAGACTGTAACATCGTGTATTTTTTTTTAAAAAAAAATATATAATAATAATATTAATTCTTGTTTAATACGTCGATAATTACAACAAATATAATAATAATTATAATAATAATATAAACAATAATAATAATAATAATAATAATAATAATAATAATAGTAATGGTGATGATATATTAATTAAGTATAGGGGGTATTGTGCAATTTATAAAACTTAAAAACTGAGTTTCTAGTCAAACTATCAAAGCATAAACCACAGGGACCATTCCTGTAATTTACACAAACACCCAACCCCACCCCCTGTCACCGTTCGAACCCCGCTGTGACCACCACTCACCATTTTCGGCCGACCATACCTAAATCGAGCACCAAAACGCGTAAAATAATCAAAATAATCAAAGTGGAAGAACCCTTTATCGGTTTTTAAGCTATTAACATCACGAATTTCATCTAAAACGAACTCAAACATCACCATTCGAACACCTTCAAACCCGTCGACCTGCAACTTGTCGAAATCCAATTCCCGAGCGATTTTAACTCAAATTAACATAAGGCTTTGGTTCTAGATCATCATTCAAAGCTTCCCTAGAGTTTAATTCGATTATTATCACTGTTTGAGCATCAAACGATCCTCACTGTGCCGCGACCTGTTCTTCGTTGGGATCAACTTCAAATCGACACCATATAGGTAATTCTACACACCCACATACTCGTTTTTACTTGGGGAATGAAAGCCCCATGATTTCAGGAGCTTTCGAGATCGATTTCGAGGTCGATTTGGGTTCGGATCGAACTAGGGTTCATTCGGGAAGGAGGGTTGATTGGAAACTATGCTTAAAACCATTTGGAAACCAAAACCATCACGGCTGTATGCCATGGTTCACTGGTTCCTGCGCTCTTTCACATCCATGAGGTCCCGGGTTCGAAACCGGGCCACCTCAACTATTTTTTTAAGGGTTTTTAGGCCTTTAAAAATTATAGAAAAATTCCTTAAAATTATAAAAATGTTTTTACAATCATTTAAATTTTTTTAACAACTAAATTATTTTTCTGAAATTTATTTTAACATTTTATCTATTTTTAATAAATGTTTTAAATAAATAAAACTACAAATAATACAAAATTATGAACTCCTGATAATAATTTAATTTATTAAATTATTATTTGACACCATATTATTTTTAATTATTTCACACAATATTTATTATTGTTTAAATAATGATTAAATATATAAATTTTTATATTCAAATCATTTCAAATAACAATTTCATTTCTTTTAAATAATTAAACATATTAATTAATTATCACATAATTAATTAATAAAAGTAATTATTTATTTTTCCACACTTTAATAATAAACCAAACAATTACGAGTATTGATACAATTATTTTTATTAAATTCTAAACATAAATACTATCAATGAATTCATTTTACGTATTTCAAGATATTCAAACTAAATAAATTAAAGACCCAATGGAAATCCTAATACATTCCCAAATCATTATTATTCTAATTCGAGACACCGTTCCTTAGGTTAATCGTAAGGAAATCGTTGGTGTCTAATCTATCACATCCAGATTCTAATACCAGCAATCATGTGAGTATTCATATCCCCTTTTTATATCATTTCCTATTTGGGGGAAATCATGTGATACAATATATTCTATCATGATATTCTATTGTTATTTCATTTTCAATTCAATTCAAGACAGGTTATGTTATTACTTGCAAATACGTGAACATACTGTGATAAACTGGACGACAGTAAAACCCTAATTCAATCAATCAATCAATCCTGGCAACAATGTAGATCTACTGGTTTGGGATAATCCACCCCACATGGCTTACGAGTGGTGATTATACAAACCCACCCCATATGAATAGTCGAGTGGTGATTGTGCCAGAGGCAAGAGTCAATCTATGGTGTATGTGTGGAGTCTATTATATGCAAGTGTCAAGTCAAGGGGTTTCTATTGTGTCGGTTATCTATATGCTTTACTATTGCAATATAAGTCTTAATGTTACCTGGTGAATTGAATTATTCTCAATCAATCAATCAATCTATATGTATACTCAAAACTATGATTACTCACCAGCTAATTCGTTAGCTGACTTTATTTTCTCACATGATTTCAGGTTAAGCAAGCTAGTGGACTTCTACTTGATCATATAAGACCTGGACTTAGTCAAAACAAAATACAATTACTATTTGTAACTTTAACTGTTGTATTTGTATCTGTTAAATTCATGTTATCCTGTAATCTGATATTAATATTATTTTCACTATTAGACAATCATGAGTTATGAACAATCAATCATTTCCTCGTCCGCTCCGATGATTCCGCCGTCGGTCGGGGTGTGACATCAATCAGACCCAAAGGAGTCACATTTGAATGCTGTAAAGAGAATTTTCAGATATCTGAAAGGCAAACCTGCATTGGGACTTTGGTATCCCAAAGATGGAGACTTTAGCCTCTACTCATACTCAGATAGTGACTACGGAGGGTGCAACAACAACAGAAAATCCACAACTGGTGGATGTCAATTCTTAGGACCAAGACTTGTTTCATGGCAGTGCAAGAAGCAAACAAATGTATCTGTATCCACGGCTGAAGCAGAGTACATAGCTGCTTCAGCAGGTTGCTCTCAAGTACTTTGGTTGCAAAACCAATTACTTGATTATGGTTACAATTTCCTTCATACACCATTCATATTGATAATTCAGCTGCTATGTTTATAACTGCTAACCCAGTTCAACATAGTAAAACAAAACATATAGAAATCCGATACCATTTTCTGAGAGATTGCTCTGAAAAGGGTCTAATCAAGTTAGTCAAAGTAGACACAACCAATCAGCTTGCTGATTTGTTTACTAAGCGTTTGATTCTGTTAGATTCAATTTTCTGATAGAATCTTTAGGAATGATTAACTTAGAATAAATCAACAAAAGCATATGATTGACTTTGTGAAGAGTAATCGTTGAGGATAACTTAAGTGTCTGTTAGAACATCTATACATGCATTATATATGGGAAATGATAGTAGACTATACTTGGCTATTAAACAAACACTCAATCTGACTTATATCATACTGATATGTGAGTAGGTTCAACTTGAGTGGAAACAAAGCTAAGAGCATGCCAAACTAAAAACATGAGGTAACTGTCTGTGAGGATTCCATTTGAAAATCATGAAGGTATGTTCTCTCCTGCTGTGCTCAAATCACTTACACAAGCACACTATGTAAAATACTTTATAATATTCTATCTTTGCAAAGTCATATTCCCTCTGTTTTGTGTGAACAAAGACCTGGGAATGTGATTAACAAGTGTGATCTTCATTCTCCCTCTGTTTTGTGTCAACAAAGACCTGGGTTAAAGTTCACCTCTGTTTTACGAAAGTAAAGACCTGGTGACTATGAAGATCATATTTCAGCTCTACAAAGGAATCACTTGTGATCCATTGAACATCAAGCTCAAGAGCTATCGCATCAAAGCATTCATGAGACTGAACATTGTCTCAAGATAGAACTTATAACTTAATGTACATAGTCATTAAGTGTGGAATGTAGTGATTTGCCACATCTACGGAAGACATACTCTAACGATAATTGAATGTGGGACTCATGATTGCTACTGATTAACAAACTTCACAACATGATAAATTGCATGCCTAGTTGATACAACACTCATGTTTGCATTTAAGTGGATTTATATACTTGCAATCAGATATGTGTTGAATCAACTAATAACATCAGCAGAAGCCAATTTATAGTATGATCCCTCTATATATGCATGCATGTACCTGTTTCACAGATGCTTAATTGTTCTTTCAACAGAATTTCTCTCATTTAGAATGTCATAAGCCTGTCATGCCTGTTCACAACTTAAATTTATGATGAATGCAACAGTTTCACATTAATCACAAATTTAGGGGGAGTAGTTCATGCATGAAAAACAAACAATAAAAGCTGATAATTGATCTGAATTATCTTGAAGGAATTTTGGAACTTGAGCACTAACTTGAATACAGGATACAGGAAACTTGCTTCCCTGTACTTAATTGCCATGTAAATAAAGTCAACAATGTCCAACATCAATATTTGATTCTACTATGTAGATATCATACATTTAAAGTTCTCAAAACTTTAAGTTCCGCAGAAGTTTCAGTAATACTTCTCATCCGCAGAAGTAACAGTGAAATTTCTGCATCCGCAGAAGTCACAGTAATACCGCTCATCCGTAGAAGTATTATGTGATCTCTGAATCAGCAGCAAAACAAGCAAAACAAAACAAATGCATTATTTGAACTTACATCCAATGTAAAGTTCCGCAGATGTTAAGGTTCCGCAGATGTTCTGCGGAATAAATAATGCACACTAAACACTTGGAATAGGGAAAGAAATAAATGAAAGTGGGCACAACATAGGAATAAATGAAAGTGGGCCCAACATAATATGAGCCCAACATAATTAATAAAAGATGTTAATTATGTTCGACTATAAATAAGGTTTCTGACCTGAAATTCATTTATAACTTTTACAGAGCACTTTTTCAGATTAACCTAGAAATTTGCCCATTTTCCCGCTTTTTCAAAATTTCAAAAAATCAACATTATCCAGTAACCGATTACTGATACTGCAAAGGTAATCATGTCGTAAACATCAATACGGAACTGGTTAATCGATTATTGTCATTCAAACGATTCAACTGCGTGGTTTCTAACTTGATTTTCTTTGCAGATGGCAAATAGATTTGCTAAGGAGCATAATGTGTGCGCATACTTGAACGCTGATGATCCAGCAGCGGAAGGATGTCGAGATATCATCAGATATCTCCGACGATCCAGGCTCTTCTACGCCTTGACGGCTGAGCCTGTGATCCATCAGTCGCACATAATCGGATTTTGGAATTCAACTCGAGTGGAAGAACAAAACGATGAGGAGGTAATAGTGTCTGAAGTTCTGGGTCAGCGTCTTCGAGTGAATGAAAGCACCTTACGAAGATGTTTGGAACTCGGAGATAGAGAGATAGGACACCCGGACGTTTTCGAGAATGAATACATAGAGAAGGTATTCAACCTCATGGGGTACGATGGTGATTATGAGAAAGGAGAAATCAAGAAGGGTAGGCTGTGCAAACCGTACAGGTTCTTATGTCACACCTACCTGAAGTGCATGTCGAACAGGAAGTCGGGGTTAGACAGATTTTCTCGACACATCTCATCAGGAATTATTGGGGTGTTCGAGGGAAGAATCTACAATTATTCAAGATACATCTTCAATTGTTTGTGCGAGCAAGTCAAATTACAAAAGAATGAGAAGATGTACATGTTCCCCAGATTCCTGCAATTGGTGATTAACTCAGAGCTCCCAAGCTTGAACAGGGTTGGAGAAGTGTTTGTTCAAGCTCACCTGAACAAATCGGTGCTGAATAAACTTAGTGGAAAGTATGAGGGTCCTGACATGCCTATGTTTGCTCATGTTATTGATCCACATGCTGATCTGCCACAAGAGTTGGCGTGGGAAGATGAAGCTGAATCATCTGCTGATTCTGCTCAATCTTCTCACTCACCACACCAAACACCACAACACCAACAACAATCACCAATCCAAACACCACCACTACAACATGCATCATCAAGCCAATCACCTCAACAACCACAATCACCATCAAGCCTAAACACCCAACCAATCTCCCCAATTCAACCACACCAATCACCTGTTCTGATATCATCATCTTCATCTCATCACACTCAACCATACTCTCCACTCCAAATCCAATCACCAATACAACCACCACCAGAATCCCCAAAACCCCAATCACCGGAAAGTGCTGAGACTGAACCACTTGAGGTGACTGAGTCTGTACACTCTGTACACTCAGGAGACACCGAAATACTATCTGAAGCAAGCACTGTTCCTTTCTCTCCAACTCACACAGATGAACAACCTTCATCAGCTCATACCGAGCCAATACCTGCTGATGAACCCGGAGAGATTCAAGAATCTGCTCAGGATGTCACTGCTTACAATGAAGATGACTTAAGTGACAGTGACATTCCTGTCAGCAAAAGCTTTCTGGTTGCAAAATACAACAAGTTGGTGCTTAAATCCAACAAGAGAAAACAAAGAATTGTGGAGCTGTACGGAGTTATCCAAGAAAAGGATGAAGAACTAACAAAGAAGGATGCCAGTTTGAAAAGGCTGAGAGAAGATGCACAATGCAACAATGAAATTATTGATGCATTGTTCAAAACAAAACGGGAGCTGGAGGCAACTTTGAAACAAGAGCAAAATGATAAGGCCGAGCTAATAAAGCAAAAGGATCTGGAGATAGAGAGCCTGAAAAGAAAGCTCTCTGATTTGAAAACAAAAGTAGATTCAAGTGCTGAACCAGAAAAACAATCGGGTAGAGCTACTAAGCCGCTGATATCCTACACCCGAAAAAGAAAATACTTTGGAGCCTCACAAAAGAAACCAGAAGAAGAAAGCTCCCCAAAGAAATCAAAATTCCATCTCCTGATCCTACACCTTCAGTAGAAGTTTCTGCTGTGAAGGTATCTTCCGGAGAAGAAGAAGAAAGTGACAAAGAGTGGGAGGAATTAACGAGGATGGAGTCTCCCACTGCTGATAAGGGTGGAAAGGCCGATGACCTTCTAACAACTGCTGATATCTTGGAAGAGAGGCCTGACTCCAGCATGTTTATGACCCTCATCAACCATGGTTTTCCGTATGACATGGTTGAGAGGATGAACACTTCAGAGATGACCAAAGCGCTTAAAGAATTTGAGATTGCAAGATTCATAATCCCAGACTGTGATTATGAAGCATTTACAACATTCCAGTCTGTGGAGAAGATAAGGAAAGATTTGGGCCACTGTGACACAGCAAAACTTTCAAAGTACAATATGACCTGCTGGTTACAGGGGCACAATTACAAACCGCATGAGCTCAAAGGCAGAACAACTGGAGAACTGCGGAGGATGATGGAGCACGTGATGAAGGTGGAGCTGGAAACTGGTGTAAAATTCAGAACCACTGCTCCACATCCAAAAGAACAATCAAGTAAACTTGTTGCTGATCCAATAACCGTTGACCCAAAGGATCAGCACAAGGAAAAAGAAACACTTATCAGAGAGCCAAGGGCATTGATACCCGGAAAGGTATGGCCTCTGGGTACAACTGTACGAGAGATTACAGAGAAGAAATCAACTCTTGTACAGTTGTATGATCATATCACAACTCCCAGTTCTGTGGAAGAAAACAGGATTATGGCCTGGAAATATGATCCAGACTGGGATTGTGCAATAATTAAGAGGACATCTGGAAGGATTGAATACTTCCATGATGTAGAAGCCCTGCTCAGCCTCCCAGAGCAAGACATCAGGGATCTTCAGAGCATCCCAATGTTCAACTTTCCAATCCATCTCAGGGGAGAGACTTCTCTGCAGCTGTGAATGGCATGAAGACAAGCTTTTCTGATGATGTGCTCATGCAAGCAAAGAGAAATGATAAGGAGCACAACAGAATGAAGCAAAATCAGAAAAGAAAGACAGCTGAAGTCTCATCCCTTGTAGATGATGAACTGCTGAAGAGAGTGGGATGTACCAGAAACTCACACACCATCAAATGCATCACTGGAAACCAATTCACGTGTCCTATCTCAGAATGGGGATACGTTGAAAAGAATAAAGAGATGGTGTTGCTGAGAAATGTAGATGGGAAGAAGGGTGACAGGATAAGAATTTTTGATCCAATGGAACTCAAGATGCTGCATCCAAGCTACACATCATACCTACATGATAAATTCTTCCCAAAGCTAACAGATGAAAAAGCCCAGAATGACCTCTGCTTGTATGTGCATATAATTCAAGTGATAGATAAATTGCATGCAAAGGCATACAAGAGACGAAAACATGAGGCTGGGTTACTGAAAGGAACAAACATAGATGATGTGTCTGAGCTCAGAATATCTGAAGAAGATGAGTTAGAGATTGTTCATAATAATAGTGTAGTGGAAACACTCACTACGGAAGAAGATGTCTTGGGACTCAATTATGACACACTGAAGAAGATCAGCAGGATGCAGATAAAGTACAAATATGATGATCAGAAAACTGCTGTATCTTACTTCTACAATAAGATGATAGCTAGAGTCAAGGAGCTAGCTGTTTTGAAGGACTGATTACAAGAAGCTAAGCCTAAGGGGGAGTATTGTTAGGTCTAGATTGTATAGGGCTAGATAAATTTTGTATAGGCTTAGTACTTGAAAATCAAGTCTTGTAATTAACATTTGTAACAGTCAAAATATATATATATATGTGATTTTAATCTATAGGTTAACCCCATATATGTATGTGTGTTGGTTTGTGACTTGACAGGAAAAACAATATACTTGGATGGATTTACTGAAATTGACCAAGTGTAGGAAACATCTACGGATGAACAATTTTGTTAATCCGTAGATATGTTTCATACAAGATCAGATGACCGTGTAAGTTCCTACGGATGATCAAGTTCCATGAAGTGAAGACTCCTACGGGAGGAGGATTATCTACGGAAGAACAACATTCCTACGGAAAAGCAAATCATCTACGGAAGAACAGAAGATCTGCGGAAGGCAAGACTCCTGCGGAAGACCATTATACTTGTGTGATTATCAATTCCAAGAAGTCAAACAAGTCAACAAGATCAATAACAAATCCCGAGAGATCCGGTGTTTCCTTAACCGACTCAAATCATCTATAATATGAGTCCTAGGTTTCACATCTCGATGAACACAATCAATCAATATTACGGCTGTCAAGTTACACCATTGTGCAACCCTAATCGCCGTCGCATCAACATCAACATTATTTGATACACTGTATTCGATTGTTTATAGTATTCATTATTATTCTTTTGTAATCATTACATTATAGTTAATGAAATACATTTGAATTATTATAGATTTCGTGTTTACTGTGTTTCTGTGGTTGTGTTCATAATTAATCATTCAAACAATTAAACGTCAATTAATGATAATTCCGCGATCATTAAATTGATTTATTTTAATACTGATAATTCCTGAATTGCGATCCTTGGATTCACAGAGGTTTTGTGCATTAAATAATGGATAACCTTCTACCCATTTGACCCTTTTTGTTTTAGCTTTGTGTCATAGTTCACACACATTTGACCCATTAGAGATGAAAAAATACCCAAACCAACCCATTCACAGGTGGATGGGTACATAAAATTCAACTTCTCCAAAAAGTAATACTAGAATTTAGGACAAACCACAGTGAAAATAGTACGCACCTGCTCATTGAAAATGCCTCCAACCCCGGATAAACCTAGAAGGACATGAGGCTTGACCTTTTTTACCTGAAAACATCAATATTTGTTGTTCCCGTGTGCAGGAAACAGCAGAACTTTAAAAGGGCTCTGGATTTAGAAAAGGAAAAACACCCTTTTAAATTAGAAGAATTATTAATACTCTTTTTCTTATAAAGGAAGATGTACCACTTCAAGAAGATCAGATCCCTCCCGGAGTCCTATACTTTCAACTTCATCAATGGCTTTTGCAAAAGGTGCAACCGAAGGGTCAACACCGCTTCTCTCTTTGTAATCAAACCCTGCGATCAAATTTGTGTCATTAGAGATGAAAAGAAATGTCTGGTACAATCTTATTTAGTTGCAGTCATGTTTTCATACAGTGTCAAAAATTACCATCACAGCCTAGTTCTTTTGGGGATTTATGCAAAAATATTATTATTTCGATAGTCCAAGTTCATACCATTGACAAAATCAATGTAAGCACACAATTGACAAAATCAATGTAAGCACACAATGTTTACATTATTAAGTAGATTTTCACCCGCTTTGGTTTAGTTCTGATGTAAATGTAAGCGAATGATCATCGTAGAAATTAAAAGGGTAATGACCATTGTACAAACTGAATGGGTGCAGTAAATACAATCATAAATAATAGTGACAGATATGTAATTCATACATCTTTATCAATTAAGTAAAACTGAGGATTTGCTGTTCCTGTCATTCTTGCAACAGCCCGATAGGCCATTTTAAGAACACCAAGCCCTGCACTGAAAACAGTATAAAGAATAAGTTATAATACATCACAAATACTTTATATTAGAATTAATAGTATTATTATTACTTCATTTATTTATTTCACTACCTTCCAGCCCCAACAACAACAATCTTTTGGTTTGCAAAATCTAATATCGGCCTGCCTTGTGCTCTAACAACTCCAAGCAGCCCAGCTAATGCAACACCAGCAGTTCCCTAAAAACCATGAATATGGAATACATAAATAGCACAATTAACGTAAATTTTCATCTTTAGATGTTATTCAGGAACTATAGTAGATATATAACCTGTATGTCATCATTGAACATGCAGTACTTCTTTCTGTATCTTTGAAGAGTTTCAAAAGCCCACTTGAATTGAAAATCTTCAAACTGATTTAACATGGCTATTTAAAATGTGCTCACATAAAAAAATATACAAAATTAAGACTAGTAAAGGAAATGAACCTGGATAACAGCTTTAGGCCAACGTGTATGAAGAGCTTCCATCAATTCATCCACTATTGATATGTATTCATCTCCTTCCAACCTTCGTTCTCTTAGTCCTAGATCTGTTTAAAGTAAATTTCATGTAACAATAGTATTGTACAGCCTAAATATCATTTTTATTTTCTCTTTCACACCTATTGAGTAACGAAGATAATTTCACCCGATATAAATTGGTTCAGCTGGGATACTCATGAATTAATGTGTGAAATCTTTTGAATTTGTAAAATTGTATGTGTGGCTACTTACAGAGAGGATCTTCAAGTAGCTTTTCATTGTTGGTTCCAACATCAAGCATAATAGGAAGGACCTACGTATGATAGATAGCAACCACGATAAAATTCCATGTTAAGCATGACAATTTAAGATGAGATGGCAGGAGGGGAGAGGGGTGGACAGGTTAGGTAGTACATTAAAACAGGCACTAGTTTTATCAGGTTATCTTATCATGTGGACCAAGTCGGGTTGTGTTCAATGGCGAAGCTTCATTGGGGCCGGGGGCCGCCCCCCCCCTCTTTTTTAGTCAGTAGTGTAAATTTTCGGCTCGATAGTGTAAATTTTCGGTCCGGTAGTGAATTTTTTTAATAAATATAGAGTTCGCCCCCCCTAAAATAGTTTACTTTCGCCCCTGCTCCCCCTAACATTTGACTCAAGCTCCGCCACTGGTTGTGTTGACCCACAAACACTTGTCCAACTTTCTACAAGTATTTAATGTTTTATTTACGTTTACAGAAGAACTTTAATAAAGAACAATTATAAAGGTTGTATGCACTACATATGGACTTTGGACAACTTTCAACCTGTTTGGCATGGCCCCCTTTTAAGCTAAATTTGAATTGGTTCATTTGAGAATAAACAAAACTCGGATTGATCCATTCAAAGTAAACGAGTCAAAATTATCACCTCTAGTTTAAAAGCTATGTGTATCAGTGCATCGAAGTAATATCTCACACAAATTGAGTTCTATATGAAAAAACATACCCTTTGTGGATTAATACCAGCAGCAGCAACATACATATCGAGTTTACCAATGGGAATGCCAATTCCCTGAACTCCAAGATCACCTAAGCCCAGAATACGACTGCCATCCGTAAGCACTATCATGTCCACCTGAAGAACTTGTTTACAATTATACTTGGCAAATTAAAATAAAAAATAATCTAGTCTAGAATTTTTCACCCAAATATACTCGCTTAAAGTCATAAAAGAGAAGTCACGAATTGACAGGATGGGTAATGGGTCGTGATTGATAATACTAGCCATGTTGGGATGACACGCAACATTCTCTGGTTAAAAATTCTAATGCATTTATAAGTGCACGGTTTTTTTTTAATTATAATCTAAACTATGAATGAAATGATTCAGAAAGTTTAACGCATTTTTGATAAATTTCAATGTTTTGCCGATTTTATTTTTGAGATAATGTTTTTTATAATGCCTTTTGACCCATTAGAGATAAACATACCGAAAATTAACCCATTCATAAGTAAATGGATAAAAGAATCCAACTCTAGTATAGATTGAGATGCAAAACTCGTCAATGAAAATTTTCAACCAGATACCAAAACAACTAACATTACTACGTTAAAACAAAAGGGATCCTTATATAAAAACACTTTTGGAATTCATGATATACCTTAGGAGCTGGCCAGTTATAGATAATCGACATCATCTCTCCTTTATCTTTTGCACTGAAGTACATTCCACGTGGGCGTCTAAACAATCCTGAATAGTTTTGGCATACCAGACCTACTGTAGGAGTGTAAATTATTGGAGCAAAATCTTTAATGTTATCAATCAGTACCTGAAAAAGAAATTTCACAACATTATACATTGATAGATTATGTTTTAATCATTCATAAAGTATGATGTTTGTCAGTATATAAGCATACTTTGTAGTATAACGTTTCATTCCTGTCATGTAGTCTATTCAAGATTCTCCATTTCGCTAAGGACACGATACTATCTGGTTGGCCAGCTGTATTCTTTCCAACGATCGATATGAATCCACTAAATTAATAATTGATATTAAGACATTAATGTTGCAACTTCAATGTTATTCTTGTAAGTAAACAAATTTGATAAAAAAAACCCTTCTAAAAGGGGAAAAAATAAAGAAGTGGAATAAAAAAAAATATATATAAGGAATATAGAACTCACTAAATCGTTCATATTGTTGTTCAAATGATATAACACGGGGTGGAAGAAGACCACGAAGCCCCAGCCGGTCTCTTTCTGTCAAAGGAAACCCAGTATCCTGCACTTGAAATTTTCACAAACATTGATTAGTTAATGATTATATAAAGCATTAAATTTGAGAAGCAGTATAGACCAATAAATTTAAAAACCTCAAGTTAAAGCTAGTTATATACTTATATTTGATGTATAAGAAGAAAAGTAACTTATATTTGGTATGTATGAAATTTCTCTTTGCTGTTTTATTTTATAAGAATTAAACTTAAATTTTGGGGAATATAAGCATCATAAAATTAATAAGTTTTCTCTATGAAGCTGTATAATATTTATCAATGAAACATTAAATTTTCATTCCAGATAGAAAGCCATAGTGGAATGACCCAAATAACCTCCAAACTAAACTCATAGTGGGAATTTGTTAGTAGCCTATACGGCTATACCCAAGAACTCATAAAGATTAAAAAAAATACAACAATCAACAATGTCGGACAAGATAAGATATGCCTCCTAGCATTCATCACAAGTACTAATTATTTTATCAACCCTCCAATCTGCTTCTGAAAAGAAAATAATAAAAAACAGAATATTTTAATGTTTGTTTATGACTATCCCTACCAATGAATACATGTATACTTCTTTCAGAACCGAGAAAAAGGCTGCATGTATCTTTATTCTTCAGAACAGAGGGTATATATTCTTTTTATAAACAAAGATGACTCGGTTACATATTCTAAAAGAGTGATTAGTCTTTCACTGTTTCACACCATGTTGGTTGTTTACAAAGTTACAGTGAATAATGCCATAATAAGAGTAATTCATGCCCACCACCATAATAAAAAATACAAGTGTCTTGACCTTATTCAGCATGTGATTTTTTCCTTTCATTATATACAACAGTTAAAGCAACATGTAGCCAAAAGCCCAAAATGGTTCAAAAGGCAAATCCATACAACCACCAGATTTAAAATAAAACCACATTTTAATTGTCCATTCATGAAGAAAGAGAAAGTTGTCCTGAAAAGAAAGAACATGTGTCTAAACTCGTATATATTA
Source organism: Flaveria linearis (assembly GCA_024085815.1). Taxonomy (NCBI): domain Eukaryota; kingdom Viridiplantae; phylum Streptophyta; class Magnoliopsida; order Asterales; family Asteraceae; genus Flaveria; species Flaveria linearis. Next base: position 120,948,991 of record CM044001.1, read on the forward strand.
TAAAAAGTCCAAAAAAGTGAGTGTGATGGTCCCTCTAGATGGTCATCACAAATTGGACCCATTCCATTGTTTAGAAAACTACTAAACTAGAATACAAACTCTTAAATTAAATAATGTTTGACCAAACAAAACTTTATACCAATCTCCAAAAAGAATTGCTAGGTTCTCAGATTCGCTTCATATATTAACTTTATCCCCAAATCTCATAACTCAATCAAACTGTCGATTCATAACACAATTTATCACAACACCATTAAAAAAACTAAACATATAAAAAACCTGCAAATCGCTTGTAATCTAAGCCTAACGCTACATTCACCACAAACAGACTCCACTCCACAAACAATTTCATCAAATTAGGTCAAAATCAAATAACACTCAATCACAACATACGAATATCAGATCTACAAACCTTGTTAAACCACGGATCATGAAGAATATCAGCCCCACGCTTGTGCACAATACACGGACTAGGAATCGGAGACGTCGACGCCGCGATGGAAAACCGCCGGAGGTTCTCCGCCACCGCTGCAGATCGAACCACCGTTCTCCTCCACATCTCTCCCCTAAATCACACAAATGCTCCAAAAACTTCTTCTAACGATATCAAATCTCACGGATATTGTATGAATGTCAACTGTCTGTTGATCATACATATATAGATAAAGAAAACAATATTATACATATATATATATGTGCGTGTGTATGTGTGTGTGTATATATATGCAGGATGATGTATTGATGTTTATGGATATGTTGGTATATCACTGTCATGCTGCAGTTGAAAGAAGTCTGTTGTTGAAGAGAGACTGCCCGAGATTTACGGGCAGGGGGAATGGGGCATAAATGCGAAGGAATCAAATTCCGGGCAGGTGAGTGTTTGGTGGATTTGAGGTGCCCGGATGTGGAGGGCATTTGGGGATTTTATAGGATGGAAAGGGTCTTATGTAAGGAGGTTCACAGGTTTTTAGCGTTATGTGTGGGACGAGTGTTTAGGGTTCGCCGCGTTTTTGACAAAAACTTTTATCCACATTCTTGCTATTGTTAGAGTTTGTTTCGAATCAAATCGTATCAAGATATTGTTTGTTTTGTTTTTAATAGATTCTTTTTTTATAAAATCCAAGATTTTATTTTCATTTAACGAGTTACTCGTTAAGAGTGTTTCGTTTTTCTTTCCAACTGGTGTTAGACTTATGGCATGACTTGGTAGATTTTTGTGTGTGCAAAACATAAAATATTGTTTACATTAATATAAGATCTATATCTATATTTATTTATTTTACCATAAATAGTGTTTAAAGAGCATGCATATATAAAAAAAAGGACTGTTAGTGTTTTTATTGGTTAACTAGAATTAAGCTCCTCGTGTTGCAGGGGCGTAAAACTGTGCAAAATAACAGTAGTGTCACACCACCATTAATGACCATCAACATTGAAATTGCGGGGTGTTAATATAAAAAAATAAGACCAAAGCGTAAAACATATAAAAGTATAACTAAATCGATTCAAGATTCACGCGTTGCGACGAATCTTTTGAAAGGAGAAAATAGACATAAAAACAATAAACCACACATGCATGTTGTGTTGTGTTGTGTTAACTCATAGAATTTAGAACGAAACATATAATTGGTGAATCGCAAATGCATGTTTGTGTCATGTTAACTTCCAAAACCTAGAACGAACGTAAGATGAAAATTTACAAAATATGAAAAGTATAGGTATCCACAGTTGAAAGTATAAAACTTTATGAGATTAAATTGTAAAAGATGAAGAGTTTTGGGTTTAAAGTAAAACTAATCAAATTTTGAAAGATTACTTTATAAAAATATAAAACCTTTGGGTTAAATGTGAAAATTTAACTTTTTTTTAAAACCCTCTATGCATAAGATACAACACCATTATAAATAAAAAAAATAGTAATTAGTATAATATAAATTTCCCCAACAATCTACGGTAGGACTATTCGATTACAAAGACATTGTCAAAAACAAGTTCAAGAATGAACATAACTTTTAGGCACGTTAAAATTACAAGATGTGTGCAAACAAACCACACTTCAATGCTAAATAGATTTGTCCTTGGTTATTGATATCCATGATGCTAACTATTAGCTATTATTGTATCATGGCTTTGTAACCACATAACCCACTCTATGTGTCTCTCTTTTCATACGATGAATAATATGTAAAATGCTTATGTTTTCGTTATTTAAAATTTGTTGTGTTAAACATATTTTAATGTGTTTATTTATTCTCATATGATGTAATCATCTATTTTATTCAATGTTTAATCATGAACTTTAAATTTGATCTTATTTCATTTTTTATAACAGCTCATAATCTACTACTATGAACTATATATACTTATGTTTTATGAGATTTGAATATTTTACATTATAGATGAAAAGAAATCATCTTAAATGAGACCTCCTTAATTTCATAAGTAATAACAAAAGAATAAGTAACTTCAAAGCATATGAGTCACGTGACCAGTATTGTCATTCAAGCTACAAACCACAAGGCACCCTCAACCACCCAATGGGTCAAATTGTGTTATGATTAGTACAATTCTAGATGTAGAAATTTAAATAGAACAATTAGCACAAAATAGAGACACAGAGATTTTACGTGGAAAACTCCAAATCGGAGAAAAACCACGGGCGGAAGCGGAGAAGGATTTTACTAGCAAATATGGCGAACCGAGGTTACAGTGTATCACTCAAAATCTAGACTCCGGAAAAATACCCACACTGGTATTTGGACACTTACTAGATTTAAACACTACCCTCTCAAGCTCAATAGTATAGAATTTTATAACACAATTCTATACTATACAAAACTCTCAACAAACTATTACAAGAAATAATTCTTTCTAGTTTATATGAGTTTTGTCTAGCTTCTCTCGTATGGATTATTTGTATGTGTTGTGGTACAATTTGTGAATGAACTTCAAAGCCTATTTATAGATGAGGTATACCATCTATATTTGAAACTAACAATCATCCATTTTAGACTTCTTGAACAACCATCCATATTTGAATGTTGAAGCCACAACATTTGACTACCATCCATCTTTGAATGGAATAACTTGCACCACCAACCATAGCATGGAATATTTGTCACCATTCAACAAATCTCCACCTTGACGAACATTCCATGCCTTTGCTATCCGCTCTCGATCTCCGCTTCCCATGAGCCCCTCCTCGAGGGCTCATCACTTTTGAATTTCGCGAAGGCCAACCAAGTTCAAACAATGTTCGAACTTGTTTGTAGTAACTACCTTAGTCAACATATCTGCCGGATTATCTGCTGTGCTGATCTTTCTCACCATTATAATCCCTCCAGATATAATTTCGCGAATAAAGTGATACCGTACGTCAATATGCTTGGTTCTCTCATGATACATCTGATTTTTAGTCAAATGTATCGCACTTTGACTATCATAATGCACAATAGTCTCATCTTGTTGAACTCCAAGATCACTAACCAAACCTCTCAGCCATATAGCTTCTTTAACACCCTCTGCCATTGCCATGTATTCCGCTTCAGTTGTAGACAAAGCAACTGTCGACTGTAAGGTTGCTTTCCAACTGATAGCACATCCGCCTAGAGTGAAAACATATCCCGTCTAAGACCTTCTTCGATCTAAATCTCCGGCATAGTCTGAATCAACGTATCCAGTAACATTAGTGTTACCACGACTATCAAACACCAGCCTAATATCTGTCGTTCCTCTGAGATATCGAAGAATCCATTGCACTGCTTGCCAATGAGTTTTCCCTGGGCGATCCATATATCTACTCACCACGCTTACAGCCTGTGCAATATCTGGTCTAGTACAAACCATAGCATACATGATGCTACCAACATCACTAGCATATGGAACACGTGACATGTGCTCCACCTCTTCCTCAGTCTCTGGTGACAGTGCTGATGAAAGCTTGAAATGTGCAGCAAGTGGAGTACTAACTGGTCTGGAATTGTCCATCCCAAAACGCTGAAGTACCTTTTCAATGTATTTCTTTTGTGACAAATACAACCTGCCTTCGCGTCTATCTCTGACAATCTCCATTCCCAATATCTTCTTGGCTGCACCCAAGTCTTTCATCTCAAACTCACTTTTAAGTTGAGTTTTCAACCTGTCGATCTCTGACATGTTTTTCGAAGCAATCAACATATCATCCACATATAATAGTAAGTACACAAACGAGCCATCTGGGAGCTTCTTGTGATATACACAACAATCATAATTACTCATTGTGTAATTATTACTTGTCATGAATATGTCAAACCTCTTATACCACTGCCGAGGTGATTGCTTCAAGCCATATAATGACTTTTTCAGCAGACATGCATGATCTTCTTTTCCCTGGACAACGAACCCCTCTGGTTGGCGCATATAGAGCTGTTCTTCCAACTCACCATGCAAAAATGCAGTCTTGACATCCAATTGCTGCAGCTCCATGTCAAGTAAAGCAACCATGGCAAGTAACACGCGAATAGAGGTATGCTTTACAACCGGCGAAAGAACTTCATTGAAGTCAACTCCCTCTCTCTGAGTAAAGCCCTTTGCTACAAGGCGTGCTTTGCACCTTTCATCTTCTACACCTGGGATTCCATCCTTCTTCTTAAAGATCCATTTGCATCCGACAATTTTCTGGCCTTTAGGCGGTTTCACCAGCTCCCATGTCTGATTCTTATAAAGAGATTCCATCTCTTCATTCATGGCTACGGTCCATTTTGCAGATTCCTGACAACTAGTAGCTTGTTAATATGTACCAGGTTCTTCAACCTCTATATCTTCAGCCACGCTAAGTGCATAAGCTACTAAATCTGCATGCCCAAATCGTTGTGGTTGCCGTATTACTCGTCTTTCTCTGTCACGTGCTAACATATAATTTTGGAGATCTTCATGTTGTTCTTCTGGCTGAACTTCTTCTTCTGGTGTCATATTATTGTCACCAGAATCACGTACGTCTTCTACAATAGGCTCATCAGGAGTACCTTGTACTATTCCCTTTGGAACTTCTATTTCAAGCTCCACCTGCTCTTCAATTTCTCGGTCATTTCCAGTATTAACTTGTTCCTCCCCTTTCTTCTTCAACATAGCAGACTCATCAAATGTCACATCCCTGCTGATAAGAAACCGGGATGATTTACCATCAGGGCACCACAATCTATAACCCTTCACTCCGTCAGCATATCCTAGAAATATGCATTTCCTTGCCCTCGGCTCAAGTTTACTATCTTTCACATGAGCATAAGCAGGACAACCAAAAATCTTCAAATCTGTATAGTCTGCAGGGGTACCTGACCATTTTTCTATAGGAGTTTCACAATCAATTGCTGTTGATGGAGACCGATTTACCAAATAACAAGCTGTGTTAACAGCTTCAGCCCAAAAAGTTTTTGGTAATCCAGCATTTGAGAGCATACACCGCGCTCTCTCCAAGAGCGTCCTGTTCATCCGTTCTGCAACTCCGTTTTGCTGTGGTGTATAACGCACTGTGTGGTGTCTCACAATGCCTTCATTCTTGCAGAACTCATTGAACTCTCCTTTGCAGAATTCCAAGCCATTATCTGTTCTCAAGCGTTTGACGGACTTTCCAGTCTGCTTCTCTATCATCGTCTTCCACTGCTTGAAATGAACAAAGACTTCATCTTTTCTTTTCAAGAAATACACCCATACCCTTCTCGAGTAATCATCGATGAAGGTCAAGATATATCTAGCACCACCTTTTGATGGAATAGGAGATGGACCCCAAAGATCTGAGTGGATATAATCCAATGTACCTTTGGTCCGATGAACTCCTTTTCCAAACTTTACTCGGTGTTGTTTGCCGAATACACAGTGTTCACAGAACTCCAGTTTTCCAGTATTCTGTCCGCACAACAAACCCCGTTTGCTAAGCTCCATCATGCCTCTTTCGCTCATGTGCCCAAGGCGCATGTGCCATAACTTGGTGGTATCTACATCTGTCATTGATGAAGAAACTCCAGCAGCACCAGTGACCGTGTTACCTTTTTAACAAGTAAAGTCCATTAACCTTTTCACCTTTCATTACGACAAGCGCACCTTTTATGACTTTTAATACTCCATTTTTACCGCGATACTCACAGCCAATGGAGTCCAGCGTACCCAAAGAAATAAGGTTCTTCTTCAAATCTGGAACGTGCCTGACATCTGTCAACGTCCTCACCGTGCCATCATACATCTTAATTTGGATTGTTCCTATTCCAACAACCTTACAAGGTGTATCGTTTCCCATAAGGACTTTACCACCATCTATATTTTGATATGTGGTAAACCAGTCCCTATTACGACACATATGATAAGAACAACCCGAGTCAAGAATCCATCCATCGCTGGAGCGATCTTTAGTAACACTAAGAACATGTGCACCATCAGAATTGTCTTCAGCAACTGCGGCAACTTTATCTTTATCTTCTCCTGTTGCTTTCCATTTCTCCCTTTTTCCTTTTAAATCTGGACAATCTTTTCGTATGTGCCCTTCCATGTGACAATTGTAACACTTTATCTTTCTAGATCTTGACTTTGATCTAGAACGACCTCTGCTGCTTGATGCTTTATCTTTCTGTCTTCCTCTTGCCACCAAACCATTTGCAGTGTCTTCAACATAATCCGAGGATACCTTCTTCCTTAACTCGCTAGAGTTTAAGGTAGCTTTTACATCCTCCATGGATATAGTTTCTCTACCATACAGTAGAGTTGTGACCAAATGCTCATATGATTTTGGCAATGAACATAACAGAATCAGCGCCCGATCTTCATCTTCAATTTTCACATCAATATTATTCAAGTCCAAAATGACTTTATTGAACTCATTTATGTGATCATTGAGTGTACCTTCTTTCATCTGGAGAGTATACAACCGTTGCTTCAAATACAAACGGTTAGTGAGAGACTTGGTCATATACAATGACTCAAGTTGTAGCCATAGCCCGGCAGGTGTAGTTTCCGCTGCTACTTCCCGGAGCACATTATCAGCAAGATTTAGAATAATCAAGCCATGTGCTTTCTCTAGTATCTCGTTCTTCTCTTCATCTGTCAACTTTCCAGGCAAGTGTTCTTTGCCTTTCAAAGCTGATAAATATCCATGTTGGCTCAGCAGAGCCCGCATCTTCATTCTCCATAGACCGAAATCGTTCTGCCCATTAAACTTCTCTACATCGGATTTAAGCGTCGTCATCTAGAAATTCAACCACAACCAGGCTCTGATACCAGTTTGTTGTGATTAGTGCAATTCTAGATGTAGAAATTTAAATAGAACAATTAGCACAAAATAGAGACACAGAGATTTTACGTGGAAAACTCCAAATCGGAGAAAAACCACGGGCGGAAGCGGAGAAGGATTTTACTAGCAAATATGGCGAACCGAGGTTACAGTGTATCACTCAAAATCTAGACTCCGGAAAAATACCCACACTGGTATTTGGACACTTACTAGATTTAAACACTACCCTCTCAAGCTCAATAGTATAGAATTTTATAACACAATTCTATACTATACAAAACTCTCAACATACTATTACAAGAAATAATTCTTTCTAGTTTATATGAGTTTTGTCTAGCTTCTCTCGTATGGATTATTTGTATGTGTTGTGGTACAATTTGTGAATGAACTTCAAAGCCTATTTATAGATGAGGTATACCATCCATATTTGAAACTAACAACCATCCATTTTAGACTTCTTGAACAACCATCCATTTTAGACTTCTTGAACAACCATCCATATTTGAATGTTGAAGCCACAACATTTGACTATCATCCATCTTTGAATGGAATAACTTGCACCACCAACCATAGCATGGAATATTTGTCACCATTCAGCAATTGTGTTAGTCACTTGCATTTGTCACGAATCTAATTCCATGTGTAGGTGATTACCATTGCCTAACACGAAATTATTCTATATTCCACAGATCATACGCTACGAATGGTTAAAAATAAAGTAATATATAGTGTGTCCATGCTTTTATGTTTTATAGAGTTAACTAGTATTCATTCCTTAAACGTAAGTAGATATAAGCAAATTGTAACGGTATTTCTAAAAACAAACATTATGTGTTTTGAAGAAACACAAAAAAAATAATAATTGTATTTGATATGGGATTGGGTTTGAATAAGTTTTATATCAAAACGTAAAGAAAAGTAAGCATGTCGTAACCGCGTATTAAATTTTTTGTCAAACATTATATTTTTAGAGTTAAAAGAGAAAATAAAAATTACGTAAAAATCTTATACCTAATAAATAAAATCATATGGAACATGTATTACTTTCCCGTGCCTCCTTATCATTTTTTTCTTGTATTTCTCTCATTTTAGTTATAAAATTTATTTAGTTTTTTTCATAAAAATTTGTTTCTCGCATTAATTTACGGCATGTAGTTAAAGTTATATTCGATTTGAACATATACACATAAAAAACAACGAAGACAGCTCGATGATTATTGTTATGTATTATATTACTAATTAAAAGGTTTGGTCGGTGGAGATTTTCCCTTCTTTTTTTTAATTTTCTTTGATTATTTTGTTTGTGTGTTTATTATTTTTTCTTTTTTTTGTTTGTGTTTTAATACGGTTTGTTTTGTGTGTGGGATCGAGAATTTGGGACGGGGTTTTTGTATCTGAACACGTGTTCTTGATTTGTAGGTTCGTTGACGTTGTCTTTCTCCGGTTTCATGCTTTCTTTCTTTCGTTATCGATACCCTGATGATTCTCGCTATTAAGATTTGGGTTTTCCTTTTGTTTGCTCTTTTTGGGGCTTTGATTTTCGTCGGTTTTCTATTTTGGACTGTGTCGCTTTCTTACGACTTTGATTTTCATTTGTTTTGTGTATGGTGTTGGCCTTTGATTTAGTTTTTGAGTTCCGCATGTTCTGGTGTGTTATTAATTTAGGGTTTTGGTGTGTTTTACTTTGTGTATTTTACTGATTTTATGGTTTTAAACATTCATTTTGATTTGATTTGGAGTTACATTAAAACTCGCGTACGCGCGGCAACGCGCGCGCCATAATTACTATTATATTACTAATTAAAAGGTTTGGTCGGTGGGGATTTCCCCTTTTTTTCTTTGATTATTTTGTTTGTGTGTTTATTTTTTTCTTTTTTTTGTTTGTGTTTTAATATGGTTTGTTTTGTGTGTGGGCTCAAGAATTTGGGATGAGGTTTTATATCTAGACACGTGTTTTTGATTGTAGGGTTCGTTGACGTTGTTTTTCTCCGGTTTCGTGCTTTCTTTCTTTCGTTATCGATACCCTGACGATTCTCGCTATTAAGGTTGAAATTTTCCTTTTGTTTGCTCTTTTTGGGGCTTTGATTTTCGTCGATTTTATTTTGGACTGTATCGCTTTCTTACGGCTTTGATTTTCATTTGTTTTGTGTATGGTGTTGGCCTTTGATTTAGTTTTTGGGTTCCGCATGTTCTGGTGTGTTATTGATTTGGGGTTTTGGTGTGTTTTACTTTGTGTATTTTTCTGATTTTATGGTTTTGAATATACATTTTGATTTTGATTTGAGGTTACATTAAAACTCGCGTACGCGCGGCAACGCGCGCGCCATAATTACTAGTTAAATATATAAACGAATCTCCAATTTATTTTTTTGTGTGAAGAAACAGAAGGTTTTGGAATTTTGTAAGTTTAACAAAATTAATAAAAAGAATAACGTTTATTAATTTTATGATATATATTTAATGTTAAATTAGTTATTAGATAAAAAATATTTAAAAACCAGATTTGTTTTAGCCGACTACGGTTATTTGGTTCGGTTAATAAACAAACTGGTTAGGCGTGTTAGGTTTTCCAATACCCTTTAACATAAGCAATTATTTTAAAAACCCATAAGGGGTTAGTTGTTAACCAAAATCGTTTTAAATTAACCGATTTTGTGCAGCTATACCAATTACACTGAATTAGAGGTGGGCATTTTGGGTTTTGGCCATACCCGAAACCCTGTTCGACCCGACCGGTTTTTGTACCCGGTTGAGGCGAAACCAGGTATGAACCTGGGTCGAGTTCACCTACTTGAAAACCCTGCCCACTATACCCAGGTAGAGTCGGGTCCAATATCGGGGTTTTTTGTTATTTTCTTTTCTTTTCTTTTCTTTTCTTGTGTGTGTGTGTCCAATACCGGGTTCAACCGGCCGGGTTCGGGTCGAGTGGAGTTCGCTAAAAACACTCAAAATTTAAAACCGGTTCTAACCCTATGGGTTTAAACGGATCCAACCCTGATACACCTCCCATCGGGTAGTAATCGGTACCCGGGTTCGGGTCGGATCCGAACCCGGTTTTTATGCCCACCTCTACACTGAAATCTGAATACATCAAAAGCCAATACGGCCGATGGGCCAAACAACCCAAACCAATTACTGACATGATTCAAACTTCTAGCTAGGTCCATTTTGTAACGGGCTAAAAGCCCGCTCAACATGTACGAATGTACGATGAGCTTAATTTTTATTTTAGAAAAGCGATCGGTGTTTTGTTCAAGTGATAAGAAATTAATATGCAACAAAATGATCGACAATTTGTTTTGTTCGTGATTTAGTATTAAAGTCTATGCAATGAGCGGTTAACTCGCTACCTGTTTGGTGCTTGTGATGCTGAATTAATAAAATTTAAACTATAGAGTAACATGTAGTCTAATGGTATCAAGGTGTTTAATAATGCGTCATTTTAAAGTAATATATTCTAATTTCAGTTTTCACATATAATTTGCGAGTTTGGAGACGAACAATTCATTGGTCAATGCTTCTTAATTAACCATGACCGGAACTTTTTAACGAATTTTCATAATACATTAATGTCTTTTCCTTTTGTTGTAATCCTACTCGTGACAAGTATCTCAAATGTCAATCTAAAGTGGTTACACAATTGAGATTGTTATTGAGACCATAACTTAACGTTCAAAGTGTTGTTTGTTAAATTACAAGTGTGAATTCTTGATGTTTTGATAATTAAAATGCAATTATTCTGATCTGAAAATGTTTGATTTTATGAATTACATAAATTTTATTCGATTTTTTTTATTATCTAGTGACAGCAGTTTGAACGGTGCATTAAGCATCAAACAAGGAATTGAAATGAGACCAAAGAGACTAAAAATAACGAATGAAACATTGACTTAGGCAAACTGGAATATTGTAAATATAATTTATACATCATCATCTTCAAGTCCTAATGATTAATGGTTTCTGATGAAAATAATTTATCAATTTGGGATAATTCTATGATACAAAGGAATATATATTCTATTTCCTTGGAAATCAAACAAGAAGCACAACCCATCATCCCTCCTGCTAGACATTTTCACTGGTAGTAGGAGCATTTTCTACAATTCTCTCTAGTTTCTGTTAAATTAAGTACAAAAACAAAGTATAATGATTTACAATCATAATAAAATGGAAAAAAAAATCAATTCAAAAAAGTGACACATTTTGCAAAAAAAAATGTTGGCTACATAAAAAAATTGTATAATAAATTAACCTACGAATAATACTACATTTAAAAGCAATCATACACATTTCAAAATTTCATGGTAAAAAGATATGAAATTTCATGGCAACTCATCCAAACACCACCAAAATTTCATGTTTTAACTTGTGGACCATCATTGAACAAATCAATCAAACATACATGACTGGAGGCATTTGGCGTTACAAATCTGAAGCTTTAATACACAGTCTTGCAGTATTGTCACATTTTTTTGACTTATTTGTAAACTTATTAATGTCAAAACAATCAGATTTCAACAAGTTATAAGGTTGTTAATTTACCAATTATTGTTCCAATTTTAAGCATACAATATTCATAATTTTCATCAATTTGTGGAGCAGACATCCTCAAGCAATAATTGAGGACCAAAAACAACTGACGAGTAGATCTACACATATGACAAAATTTTGAATGGATTTGGTTATTTTAGGTCTCTTGGTTAGGTCTAAATTTTGCTAATCAACCTGATGCAAAATTTTGTATTAACAGGTTTGTTGACACGATCCATTTTGATACGAAAGATGAAGGACCTACCAAGCTATTGGTGTATTCCAGGAGGGGTAAATTAGTAAAATAATTATAGGTTGTTACTATTAATAGAACGGGAATAGAGTGAGGATCATAGAGATGTTTTATTGTGAATTCTGATTGGCTCATGCTTTTGCATTGAGAGAGAGATATTCTCTGGATTGTTAAACGTCATTGTCATTCCATTCCATTTTGTAATTTCCCTTTTGAATACAACTGAGTATCTTCTTCTTACATCATCTTATTCATTTCCTCTGTTCTTCCTTATAATTCTTATCAAATTGAGGTGTAATTCTGTTAGTGTGAGCCTCTGTTTTGTTTGATTACCCATCATTGGTCCGACCTGCCGCCGCACCTGCCGGTATTCTCTTCTGTTCATCATCGATAGCCATGGAAACTCGCACCACTCGTTTAGACGCTCAGGAAAACCAGATCAAGCAGTTACAATTGGATGTGGAGGAAATTCGTTCTTCTCTTCAATCCCTGGAAGTGGAGCGTGGGGAGTCTAGTGAATTCCGGAAGGTTATGTTAACATGGTTAGCAAAACAAGAGAAGAAGCCGACTGAGGACTCCTTGGGTTCGGGGAGCTCCGGTCCAGGACTTGTTTACTCCAGCTCCAAACCTCCGTTGGTTGCGTCGGATACCAACGATACTCCCACTTCGTTACCTTGGGCGGTTAAAAAAGTCAAGCTACCGGAATTTTCTGGTTTTGATCCACAGGGTTGGATTCAAAAGGCCAACCTCTATTTTGATCTCAATCATACATCGGACGTTGATCGCCTTCAATTAGCTCGGTTGAGTATGATCGGAGTTGCTCAACATTGTTTCACGATAATCACGCAAGTGCGACCAACGATTTCGTGGGGGGACTTTCAAGCAGAATTATTACAACGATTTAGTAGCTTGGAGATTCAGAATCCTTATGAGCAGTTAGCGACCATTCAACAGGCCGATTCAATCTTCGATTTCATCGATGATTTTGAATACCTCTTGTCCCTGGTTCCTCGCCTACCTGAGTCGCAAGCTATCAGTTATTTCGTGGCTGGGTTGAAAGATGATGTGAAGAAATGGGTTCGCCTTCATCGTCCGCAATCTCGATTAGATGCGATGTATCTGGCGAAGGACGTAGAACTGATGCTCCGCCAACTTCCGGCCACTCCACGTTGGGTCGTTTTCGTTACTTAAACCCTATTGGGTCTCCACATCTTGGGCTTCCTGAAGTGCCTTCTCAAATGGGCCGGGTGGACACCAAGCCCATTTATTCGGGTCGTCCGCCTGATAAATGGCCCACCCCTAGAACCGACAATTTTCGTTCGACCTTTTCTCCTAGAACTTCGTCACCTACTCCTGATTTGGATATCACCTCGCGACCGGGGTATTCGCTCATTATCTCGAACTAAATGGGAAGAAAGGAGGAAGAAAGGATTATATTTTAAGAATTAAAAGAGAAAACCAAAATTTATGTAAAAATCTTTATACCTAATAAATACAAATCATATGGAACTTGTATTACTTTCCCGTGCCTCCTTATCATTTTTTTTTCTTGTATTTCTCTCATTTTAGTTATAAAAATTTATTTAGTTGTTTTCATAAAATTTTGTTTCTCGCATTGATTTACGGTATTTAGTTAAAGTTATATTCGATTTGAACATATACACATAAAAAACAACGAAGACAGCTCGACGATTATTGTTATGTATTAAACATATGAACGAATCTCCAATTTATATTTTGTGTGTGTGAAGAACGAAGGTTTTGGAATTTTGTAAGTTTAACAAAATTAATAAAAAGAATAATGTTTATTAATTTTATGATATATATTTAATGTTAATTTAGTTATTTCATAAAAATATTTAAAAACCAGATTTGTTTTAACCGACTACGGTTAATTGGTTCGGTTAATAACCAAGCCGGTTAGACGTGTTTGGTTCTGAGACTACCCCAGCGAGAGGTAGAGGGAAAGGTTTTCTAATACCCTTTAACATAAGCAATTATTTTAAAAACCAACAAGGGGTTAGTTGTTAACCGAAATCGTTTTTAAATTAACCGATTTTGTGCACCTCTACCAATTACACTGAATTAGAGGTGGGCATTTTAGGTTTTGGCCATACCCGAAACCCGGTTCGACCCGACCGGTTTTTTGTACCCGGTTGAGGCGAAACCAGCCAACCAGGTATGAACCTGGGTCGAGTTCACCCACTTGAAAACCCTGCCCACTATACCCAGGTAGAGTCGGGTCCAATATCAGGGTTTTTTGTTATTTTCTTTTCTTTTCTTTTCTTGTGTGTGTGTGTGTCCAATACCGGGTTCAACCGGGCCGGGTTCGGGTCGAGTGGAGTTCGCTAAAAACACTCAAAATTCAAAACCGGGTTCTAACCCTATGGGTTAAAACGGATCCAACCCTGATACACCTCCCATCGGGTAGTAATTCGAACCCGGGTTCGGGTCGGATTCGAACCCGGTTTTTATGCCCACCTCTACACTGAAATCTGAATACTAGTGGTGCACATCCAACCGGGTTCAAAAACCGACCCGACGACCCGACCCGGACCCGAACCGGTTCGGACCCGGTATACCCCCAACCCGGTTCCAACCCGAAAAAGCCCTCCGTTCAGAACCGGTTTTGCATTTTCTCACACAAACCGGTTTGGACTCGGTTTTTCTCCAACCCGGTTTCGAAACCGGTCCAGAAAAACCGGTTTGAACCCGGTTTGCCTTTTTTTTTTTTGACCGTTAGAAAACGGCTATATGGTCGTTTGAGGGTATTTTTTGACCGTTTTTTTCACTTTTTTTGGACCATTTTGCCCTTATATGATAGTATAATAGGTAGTGGGTGAAATGGTTTAGTCACAACACTCAAAACTTCAAAAACGCTCAAAAACGTGCTTAAAAACGCAAAAACGCTCCTCACTCTCAACTTTCTATTCTCTCAATCTCTTGAATTATGGCTTCTGAATCTTCCGTTCCAACCAGTGGATCCTCAAGTGCCGCTACCGTTGTTAGAATTCTTTCAACAACGAGAAACCAAGAGATTTGGTGTAATTTTGACTTATGCGAAATGTCGAATGGTCAACATAAAGCTCGATGCAAGGCTTGTGGTTCGTTTTTCAAGTCGGATTCAAACTCGACTTCGAGAATCATATGACCAAATGGTGCAAGTCTTTGAAAAGTACACCGAGTCAAGGGCAAACATCAATCGGAAACGATGGTGGTTTATGGAACTTCAACGTAGATATGGTTCGAGATAGAATGGCAAAGTTTGTAATTCAAGAAGGATTACCGTTCGATCACTTCGACAACCCTCGGTTAACAAAATTGATTCAAGAAACTCTTCAACCACGCTACACTCACGTAAGTCGCACCACTCTTAGACGTGATTGTTTAAATCTTTGGAAACAAGCAAAAAGTAATTTAAAGATTTTATTTGAAAATTTACAAACTGATGTGAACTTAACTACCGACGTTTGGTCCGCCCCACACGGTTTACCGGAATCGTACCTTTGCGTCACCGCCCATTGGATAGATCCAAGTTCGTGGCAAATGATGAAACGTACGATTGCGTTTGAATTATTTGGATATCCGCATACCGGTGATAATCTATTTTAAATTTTAGACTATGTAATCAAAACATATAAATTAGAAAACAAAAATTTTTCAATATTATTTGATAACGTCTCGAACAACACATCCGCCGTTGAAAAATTAAAAATAAAATATAAACCGGTTTGTGACGGCGTATTTTTTCATTCAAGATGTGTTGCACATATTATTAATTTAGTTGTGCAAGATGGTCTTGGCGTTCCTGAAGTTGAAGATTTAAAACGTCTTTCAAAAACATGTTACGTGACGTTTTTAAAACTAGTAGAAAAATGTATGTTAATTATAGAAAAATGTGTCACGATACGAATTCCATTTGTTTAGGACCAAATTGGGATGTCCCGACTAGATGGAATTCTACTTGGAAAATGTTTAATAGTGCTTTGCGACAAAAAGAAACGCTTCATGTTTTTCACGATAGTCTTGCGATGCGGGGTCGGGTTGTTCCGTTTCCGTTAGAGGGTTGGGAATATATTCAAGAAATAACTCAATTTTTAGAGCTTTTTAAAAACGCAACTACAAAATTGTCGGGGGTTTATTATCCGACAAGTTGTCTAACACTTCATCAAATTTATTTAATGAACCATAAATTAAGTGAATATGAAGAAAGAAACGAAATGTTTTCAGCAATGGTAGCGCCGATGAAAGAAAATTTTAAAAAATATTTCATTGAACTACCCCCGGTTTTTACGTGTTCCGCCGCACTAGACCCGTGTTTAATTGTTTCGAGGGTAGAAACTTTAATAGATGAGATAACTTATGATTTAGATTTACATAATTTAGATCCATTTTTTAATGTTAATACAAAACAAACATTTAATGAAATTTTTAAAAAATTATTTAATGTTTATGTTGAAAAATATGGTGCAACATCAAACATCCACCGACCATCGAACGTGGAATCGAGTTCGTCGAGCTCAAGTGGAGACCCGATGATTAGTTTATATTATACTTTGAGAAATGAAAACAGTAAACGTCAGAGGGGTAACACCCCAAGTAGCGAACTCGGGAGGTATATGGGAACCGATTTTTTAGCCACTATGTCTCCCGATTAATTCTTGAAATTTGATATTCTGACATGGTGGAAAGGAAAGGAATCACAATTTCCGGTCCTAGCCGTCATGGCACGTGATTTACTAACCGTCCAAGCTTCCACGGTAGCTTCGGAGTCTGCATTTTCTGTTAGTGGCAGGGTTTTATCGATTAGAAGAACAAAGCTAACTCCAACATCGCTAGAGATGTGTATTTGTTTAAAAGACCACTTAGATGCGGCCGAACGAAGACAACACATATCAAACCTTGAAGAAGAAACACCGATTGAAGAAGAAATACACGAACACGAGGTACAAACCGGACGATCCTCACCGCTATCCGACGAAGAACTCGCTTATGATTTGTCTCAACGCATTGGCACACAAACCGACGAAGACGATTAAATTAGAAAAACTTGTATTCGTAATATAGATATTTTGTTTTCTTTGGTTTAATTTTAATGTAATTTTTATTGTTTATTTTTCGTTATGAATTAATTGTTTACTTTTATGAATTAATGTAATTTTTATTGTTTTCTCTAGAAAAACTCGCTTATGATTTCTATTCGTATTAATTGTTTACTTATTAGAATGAAAATAAAACGCGTACAATCGTATTAATGGAAATCTTAAAAATAAAGTACATACTATTGTGTTTAATTAATCTACTCTAATCTTTTTTAATTAATCAAAATTTGTAATTAATTTGTATATAATTTAAATAGTAGGTTAAAAAAAAACAGGGTTTTCCAAACCGGTTCTTAGACCCGACCCGGTTCGGTTCCAACCCGAACCGGTTCCAACCGGGTTGGGTTTGCCGGGCTTGAAAACCGGTTCCGACCCGAACCGGTTCTTGGTCAAAAACCGGGCTCGATTTCTGTCACACCCCCGCTTGTAGCGGAAACACGAGGATGCGACGGACGGGATCGTCATAACACTTGGTATAATTACAGAGACATATTACATGCAAAATCCTCGTGTCATGACGTCGCCCGACACAATGGTGACTCGTGTCGTGGTTAGTCAGTTCCACGACTATCATAGTCTTAATAATTCTAAAAATCCATATACACAGTGTTCAGATATAACAGTAAATGATATACAATACAAATGCAATCTATTGAAAGCCTGAGGGTCTCTGCTAAGGCACCAGCACTAGCTATCCTCTTTGATTATGTTCTCCTGAAAAGATATGCTCAAAAATGTCAACACATAATGTTGGTGAGTTCCGCAGGTTTAAATTTAAAACATTTGATGCTGTGTAGAATTTGATATGGAATCATACTGTAAGCAAAAACCACATAACATGTGTTTAAGACAACCAAACCTAATGACAGTTATGCATATAAATTCGTCGGAATATATTCACCCTTGGCCTGATTGCTGGCAGCTGTGTTGGTAACTCACAAGTTAACCAATCGTCGAAGGGTGGGGGTGTCAACCCAGTAGTACTACCAATACCTATCCGTTGGTTCCCAAACCCGGGAATTAATGGTTGTAAGAATCGTAGAATAACACCATGTATGTATTAGAATATGAGAATAGTATCACGTCGATTCCAAGTATGAAAATTGTATGTAAGATTTTACAGCATCGAAAACGAGTGAGCATACTTTTCCCCCAAGTTTGGAAAACATTGAAACAGTTATAAAAGCATAAAAAGGGGCCACGGAACTCACCTTGGATTGATGTAATGTATATGAATAAAAACTTCAAAGAATTAGGCAAAGCACGATCAAACACGTTCAATACCTATTATTGATTGTAATTTAGTCTTTAATACGAATGAATATATTTTGTAAGGTTTGAGTTGATTTGGTTTAACACGTGTCACACACGCAATATGTTACAATAAGTATTAAACTTATTAAATAATTATTTATATTTTGATTCCATTAAAAAGGGTTTTCATATTTGTATTTAAATATTTTTAGAATTAATTATAATAATGACGTGGTTTAACTATAATTTATAATTATCCAATAATATTTACAAATAAGGATAATCACATTTATAGTATTTTGATTAATAATAAGGTATTAATTTATACCTTTGGTTTAAATATATTTTACAAGAAATAACCCACAATTTTATAAATAATTTGTGAATTTATAAAATATATTAATTTGTATTTAAAGATAATAAGTGTCCATTTTTATAGAAATAATTATCTATAATATTTATAAATAATATTTATATAATTTTCATGATTTTCGTGATTATTTCATAGTTAATCTTGATTTAGAATTTATTTTATAAAAATAATATTTTTAATATTTTTAAATAATATTTTATAAAATCTATTATAGTTTTTAAATAAAATAAATTTACAAAAAAAATTATTTGGTATTATATAAAATAAGGAGAATATTTAGAATTTATTTTTATAATTTTTAAAAATTTTTGTATATTTAAAAAGTGGTTAAAAAGTCTTTAAAAAAAATAATTGAGGTCCCCGGGGTCGAACCCGGGACCTTACCCTTACACACCCATGAACCGAACCAGTGAGCCACAGCTCTAATCCGCGATAAAACCCGGCCCCAATTACTTTTAAACATAGTTTCAGAACCCCCCCGAACCGAAGAACCCTAATTCGATTTCGTTTCAATTGAGCATGAATTTGATGTTAATAGTAAAATTAAACTTAGGGCTTTTATTCCCCACTTAAAATCGAGCATAAGGATGTGTTTAATTACCAGAATAGAGTTCGAATTGATGATGAATACTACGAAGAACAGGTCGCGGTTATCTTGAAATCGAATGATGATTAATCTTTGATGAAATTCCAATTGCTTGTACATAAAGCTTCGAAAGATGCTATGGATCAATAGCCCTAAGGTAATTGCAGTGTATATAGGCCGGAGGGTGGTGGTTCGATTAGTTGCAGGTCGAAGATGCAGATGGTGATCGAACAGTGTATTTTGATTGTTTTAGATGCAATTGAAGGTACCATTAGTTGGGATTCTTATAGTGGATCGTTTGGATTAATTAAATCGAATTATTGCGAGGCGTAATGCGATTTGGATGTGTAAAGTAGCCGAGAGTGGAAAATAATTGAATCAGTGCGATTATGAGGTGTATTTCAATCGATTAAAGTGTGGGTTAGGTTCGATTTTCATCCACGAACGATTTGGTATGATTTTTGCTGTTTAAATAAACGTTTTTGCGGCTTTTGGAGTCGCCGGAGGGCCGCCGGAGGGCCGCCGGAATAGGGTGCCGGAATCACGGGGACGGTGAGGGGCCGGTTGTGTAATTTTCATAATTACACTTTCGGTCCCTGTGGTTTTGTTTTTATTATTTTATGTTTATAAACTTTATTTAAAGTTTCAAAAATTGCAAATTCTCCCCTGAACTTTTAATATTATTATTATTTTTATTTTATTATTAGCATTATTATTATTATTATTATTATCATTATTATTATTATCCTTATTATTATTATTATTATTATTATTATTATAGTTTTTGTAAAAATTGGTAACGTATTAAACTTAATTGTTTTATAAAAATACGGGATGTTACAGTCTCCCCTGCTTTAGGAAATTTCGTCCCGAAATTTTAATCACGAGGAGACTGAAACGAAAAGATATGGGTACTTGGTTTTTATTTGGTCCTCACGTTCCCAGTTGAACTCTAAGCCACGTTTAGATTCCCAGCGGACTTTGACAATAGGTATCCGGCTTCGCTTCACTTGTATAGAATCTTTTACAAGATTCTTGACATAATGTATTCCAGTCTGAACCCTTCCAGAGAATCGCAAGACTCTTTTTGAGTTTCAGCATATGGAACGTTAGAACACGATGACGAGTTTTCATGACATGTTTAGACTTATAATCACAACTTCGAGAATATAATTTCGTGGTAAGGTGATAAGACCAACAATGATAAGAAAGGTTATCCGTTGGAATTTAAGAATCCCAAACGTCACCATATGAAACGACCTTAACGCATATTTTGTGAATATGTATTTCTCCTTTGACCAACCATCAGTCTAAGAAAAATATGCTATGTGAAGATCTTGGAATGAGTTCACAACGAAATGAATCAATCATTCAGAATGACGATTGATGTTTTAACGTCATACCACGGTGTACGAATATTTGAAACAGATGCAGGTTAATTTCTCGACGTCGTGAGATAATGGGTTTGCTATTACATAAAGATTACTCTGAACCTTTCCTTGGTGGGTAAACTCGATAGCATTGCTGATCAAGTGGGTGAGAATTTGTCTAATTCGTAAAACATCACCATTAACCTCCACTGGGACATCACCTCTTCTTGGCCTAATTTTGTGGCCTCCAACCTCAGAACTCCTGAATCAACTTAGGAAAGGTTGAGGATGTCACTAATAAGTTGAAGGACTAAATCATCAGAAGACAACATGACACTCAAAAGTTGTTTCTGATCTTTATCAAGTTTTGTTGTTGATAGAATTTCTACTATGTTAACGACCCTTGATAATGGAGATCTCATCTCGTGTGACATGGTTGCTAGCATTTGTTTTGCTCTCATCGTTACCTCTGTAACATAAACAGTTTTATTAAGTTCTGTCTCCTTGGCCTTCTGTACAGCTATTTCTTCTTTTAGTTCTGCCATCTTTTCTCTCTTTTTCACCTGATCAGTGATTTCCATGCCCACATAATTAACACAAATTTTCTCCCCATCTTTGCTGAACACGGGTTCAACATATATTAAGAATGTTTTGGCTCCAAATAACTTAGTCTCAAAAGTAATTCCTCTCCTTGCTGGTAACTCTCTTCAGAACTTCTCTTTTAAAGTCTTGTTGTTCAAATTCAAGATAGAATTTTAATGATCTTCAAGGTTAAGGATTCAAAAGCGGTTCAAGAAGTGACGCGAATAATAGGAAAGGTATTTGTAAACACGTTTTGCAAGGTAGCAATTTCTGTTTACATACGCAGTTTGACAAACCATTAGTTCAGCTGAGAACATTTACGTGACTAGAAAGTCATGTTTATAAGTTGATAATATCTTAAGCAGAGGGATTGTTTAGGAAGGCTATCATCGCACAATCACGTTTTGATGATAACTCAAATGAAAGTTGATAAGTAAGGAATAAATGTTTCCATATAGCTAGGTCAAAATATGAGGATAAAAGGAGAGAAATCGATTTAAGAATTTTAAGTGCTCCAAGCTTGGAATCCAAATCAACTTAATACGATCGGGTCTCCTTTCAGGCTCAGGAATCATGGTTCGGCTTGGTAGGTCGAATTACCAACATCGGTTCATCCTTCAAGTTACTTCATCCTTCTCGTTACTTGATTACAACCATGGTAAGTTGAAGATCAAGAGTTGAGATTTAGTCATCGAGGTATGGAATTCAAACAATCGAGGGTAGATATTTGTCACCAAAATACGGGTTTCGATCCTATTTTGGTGAGATCATGTCATTTGTGAAATGTGAATTTCAATGAGAATAATTGAAGTCAATCCTCAAGATAAGGAAGTCACCCTAATCCAGAGGATGAAATTTCACAAAACAAACAAATGGAAAACCATTTATCGCAATAGTGATTCATTAAAGTAAGGGGATCTCTCCTGCTTTGATGAGGTATAATCATTTAGGAGATACGAGTGTTCTTAGTCATGTGTTGTCTTGAAAACTCTTGCGTTTCCCACGGTGCAAGCGGTATGAAGTTTAACTTAATGACGAATGGAAAATTAGTATCAATTAGGAATTCGGAAAATTTCAAGTTACATCAGTGTATCAACGGCAAAATCATGATTACGAGCTTAAGATCGAAGTTCGAGATAGCAGAATTCGTTATGATGGTGTTCAAATTTTGAATAATTTAAATCAGAAAGACGAAATCAAAGACAAGAAATGATTCGATATCACAATGAGATGTGAACATCCGATTCATAATCGAAGGGAATATATGGACTTCTCAGGATAGTACCTCAATGACAAAGCAAAAGTAATAATATTCATTTCTTCATTATAAGTACCAAGGTTTCAAGCGCGTAAGTAACACCCCAAATAAGCAAATACTCATAGATGAGTCTAAACATAAAGTACGAAGTAACTAGAGATGACTTTTTCCAGTCGTTATTTCTCCATTAGTGCCCGTGTGACGTCAGTCCTGGTCGTCATCACTGCTGGAGGAACTAGAGAGACTCGGGGGTAGGTCGGGATAGTTGCCCCTTAAATTGGTCTCGTCGGCAGGCGGCCAGATCTTAATCCGGTTTGCCGGGAACCCCCTAATTCGAGCCGTCCGTCTCACGGCTCCTCCGTGGTTCACTTGTTGGGGTCTTGCCTCGGGGACATTCCTTGCAACCGTAGATGCTATGGGAACTACAGGTGTAGCAGGGTTAGATTCCACAGGATTAATTAGTGCTGTGGCGACAGCAGGTAAAGTGTGCACAACAGGGTCTATGGGTTCTTCCTCTTCAAAAGAGTCTGGTGCATCAAGCATCACCTCCTCAGGGTTAGATTTTCTATTAGAAGATGTTTGTACTAGGTATGCTAAGAGAATCTTTTCAGGCTTCGATTCATTTTCAGAAGAAGTAATAGAAGGGCTGATAGTTGACATCCTGAAATGTCATTAAGATACTTTATGAGATTTGGGGTAATATGAGCTATACAGCATGAAAATGACAATCAGGGATTTGGCATAAAAACAATGAGTTGTTCTGAGTGTAATCAAAGCGAGTACGTCGACTAATCACAGCATTAAGTCAGCCACAAATTTGTTAAAGACATGCGTTCCAACAAGCAGATACTCATCCCACTCTTCCATCCTTGTATGTACTGGGTGGTAAGGCACAGACTTTGACGAGACTTTGAAAACCACGAATAACGATTCAAAGCTCATATTGAAAATTATTTGATTTAGACACACAATGCATTGACTATGATTTAAGATTTGTGTGTGCTTTGATAGGAATCAAAGTATAAAAAGATTCACATATGATTCTATTCATCAAGTTCCAATAACCCATGCTTCGGTCCATCAAGATCATTACGTAGCCTAGTTTAAGCATATTCTTAGTATACCGGTGATGTTTATATATAGGGTTCCCCGCAGCGTTCCCACCACATCCACGATATACTTTGAATAATACTTAAACTAGTTACATAACAACTTAATTTTCCTTAGCATCATTCCAAAGTATAACGTAATATAAGTTTAATAAGAGCCACCGCAACTATACTTCTGTATAGGCGGTTTTACCAGTTATAAACGGCTACAGACAAACCTATACATCGGTTCCACACGGGAATTGATGACTGTAGAGAAAACATTTCCAAAGTGTAAATAGTTTAATGTGACGTAGCAATATCCATAAAGCGTACACGTATAGTTTACAACCAAACCGATCTATGCCTCAGTCAATCGGGATCATCACGTAGCCCAGTTTAAACACATTCTTGGTATACCAAGGATGCTTATATATAGGGTTCCCCGCAGCGTTCCCACCACATCCGTGGCATACCTAGAACGATGCCTAAACCAGTTACGTGACATCCGTTTATCCCTAGCATAATCTTAAAGAATAACGTTTTGTATGTGTAGAGAGTATCATTACTCCTCTACATTTATGTATTTCACTTTCGTTCTAAGCATTAATCAGTAGTTACTGAAACGCTAAATGGAGTTATTTCTCATAAGGTCAATATTATAATTGGAAATACTATGAAGGCTCTAAGTAGGACAGGACTTGAGTAAGTGTTGATAATGTTTGATTGCCTTCAACAAGGACTTATAATGTTTGATTGCCTTTAACAAGGACTTATAATGTTTGATTGCCTTCAACAAGGACTTATTAGAATTATGACCCTAGCACCCTAGGGTATAGAATAGAAACGTGTGATACTCATGATCGTTATCTCATGGTAAGATTTACCAGACTTCTCATGCATGGTGAATTGCAATTACGTGTGCACCCGTAATGGTAATTTACCTTGCATGGTCACCCTAGCTCCACTTACCCCAAGTTAACATCATAGTATTATCTAAATTCATCAAGCATAAATAATGTAATGTCCTTATGTCCATGAGCCAGTATTCCAATAATAGCATGTAATAGCAAATAAGCATATAAGCACATTAAGTCTAATGGTAACTGCATATCCGTCATACTTTCAGGATTTCAGTCATAACTATGGTAGGGTCGGATTCAATATCCGAGATCGACGCTACGCGTGATCACCGAAGTTCCCTAATAATATGATGTTGTGCGCATACAAGCGTAAAGTTCTTAGTATAAAAGTATCCCATGGAGAAAGACTAAGAGTAATAATGTCTTCCCCGGGATGTTTAGATAACACGTGTACATGTATAAAATCAGGTATGTAGGAACATACTTGTAGATTATTAGGTATATAAGAATATACCTGTATATTAAGTCCATAGACTTAATATACTTGACCCATTTGCCTTGTAGATTTGTGTATTGACCATAGTTTATCACTCATCCCAGAAATCCCCAGGTAAGCATACTAGGTCTCGTAATGAGATATATGCGATATGCTTGCCTTAGCCCGAGGGCCTTTTGCCAGGAAATCCAGAATACAGGTGTCTATGTGTCACACAAATCATGAAAGACATTTAGGTAAAATCAAATGCACACAATCCCTAGCATGCATTCTATATGAAGGTTCTTAGGTTATAGTCTAGGTCGAATTCTCCACCTAAATCTCTATAACCAAGGCTCTGATACCAATCTGTCACACCCCCGCTTGTAGCGGAAACACGAGGATGCGACGGACGGGATCGTCATAACACTTGGTATAATTACAGAGACATATTACATGCAAAATCCTCGTGTCATGACGTCGCCCGACACAATGGTGACTCGTGTCGTGGTTAGTCAGTTCCACGACTATCATAGTCTTAATAATTCTAAAAATCCATATACACAGTGTTCAGATATAACAGTAAATGATATACAATACAAATGCAATCTATTGAAAGCCTGAGGGTCTCTGCTAAGGCACCAGCACTAGCTATCCTCTTTGATTATGTTCTCCTGAAAAGATATGCTCAAAAATGTCAACACATAATGTTGGTGAGTTCCGCAGGTTTAAATTTAAAACATTTGATGCTGTGTAGAATTTGATATGGAATCATACTGTAAGCAAAAACCACATAACATGTGTTTAAGACAACCAAACCTAATGACAGTTATGCATATAAATTCGTCGGAATATATTCACCCTTGGCCTGATTGCTGGCAGCTGTGTTGGTAACTCACAAGTTAACCAATCGTCGAAGGGTGGGGGTGTCAACCCAGTAGTACTACCAATACCTATCCGTTGGTTCCCAAACCCGGGAATTAATGGTTGTAAGAATCGTAGAATAACACCATGTATGTATTAGAATATGAGAATAGTATCACGTCGATTCCAAGTATGAAAATTGTATGTAAGATTTTACAGCATCGAAAACGAGTGAGCATACTTTTCCCCCAAGTTTGGAAAACATTGAAACAGTTATAAAAGCATAAAAAGGGGCCACGGAACTCACCTTGGATTGATGTAATGTATATGAATAAAAACTTCAAAGAATTAGGCAAAGCACGATCAAACACGTTCAATACCTATTATTGATTGTAATTTAGTCTTTAATACGAATGAATATATTTTGTAAGGTTTGAGTTGATTTGGTTTAACACGTGTCACACACGCAATATGTTACAATAAGTATTAAACTTATTAAATAATTATTTATATTTTGATTCCATTAAAAAGGGTTTTCATATTTGTATTTAAATATTTTTAGAATTAATTATAATAATGACGTGGTTTAACTATATAATTTATAATTATCCAATAATATTTACAAATAAGGATAATCACATTTATAGTATTTTGATTAATAATAAGGTATTAATTTATACCTTTGGTTTAAATATATTTTACAAGAAATAACCCACAATTTTATAAATAATTTGTGAATTTATAAAATATTAATTTGTATTTAAAGATAATAAGTGTCCATTTTTATAGAAATAATTATCTATAATATTTATAAATAATATTTATATAATTTCATGATTTCGTGATTATTTCATAGTTAATCTTGATTTAGAATTTATTTTATAAAAATAATATTTTAATATTTTTAAATAATATTTTATAAAAATCTATTATAGTTTTTAAATAAAATAAATTTACAAAAAAAAATTATTTGGTATTATATAAAATAAGGAGAATATTTAGAATTTATTTTTATAATTTTTAAAAATTTTTGTATATTTAAAACGTGGTTAAAAAGTCTTTAAAAAAAATAATTGAGGTCCCGGGGTCGAACCCGGGACCTTACCCTTACACACCCATGAACCGAACCAGTGAGCCACAGCTCTAATCCGCGATAAAACCCGGCCCCAATTACTTTTAAACATAGTTTCAGAACCTCCCCCGAACCGAAGAACCCTAATTCGATTTCGTTTCAATTGAGCATGAATTTGATGTTAATAGTAAAATTAAACTTAGGGCTTTTATTCCCCACTTAAAATCGAGCATAAGGATGTGTTTAATTACCAGAATAGAGTTCGAATTGATGATGAATACTACGAAGAACAGGTCGCGGTTATCTTGAAATCGAATGATGATTAATCTTTGATGAAATTCCAATTGCTTGTACATAAAGCTTCGAAAGATGCTATGGATCAATAGCCCTAAGGTAATTGCAGTGTATATAGGCCGGAGGGTGGTGGTTCGATTAGTTGCAGGTCGAAGATGCAGATGGTGATCGAACAGTGTATTTTGATTGTTTTAGATGCAATTGAAGGTACCATTAGTTTGGGATTCTTATAGTGGATCGTTTGGATTAATTAAATCGAATTATTGCGAGGCGTAATGCGATTTGGATGTGTAAAGTAGCCGAGAGTGGAAAATAATTGAATCAGTGCGATTATGAGGTGTATTTCAATCGATTAAAGTGTGGGTTAGGTTCGATTTTCATCCACGAACGATTTGGTATGATTTTTGCTGTTTAAAATAAACGTTTTTGCGGCTTTTGGAGTCGCCGGAGGGCCGCCGGAGGGCCGCCGGAATAGGGTGCCGGAATCACGGGGACGGTGAGGGGCCGGTTGTGTAATTTTCATAATTACACTTTCGGTCCCTGTGGTTTTGTTTTTATTATTTTATGTTTATAAACTTATTTAAAGTTTCAAAAATTGCAAATTCTCCCCCTGAACTTTTAATATTATTATTATTTTTATTTTTATTATTAGCATTATTATTATTATTATTATCATTATTATTATTATCCTTATTATTATTATTATTATTATTATTATAGTTTTTGTAAAAATTGGTAACGTATTAAACTTAATTGTTTTATAAAAATACGGGATGTTACAATTTCGTTGACCGAACCCGAACCGGGTCCAACTCGAACCGGGTTCAAAAAAAAAAACCGGTTTGTGCACCTCTACTGAATACATCAAAAGCCAATACGGCCGATGGGCCAAACAGCCAAACCAATTACTGACATGATTCAAACTTCTAGCTAGGTCCATTTTGTAACGGGCTAAAAGCCCGGCTCAACATGTACGAATGTACGATGAGCTTAATTTTTATTTTAGAAGAGCGATCGGTGTTTTGTTCAAGTGATAAGAAATTAATATGCAACAAAATGATCGACAATTTGTTTTGTTCGTGATTTAGTATTAAAGTCTATGCGATGAGCGGTTAACTCGCTACCTGTTTGGTGCTTGTGATGCTGAATTAATAAAATTTAAACTATAGAGTAATATGTAGTCTAATGGTATCAAGGTGTTTAATAATGCGTCATTTTAAAGTAATATATTCTAATTTCAGTTTTCACATATAATTTGCGAGTTTGGAGACGAACAATTCATTGGTCAATGCTTCTTAATTAACCATGACCGGAACTTTTTAACGAATTTTCATAATACATTAATGTCTTTTCCTTTTGTTGTAATCCTACTCGTGACAAGTATCTCAAATGTCAATCTAAAGTGGTTACACAATTGAGATTGTTATTGAGACCATAACTTAACGTTCAAAGTGTTGTTTGTTAAATTACAAGTGTGAATTCTTGATGTTTTGATAATTAAAATGCAATTATTCTGATCTGAAAAATGTTTGATTTTATGAATTACATAAATTTTATTCGATTTTTTTTATTATCTAGTGACAGCAGTTTGAACGGTGCATTAAGCATCAAACAAGGAATTGAAATGAGACCAAAGAGACTAAAAATAACGAATGAAACATTGACTTAGGCAAACTGGAATATTGTAAATATAATTTATACATCATCATCTTCAAGTCCTAATGATTAATGGTTTCTGATGAAAATAATTTATCAATTTGGGATAATTCTATGATACAAAAGGAATATATATTCTATTTCCTTGGAAATCAAACAAGAAGCACAACCCATCATCCCTCCTGCTAGACATTTTCACTGGTAGTAGGAGCATTTTCTACAATTCTCTCTAGTTTCTGTTAAATTAAGTACAAAAACAAAGTATAATGATTTACAATCATAATAAAATGGAAAAAAAAATCAATTCAAAAAAGTGACACATTTTGCAAAAAAAATGTTGGCTACATAAAAAAATTGTATAATAAATTAACCTACGAAATAATACTACATTTAAAAGCAATCATACACATTTCAAAATTTCATGGTAAAAAGATATGAAATTTCATGGCAACTCATCCAAACACCACCAAAATTTCATGTTTTAACTTGTGGACCATCATTGAACAAATCAATCAAACATACATGACTGGAGGCATTTGGCGTTACAAATCTGAAGCTTTAATACACAGTCTTGCAGTATTGTCACATTTTTTTGACTTATTTGTAAACTTATTAATGTCAAAACAATCAGATTTCAACAAGTTATAAGGTTGTTAATTTACCAATTATTGTTCCAATTTTAAGCATACAATATTCATAATTTTCATCAATTTGTGGAGCAGACATCCTCAAGCAATAATTGAGGACCAAAAACAACTGACGAGTAGATCTACACATATGACAAAATTTTGAATGGATTTGGTTATTTTAGGTCTCTTGGTTAGGTCTAAATTTTGCTAATCAACCTGATGCAAAATTTTGTATTAACAGGTTTGTTGACACGATCCATTTTGATACGAAAGATGGACCTACCAAGCTATTGGTGTATTCCAGGAGGGGTAAATTAGTAAAATAATTATAGGTTGTTACTATTAATAGAACGGGAATAGAGTGAGGATCATAGAGATGTTTTATTGTGAATTCTGATTGGCTCATGCTTTTGCATTGAGAGAGAGATATTCTCTGGATTGTTAAACGTCATTGTCATTCCATTCCATTTTGTAATTTCCCTTTTGAATACAACTGAGTATCTTCTTCTTACATCATCTTATTCATTTCCTCTGTTCTTCCTTATAATTCTTATCAAATTGAGGTGTAATTCTGTTAGTGTGAGCCTCTGTTTTGTTTGATTACCCATCATTGGTCCGACCTGCCGCCGCACCTGCCGGTATTCTCTTCTGTTCATCATCGATAGCCATGGAAACTCGCACCACTCGTTTAGACGCTCAGGAAAACCAGATCAAGCAGTTACAATTGGATGTGGAGGAAATTCGTTCTTCTCTTCAATCCCTGGAAGTGGAGCGTGGGGAGTCTAGTGAATTCCGGAAGGTTATGTTAACATGGTTAGCAAAACAAGAGAAGAAGCCGACTGAGGACTCCTTGGGTTCGGGGAGCTCCGGTCCAGGACTTGTTTACTCCAGCTCCAAACCTCCGTTGGTTGCGTCGGATACCAACGATACTCCCACTTCGTTACCTTGGGCGGTTAAAAAAGTCAAGCTACCGGAATTTTCTGGTTTTGATCCACAGGGTTGGATTCAAAAGGCCAACCTCTATTTTGATCTCAATCATACATCGGACGTTGATCGCCTTCAATTAGCTCGGTTGAGTATGATCGGAGTTGCTCAACATTGTTTCACGATAATCACGCAAGTGCGACCAACGATTTCGTGGGGGACTTTCAAGCAGAATTATTACAACGATTTAGTAGCTTGGAGATTCAGAATCCTTATGAGCAGTTAGCGACCATTCAACAGGCCGATTCAATCTTCGATTTCATCGATGATTTTGAATACCTCTTGTCCCTGGTTCCTCGCCTACCTGAGTCGCAAGCTATCAGTTATTTCGTGGCTGGGTTGAAAGATGATGTGAAGAAATGGGTTCGCCTTCATCGTCCGCAATCTCGATTAGATGCGATGTATCTGGCGAAGGACGTAGAACTGATGCTCCGGCCAACTTCCGGCCACTCCACGTTGGGTCGTTTTCGTTACTTAAACCCTATTGGGTCTCCACATCTTGGGCTTCCTGAAGTGCCTTCTCAATGGGCCGGGTGGACACCAAGCCCATTTATTCGGGTCGTCCGCCTGATAAATAGCCCACCCCTAGAACCGACAATTTTCGTTCGACCTTTTCTCCTAGAACTTCGTCACCTACTCCTGATTTGGATATCACCTCGCGACCGGGGTATTCGCTCATTATCTCGAACTAAATGGGAAGAAAGGAGGAAGAAAGGATTATATTTTAAGAATTAAAAGAGAAAACCAAAATTTATGTAAAAATCTTTATACCTAATAAATACAAATCATATGGAACTTGTATTACTTTCCCGTGCCTCCTTATCATTTTTTTTCTTGTATTTCTCTCATTTTAGTTATAAAATTTATTTAGTTGTTTTCATAAAATTTGTTTCTCGCATTGATTTACGGTATTTAGTTAAAGTTATATTCGATTTGAACATATACACATAAAAAACAACGAAGACAGCTCGACGATTATTGTTATGTATTAAACATATGAACGAATCTCCAATTTATATTTTGTGTGTGTGAAGAACGAAGGTTTTGGAATTTTGTAAGTTTAACAAAATTAATAAAAAGAATAATGTTTATTAATTTTATGATATATATTTAATGTTAATTTAGTTATTTCATAAAAAATATTTAAAAACCAGATTTGTTTTAACCGACTACGGTTAATTGGTTCGGTTAATAACCAAGCCGGTTAGACGTGTTTGGTTCTGAGACTACCCCAGCGAGAGGTAGAGGGAAAGGTTTTCTAATACCCTTTAACATAAGCAATTATTTTAAAAACCAACAAGGGGTTAGTTGTTAACCGAAATCGTTTTTAAATTAACCGATTTTGTGCACCTCTACCAATTACACTGAATTAGAGGTGGGCATTTTAGGTTTTGGCCATACCCGAAACCCGGTTCGACCCGACCGGTTTTTGTACCCGGTTGAGGCGAAACCAGCCAACCAGGTATGAACCTGGGTCGAGTTCACCCACTTGAAAACCCTGCCCACTATACCCAGGTAGAGTCGGGTCCAATATCAGGGTTTTTGTTATTTTCTTTTCTTTTCTTTTCTTGTGTGTGTGTGTGTCCAATACCGGGTTCAACCGGGCCGGTTCGGGTCGAGTGGAGTTCGCTAAAAACACTCAAAATTCAAAACCGGGTTCTAACCCTATGGGTTAAAACGGATCCAACCCTGATACACCTCCCATCGGGTAGTAATCCGAACCCGGGTTCGGGTCGGATTCGAACCCGGTTTTTTATGCCCACCTCTACACTGAAATCTGAATACTAGTGGTGCACATCCAAACCGGGTTCAAAAACCGACCCGACGACCCGACCCGGACCCGAACCGGTTCGGACCCGGTATACCCCCAACCCGGTTCCAACCCGAAAAAGCCCTCCGGTTCAGAACCGGTTTTGCATTTTCTCACACAAACCGGTTTGGACCCGGTTTTTCTCCAACCCGGTTTCGAAACCGGTCCAGAAAAACCGGTTTGAACCCGGTTTTGCCCTTTTTTTTTTGACCGTTAGAAAACGGCTATATGGTCGTTTGAGGGTATTTTTTGACCCTTTTTTTCACTTTTTTTGGACCATTTTGCCCTTATATGATAGTATAAATAGGTAGTGGGTGAAATGGTTTAGTCACAACACTCAAAACTTCAAAAACGCTCAAAAACGTGCTTAAAAACGCAAAAAACGCTCCTCACTCTCAACTTTCTATTCTCTCAATCTCTTGAATTATGGCTTCTGAATCTTCCGTTCCAACCAGTGGATCCTCAAGTGCCGCTACCGTTGTTAGAATTCTTTCAACAACGAGAAACCAAGAGATTTGGTGTAATTTTGACTTATGCGAAATGTCGAATGGTCAACATAAAGCTCGATGCAAGGCTTGTGGTTCGTTTTTCAAGTCGGATTCAAACTCGACTTCGAGAAATCATATGACCAAATGGTGCAAGTCTTTGAAAAGTACACCGAGTCAAGGGCAAACATCAATCGGAAACGATGGTGGTTTATGGAACTTCAACGTAGATATGGTTCGAGATAGAATGACAAAGTTTGTAATTCAAGAAGGATTACCGTTCGATCACTTCGACAACCCTCGGTTAACAAAATTGATTCAAGAAACTCTTCAACCACGCTACACTCACGTAAGTCGCACCACTCTTAGACGTGATTGTTTAAATCTTTGGAAACAAGCAAAAAGTAATTTAAAGATTTTATTTGAAAATTTACAAACTGATGTGAACTTAACTACCGACGTTTGGTCCGCCCCACACGGTTTACCGGAATCGTACCTTTGCGTCACCGCCCATTGGATAGATCCAAGTTCGTGGCAAATGATGAAACGTACGATTGCGTTTGAATTATTTGGATATCCGCATACCGGTGATAATCTATTTTAAATTTTAGACTATGTAATCAAACATATAAATTAGAAAACAAAAATTTTTCAATATCATTTGATTACGTCTCGAACAACACATCCGCCGTTGAAAAATTAAAAATAAAATATAAACAGGGTTGTGACGGTGTATTTTTTCATTCAAGATGTGTTGCACATATTATTAATTTAGTTGTGCAAGATGGTCTTGACGTTCCTGAAGTTGAAGATTTTAAAACGTCTTTCAAAAACATGTTACGTGACGTTTTTAAAACTAGTAGAAAAATGTATGTTAATTATAGAAAAATGTGTCACGATACGAATTCCATTTGTTTAGGACCAAATTGGGATGTCCCGACTAGATGAAATTCTACTTGGAAAATGTTTAATAGTGCTTTGCGACAAAAAGAAACGCTTCATGTTTTTCACGATAGTCTTGCGATGCGGGGTCGGGTTGTTCCGTTTCCGTTAGAGGGTTGGGAATATATTCAAGAAATAACTCAATTTTTAGAGCTTTTTAAAAACGCAACTACAAAATTGTCGGGGTTTATTATCCGACAAGTTGTCTAACACTTCATCAAATTTATTTAATGAACCATAAATTAAGTGAATATGAAGAAAGAAACGAAATGTTTTCAGCAATGGTAGCGCCGATGAAAGAAAATTTTAAAAAATATTTCATTGAACTACCCCCGGTTTTTACGTGTTCCGCCGCACTAGACCCGTGTTTAATTGTTTCGAGGGTAGAAACTTTAATAGATGAGATAACTTATGATTTAGATTTACATGATTTAGATCCATTTTTTAATGTTAATACAAAACAAACATTTAATGAAATTTTTAAAAAATTATTTAATGTTTATGTTGAAAAATATGGTGCAACATCAAACATCCACCGACCATCGAACGTGGAATCGAGTTCGTCGAGCTCAAGTAGAGACCCGATGATTAGTTTATATAATACTTTGAGAAATGAAAACAGTAAACGTCAGAGGGGTAACACCCCAAGTAGCGAACTCGGGAGGTATATGGGAACCGATTTTTTAGCCACTATGTCTCCCGATGAATTCTTGAAATTTGATATTCTGACATGGTGGAAAGGAAAGGAATCACAATTTCCGGTCCTAGCCGCCATGGCACGTGATTTACTAACCGTCCAAGCTTCCACGGTAGCTTCGGAGTCTGCATTTTCTGTTAGTGGCAGGGTTTTATCGATTAGAAGAACAAGGCTAACTCCAACATCGCTAGAGATGTGTATTTGTTTAAAAGACCACTTAGATGCCGCCGAACGAAGACAACACATATCAAACCTTGAAGAAGAAACACCGATTGAAGAAGAAATACACGAACACGAGGTACAAACCGGACGATCTTCACCGCTATCCGACGAAGAACTCGCTTATGATTTGTCTCAACGCATTGGCACACAAACCGACGAAGACGATTAAATTAGAAAAACTTGTATTCGTAATATGGATATTTTGTTTTCTTTGGTTTAATTTTAATGTAATTTTTATTGTTTATTTTTCGTAATGAATTAATTGTTTACTTTTATGAATTAATGTAATTTTTATTGTTTTCTCTAGAAAAACTCGCTTATGATTTCTATTCGTATTAATGTTTAATTATTAAAATGAAAATAAAACGCGTACAATCGTATTAATGGAAATCTTAAAAATAAGTACATACTATTGTGTTTAATTAATCTACTCTAATCTTTTTTAATTAATCAAAATTTGTAATTAATTTGTATATAATTTAAATAGTAGGTTAAAAAAAACAGGGTTTTCCAAACCGGTTCTTAGACCCGACCCGGTTCGGTTCCAACCCGAACCGGTTCCAACCGGGTTGGGTTTGCCGGGCTTGAAAACCGGTTCCGACCCGAACCGGTTCTTGGTCAAAAACCGGGCTCGATTTCGTTGACCGAACCCGAACCGGGTCCAACTAGAACCGGGTTCAAAAAAAAAAACCGGTTTGTGCACCTCTACTGAATACATCAAAAGCCAATACGGCCGATGGGCCAAACAGCCAAACCAATTACTGACATGATTCAAACTTCTAGCTAGGTCCATTTTGTAACGGGCTAAAAGCCCGGCTCAACATGTACGAATGTACGATGAGCTTAATTTTTATTTTAGAAGAGCGATCGGTGTTTTGTTCAAGTGATAAGAAATTAATATGCAACAAAATGATCGACAATTTGTTTTGTTCGTGATTTAGTATTAAAGTCTATGCGATGAGCGGTTAACTCGCTACCTGTTTGGTGCTTGTGATGCTGAATTAATAAAATTTAAACTATAGAGTAACATGTAGTCTAATGGTATCAAGGTGTTTAATAATGCGTCATTTTAAAGTAATATATTCTAATTTCAGTTTTCACATATAATTTGCGAGTTTGGAGACGAACAATTCATTGGTCAATGCTTCTTAATTAACCATGACCGGAACTTTTTAACGAATTTTCATAATACATTAATGTCTTTTCCTTTTGTTGTAATCCTACTCGTGACAAGTATCTCAAATGTCAATCTAAAGTGGTTACACAATTGAGATTGTTATTGAGACCATAACTTAACGTTCAAAGTGTTGTTTGTTAAATTACAAGTGTGAATTCTTGATGTTTTGATAATTAAAATGCAATTATTCTGATCTGAAAAATGTTTGATTTTATGAATTACATAAATTTTATTCGATTTTTTTATTATCTAGTGACAGCAGTTTGAACGGTGCATTAAGCATCAAACAAGGAATTGAAATGAGACCAAAGAGACTAAAAATAACGAATGAAACATTGACTTAGGCAAACTGGAATATTGTAAATATAATTTATACATCATCATCTTCAAGTCCTAATGATTAATGGTTTCTGATGAAAATAATTTATCAATTTGGGATAATTCTATGATACAAAAGGAATATATATTCTATTTCCTTGGAAATCAAACAAGAAGCACAACCCATCATCCCTCCTGCTAGACATTTTCACTGGTAGTAGGAGCATTTTCTACAATTCTCTCTAGTTTCTGTTAAATTAAGTACAAAAACAAAGTATAATGATTTACAATCATAATAAAATGGAAAAAAAAAATCAATTCAAAAAAGTGACACATTTTGCAAAAAAAAATGTTGGCTACATAAAAAAATTGTATAATAAATTAACCTACGAAATAATACTACATTTAAAAGCAATCATACACATTTCAAAATTTCATGGTAAAAAGATATGAAATTTCATGGCAACTCATCCAAACACCACCAAAATTTCATGTTTTAACTTGTGGACCATCATTGAACAAATCAATCAAACATACATGACTGGAGGCATTTGGCGTTACAAATCTGAAGCTTTAATACACAGTCTTGCAGTATTGTCACATTTTTTTGACTTATTTGTAAACTTATTAATGTCAAAACAATCAGATTTCAACAAGTTATAAGGTTGTTAATTTACCAATTATTGTTCCAATTTTAAGCATACAATATTCATAATTTTCATCAATTTGTGGAGCAGACATCCTCAAGCAATAATTGAGGACCAAAAACAACTGACGAGTAGATCTACACATATGACAAAATTTTGAATGGATTTGGTTATTTTAGGTCTCTTGGTTAGGTCTAAATTTTGCTAATCAACCTGATGCAAAATTTTGTATTAACAGGTTTGTTGACACGATCCATTTTGTTTACATTTTTATTCCTGAGCCTATGTAGTTCTTATTCTCTCTAAACATACCTTGACGGATTGGCTGACTTCATCCATTTTGTGTATTAGCACTTCTGTACGATTCAATACTCTTTGATCTGCTAATGCAGGTCTAGGTGAATTCATTGCCTGCATTTCAAACATTCATACCATTTTAACATCTCACTGTAGTATAAAACTCATTATTTCAAGCTACTATTTATAATCATTCTTATATTAAACCTATGATGTTATATACATCGAGTTCTCTACGTAATTTTGGTAGATAGCTGTTTAAATTATGCTGTTTTGAGCGGTATCTAAATCCATACCGCTTGATTTAAAAGCCTAGTTTTAGCTACTTCTGATCAAAATAATCAAATATTGTGTCTAACCCAGTGATATGTTTGTTCTCTCAAAGATAAACAACCAGATGGATTATCTAATAAATAAATAGTAGTTTTAAGAGAAAATTACCTTCCAGTTTCTTGGTGATTTGAAACCATTTCCGTCAGTAAAAGATCTTATCTGAGCTGAACTTTCTGGTCCAGTACCATGAAAAGAGGCCCTCCAAGCCCTACCAGAGTCTTGTATAGCCTTTGAAGCCTCTTTTACTATCACCTAAATAATTAAAAATACATTAATTGTACTCTGGTCAAAGAATTTTGATTATTGGGGTCAAGCATCCATGTTTACATTTCTTCACTATTTTCTACAAGCATCAGAAATCACCACTAATAAGAAGTACTTTCAAGCGTTTAAGGTCATCGGTTTATCAACAACAAAGTTGCAAAGCTGACATATATTTTGAAAATAGCATTATGAGTTAACCTGTAGCTCATCTTTGGAATTTATATATGGTACTTATCAAATCACCATGAAATTAAACATGCGATCTTTTATTCTTTCCTTTTGAAACTACAAATAAGAACATGTAACAGAACAAAAACATCATAAAGTGTTTACCTTCCTTAAAAGGCCAGGATTAGAAACACCTTGAATTTGTAATTGATCAACATAAGAAGCTTTTCCTTGTGCTACACTTTCAAGTCTAAAGGTATGGATTCCAAACATTGCTTGCAAACAACCTAGTAAACCATCAATTTCACGAACAAAAGAACAATTAAAACAAAACAAACAAACAAACATACCCAGTATGTCCCACCATAGTAAACTATAAGCAGGGTATAGGAGGGGTAGGCTGGTGGCAAGTCTTTCAGACAGAGAGACCGCTTCCAATGAGACCCCCAACTTTAAACGTTTTCAACAGATAAGAAGAAATATATTGTATAATAGGATAGCATACATAAGTAAAGCATACAATAAGATATTTATATTGGTGTACGCTCACAAATAGAATAGATCCAAGCTAACATACCCTAAGACAATATACACTGAAACTAAATGAGTCATGTTATGTAGGCAAAATAAATTCCTAATCTTAAAAACACTCCTAAAAGACCCTAACCTTAATCTTTCTCTAAGACTTAACATGCTAACCTTAAAAACAATTAAAAAAACTTAAATGAAAAAAAAAGTTTTAAAACGATACCTTGTTCAATGATAGTTTTTCAAAATGATACCTTGTTCAATGATAACATCAATTGCTAGAGCAAGAGGTATACGCCTTTCAAGCTTTACAACCCCCCAAAAGGGTATATAAGATGGTCTTGACACCTGCAAAACTATATTGCCATAACATCTATCCTTTATACAAATTAAGATCTAACAAAAACTTACAGCAATAATATTTGAAGTACCTTGTATACTACTTCAGAGGAGTAACATAAAGTTCTCGTGAACATAAATCTTTAGAGAGCACATAACGTCTCATGGGAAGATACAACAACATAATTACGCCGACTCCCCAAGCTAGAACCAGCAGCAATGATATTGAAAGCCATATTATAGTGTCATACGTTAAAATATTTGAAGCAAATTCTTCAAAAGAGGCTACATGTAGTATCTGCGGAGATACAACCTCATCGTCGTCCTCATCACCGTCCATCTCAGACACAGGGTCAGAAAGGAGTAGCTCCTTTGAGGACCCTGCTCTTTGCATCAAGTCCATATGGCTCAAGAACATCCTTCATGCCAAAAAATTCACACATTAAACCTATACAGAGATATAGAAATACATTTGTCTATATTACTCAAAGTCTGATTATTTAAATCCATGTCCAGCAATTCATGTCTTTTGATGAATTTATATCATAGCTGATATGGAGGGCCAGATCCCGGACCTTGTATGCTCTGTTGAATACCAAAAGAAACCTTCCGAAAGAAAGATTTTCATTTATATATACCAATTTTCTACATTCTCACAAAACAATTTGTTACTTCATTTGTTTTCATGTGACCTATATAATGAACATACACTTGCAAACTTCTTATTTCTGTCATTCTGCAGTGGCATAAATGTTAACCTATGAGGTTCTCCCATCAATAGTTAATATGAACTATGTTAAGAACCCTAAACGTTCTTTTGATTTGCAGCAATTCGTCAATGTATCTCTTCTTGATCCAATCAAAAACACTGTAATTGTCCTACACTCCTACCCCTAATTCTTATTTCAAATTATCAAACCCTAATTCTTAAACCAATCAACAACACAGTAACTAATACTTTAAATTAATCAACAGCAAGCTATATCGAATAAAACACGAAGTAATTCCACTAATGAAACACAAATTCAAAACAATACCACTCTTGTTCGTGATTTGAATCACACATTTCATCTGATTTCTCATTACATACGGGAGAAGCCAACATAAACAATCGACTATTTACCTGAAAAACCTAGAAGATTATCGAGTGCCGGAGACGAAAACGATGGGGCATTGACAAAAGGTTTTGATCGCTCTAAATCAATGAGTGATTAGATTACCCTTTTTTTACCTTTTATTTATTATTTATTTCTGTTCATCGAGTAATAAGCCTTTGGGATGTTTGGGATTTCATTTGAAAAGTAGCTTATGATTTTTAGAGGGGTAAAAGATAGAAATACCCCTTCAGAAATCACTAGAAATCAAAATGGAGTAACTTCTACTGACTTCTGGAGGGGTATTTCTGTCTTTTTACCCCTCCAAAAGTCATAAGTCCCTTTTCAAATGGAATCCCAAACATGCACTAAGTAGTAACAGAACTTTCGGGTCAATGGAAACGGTGTGATAAGGAACCGGGTAGCCCACCCGAACCGAATCCGACTCATGCATGCGAAATGCGAATTGGTAAAAACCAGATTGGATTAAAAATCGGTGTCAATTTGGGAAATCCTGAACAAAATGAAAACGTTCAGTTTGAAAATAGATTGGTTTGGTTTTTATTACTCATGATATTATTTAACTTTTGTTTTTCTATAAAGAAAAAAGGTCGCGCCATTTAAGATAAGCAGGTGATGAAACCTACACATTGCAGTAGGGTGTCGAGATTGTAGGACTCGATTTTGAGGCGTTGGACATTGGTATTCATTACGTAAAACGAACATTTCCAAACTTTCATAAACATAAACGTATCGTAACAACAAATTTATAATTTTATCAAACATAATACTTGGGAGAAAGATAAAAACAAAAAAGGTGTTAAAAAAGGGATCCCTTGATCAACTTTGACGTTTTGTGTTTGTGCTTCGACTACTTAAATATTATCACGCTCATCTCGGTTTAAAAATGCTTTGACGTCTAGTTTTTGTTCTTTGATTATTTGAACATTATTATGCACAACTGACACCAAATTTAGGTATAAATAATCATGTCGTACTTAAATATCAGAATTCAAAAAAAATCATATTTTTAAATGTCATTAGATAAGAAAAAGACAAAGTGTTATGAATGAGCCACTTATCATAAGTTTCTTGGTGTATACGAAATTTAAGGAATGGTATAACCATATGATAACTTTGTAATCTATAAGGACGCATTTTATAACTTCTAAATTTTAATATGATGTCATGGTGTATTAGCATCATATTTTAAAACTTAGAAAGAAAACAGAAGAACTTTGACAATATTAATGATGGGAGTGTGAACGTTGGCATCATTCATACCAAGTAGTTATGTCAAGTCACTTTAACAAAATTTAATTAATAGGACTTTGTTAATACGGATAATTTCACGTGTTCACATGACCATATATTGTTTGATCAAGTGATTGCTATCGATAGCGGAGTGGATGTTCTGATGTGCTTGTGTGAAAGAGAGGACTTTTACAATGTGAACAGGTGTCCGACATAGATTATGAACATGTGTAAGCTGTTAGTATTAGTGGGGGAATATTAGGGTGGTGGGGGTGCAGGCGCCGTGAGCCCACGACTAGCCTCGGCGCCGCGCTGCACCACCGCCGCCACCCCTTTTCACACCGTGAATTTTTGTTTTTATGGCATGTTGTCGTCGTGAGTTTATGGTGTTGTTTATGTGTGTGTGGTATAGTGGTGTGGTGTGGTATGATGTGACAACACCGCCGTCATCACATTTGAAAATGTGATGTAGTGTGGTATGATAAAATTTGATTGACGGATTTATAATGTAGTGTCATGTGTGTGATGAGAGTGCCTCCTCCACCCTTAAGCACTCATTAGGCATGATATGAATCCTTCATCACCTTAGGAAATTGTTGTCATAAATTGTTCTCTATTTCTTAATGTAGTTTTTGTTTATTTTATCTTTTCTACAATGCTCCATGTTTTTACACAATTATATATTATTCATGTTTGAATATCTTTTTTCTTTTCTAAATCAGGTCAAATCTTGATGTGTTTGCTACATGGTTGCTAATAAGTTTTACGATCTATGTGAAACTATGTCCTTGAGCCAACAAAGTATGTTCAATATGATTTTTTTCACATGTCAATATAAAAGTCTTCCTATGTAGTTCAATCGGTATTATTTTATCTATAATGGGTCAAATGGGTAAGCTAGGACAGAGCAAACTGACCGAACAAATTTTTGGTCAATTGACGAACATGCTTTAATCGGATATGTCTTCAAATATTCTAGCTGACAAAACAATATACTATGATTTGTTGATTTTCACATTTAACACACATATAGGATCATTTAACTTTCTCTATATATAAATATAACATATAAAACGAACATTAGCGATCCAGTATAAATTCGCTCTCGGGAGGAAGAAAATATATGATTACATACACTTTAATGTCATAATAATTAAAAAAACAGTTTAAGTGTTCAAAGATCACAAATGTAGGCACTACAAAACTAATCACGGCCCGATTGCTTCCATCCACCAATGTTTCCATCCGTAGGATCAAAACCTCGACTTTTCTGAAAAACAAAAACCGAAGAAACACTTAGTAGAAACGCCTTTTTCACTTTCTAGGGTGAGCAAAATTCGATTTGGTCAACAAAACAAAGTACTCAACAAAAACCGGGTATAATCGGTTATGTTCTCGGAACTAGAGTTTTTATTTAACAAGCAGAAAACTACAACTTGGTTTGTTTGGGTCCAAGCCCGAAGCCAAATTGGCTTTTGTCAAAAGAAATAAACACCCAGTGGCGTTTTGGTCTGGACCCAAACCCCGATTGATTTTTGTCAAAAGAAATATACACACTGTGGCTTTTTGGTTCACGCTCCTGGGCCTCCTGGCTCGAGACCGTGCCAATTTTTAACTGGAACCCAAACAATTCAAGTTCGTGTTTGGGTCCGGGCCGTTTCAACCCATTAAATACCCTTTCAGTTAAAAAAAAACAAATTAATAGCTAGAACCTGGGCTGTAAAGTTGAGGCCAATTCTGATCTCACCACAATATGCATCATCCTTCATAATGTTATATGACTTTGCTGGAATATCTCCATCTCGAAACAATGCATCCAACGAGATACTAACCAAGTTCATAACAAGACACATTTCGATCATTCAGTTTCTAATTATTATTGATTTATTTCGTAACAAAATCGAGCAAGTTGAAAATCGAGCTATGCAACTTGCCTCCCGTGGCCAACAAAGTCATCAGCACCCACACCACCATCGCTATCCATTATTTTGATTCTTAGATCGGTTGAATCCTTACTCGAAACATCAAATAAGAACGTCTCGTTCCATTGGGGATTAGACCCTTTACCTACATGATCATTTTACATAAGTCGTATAAAGAGATTTTGTGAAAAATAATAAAAACGTATCGAAAGCACACGTTTAGCTTTTCTTTTAAAATAATCATCACAAAGTACATGCTTTCACCAATAGACAAATTCGTCATCAAAGATCTGAACACGGGTAACGCGGTTTCCGACTGATTACTAACAAGATTTATCAAGGGATCACTTTCATGGTTTGTGTTATTCGTTAGTAATCATCTCACTTTCATACGTTGATAATTACTGACAAACTATTTATTTTCCTAATTTTATTTTTAACGTTTTGATGGGATACATCAGTGATCACCAATAAATCATGCGTCAATGACGCTCGTTGTTTTAGAAGTGAATTTACACTAATATTTTTAATCATTGATCTTACATGTTTTTTTCTTTCTCTAAAAACTATATCATAAATCCTAGAATTTTATTATATGAGTATAGTGTTAACACATATTTAAAAATTTAAAAGTTTAGGAAGTGCCTGATGCGACGGTGCTCTTCTTTTCTTGAGTCTTGTACGTTAGAATAACATACGGGTCCATGCTACCTACAAAAAAATGGAAAAGAAAAAAACAACTTATTAGTTAGTTTGAAAATTCAAAATGCAAAACATACAATCCGTTAAATGTTTTTGGTTGAAAGAATTGAAGAAAACCGAAACCAATGAAAAACTCACAAAGGATGTCTGCGTCCTCAAGGCCTTTGGCGCTCACGAGAAGAACTTCTAGCGTTCCTTCTGACATACTTAAGGAATTTATAAAACAAGATGATAAAAATTGATTTTCTTCTTCTTTTCTTTAAATATATATTTATGTGGGATTGATTTCAAAGGTTGCGAGTTATATTCGCATGTTTTTTGGACATGAGAAAATGAGAGACAATAGATTTATTCTAGTTTATTGATTTATATGAAAAGCCTCATAAAATCTAGGTGTGTATATGTAGGTGCGTTAGTGTCATTAAAGTGGGGGTGTTTCGCACCCTATTAGCGTTAACTATCTTGAAGAATTTATGAATGTTTTATTAATTAATTAAAGATGCCACTTCTAACAATATAGTGAGGGTAACTAGCTTTTTCTTTTCGCGTTACGCGACGGAATCGGGTAAATTATCTCAAACATAACGCTGTATTATTTTAGTCGTTATTTATCTGGCACGTTGGTATCCATAAAATCAAAGTTTGATTGCGAAACTTAAATAGTGGCCAAACTCGAAAAAATAAAGCATCACCATAAATAGTTTGGTGGTCAGACTCTAAGATCCTAAACTTTAATGGTTAAAGTAAAAAAAATAGATCAGTAGTCAAACTCTAGTGGTCAAAGTCACACGTTACATAGCGGGAGACTGGTTGATTGTCTCACACGTAACGCTGCATTACATTGATCGTTATTTGTTAAGTTCGTCGGAAATCATAAAGTAAGCGAGCTCATAGATACTAAACTTTAGTGGTGAAACTTGAAAAAAATAAAACTTCAATATAAATATTTTAGTGCCCAGCCTCTATGATCCTAAACTTTAGTGTTCAAAGTAAAAAAAAACAAATCGGTGGTCAGACTATAAAATCCTAAGCTTTAGTGACCAAATTTAGAAAACAAATCAACGGTCAAAGTATAAAAATACTAAATTCTATTGGCCAAGCTCGGTAAAATAAAATTTCATTATATATAGTATGATAGTCAAACTTTAAAATCCTAAACTTTGATAGTCAAAATCAAATAATAAAATTTAAAAATAAAAG
This sequence comes from Flaveria linearis, assembly GCA_024085815.1. Lineage (NCBI taxonomy): Eukaryota > Viridiplantae > Streptophyta > Magnoliopsida > Asterales > Asteraceae > Flaveria > Flaveria linearis. Next base: position 120,993,878 of record CM044001.1, read on the forward strand.
AAACTTAAAACTAGAAAGTCAAAATAAAACTATTCATTTCCAGCCATCAATAATATTAGTGTAATAAAAAAACTATAAATACTATCCTAATAACATTTGATATTTCAATAACTAACATATATAATATCTCAATACTAATAAACTAAACAATAAGTTAAATCAATAACTATGACTAGATAGTCATGTATAGTCGCTACACATGAATACTAAGGTGAGTGGAATTCTGAATGGTGATTCATGAGTGATTGTTCGTCAAGGAACCAAAGAATACATTTTATTTGTAATCTAATGACGATGAATAGTGTGTTGAAGAAATTTAGAAATCAAGAAATCTTACTTATCGAGTTTTACCGCATAAAGAATTAAGCGAGACAAGAAATCTTACTTATCAAGGTATATCAAGAGACTTGTTTTCTCATGAGAGACTTAAGTAGAGAACTGGTAGCATTGATTAAGAGCAATGCACCGTAAAAAATTATATAAGTACATCTTAAGAGAAAGATGCAAAGTATCATCAAATCGTGACTTAAATACACTCATACACACACAATGCTTCCATGAGGCAAGACGAGGGAGGAACAAAGATGATAACATTTTCAAACAAGGAATACGATGATGAGAGAGGGACGGTGAAAGTCAATCGTTGTCATGTGGTCTTGACAATAAAGTAGAAGAAGACGAGAGAGAAAATGAAAATATATGAATTTTAGTGTTGCGATACTATGTAGAATTATGAAAAAAATGCAAGACATTATTTCTTGTGTATGAGAATATAAAAACTAATTATGTCATAAACTTTAATATAATAGAGATAATCATAAAATAATCATTTATAATTAATTCTAATTTATATATTTTATCTAATACTGTAATTAATATATATTATTTAATAGCTTGTTTTTAATTCAAGATCTCTAAGGGGGCGTTTGGTTCGCGCAATTTGTTGGATTGAAAATTAAAATTGAAATTTGAATTAGAATTTGAATTGGAATTCGAATAAATTATATTTGGAATTCAATATTTTTTTATAAGATTTGGAATTTAAAGGAATTGAAATCTATAGATGAAATTTAAATTTCAAATGCATTTCTAGAGACAAAACATTTATAAATGAATTGGAATTTATCACCCACTACAAACCGCCACCACCTCAAAACCTATCATCACCGTTACATACCACCGATCGTGGTCGCCACCACCGCCGACAATCGATCGTAACCACCAGCCATGCCCGTTGTCGAAAACCAACCATGCCCCACTAGCGCCACCAACCGATAACGCATGTCGTCAAGATACGGTTCGGCAATAGAGGTCGGCGACAGTCGACAGTTTGGTGTGGCGGCGGTCGGGGCAAACAGTGGACGGCAGCGAGGTTGTGCGGTGTCGGTGGCGGTCGGTGGACGACGACGGTATGTCGGCAACAGGCGACAGTCGGCGGTTGGGGGTGGCGACGGTCGGGGTCGGGCGGCGACGTCGGCAGTCGGGGGCGTCGGCGGTCGGTTGGCAGTGGGCAGGGTGGTAGACGGCAGTCGGGGTCAGTGGCGGTGGTCGAGGGTCGGCAGGAGGCGGTGGCAGTCGGGGTCGTTTGGGGGCTGCGGCTGTCAGGGTCGGCGGGGAGCGGTGATAGTTGGCGGTCGAGGGTCGGGGTCGTCGGTAGTGTCGGTTGGCGGTGGGCGGGGTGGTAGGTTGCGGTTGATGGTGGAGGTGGGGGTCGGTGGAATTTATAATCCTTCAATGTTTGGAAGGATTTTGAAATCTTTAATTTGAAGAAATTTAAGAGAACTAATTACAACTACAATTCGAGTTTTAATTCTTTTCTCAACCAAACACGTTCAAAATGGAATTTAAATTTCAATTCCAACGAATTTGTACCAACCAAACACAATGATTAATGGAATTCATATTTCAATTCTATTGTATTCCATTGAATTCATGTACATCAAACGCCTGATCAAATCGTACCTAACACGTAACTAACAAATCTTATTATATAAGTAAACGGAAAAATATTATACAACTCTTATAGTTAAGCATTACAATAGTCACATTTGAAAAATAAAAAATCATGACAAAATAAATGACTTACAGATTACAATTTACAAATCCCCCAGTTACAGGGGCTGTCAACGATAACTTCAAAGTTGAAGCACTAAAAAGCGCATTATTCAATAGCTGAGGACCAATTCATGTAACTTTCTAAAAGTAGATATCAGCCCCAAATTGCAATCACACAGTATCATTGTGGCCGGAGAATGACGTCCACCGTCGTATCGAAAGAAATACCACTGGAAACCGCCGAGAAAGTTACCAGATTCATCATGAACTGTGGCGGTGGTCCGGAAGTTCCGGCGAAGTACCACCGCGAGGGACTCAGCTCCGATTTGATCCGTAGTTTACTCAAAGTTCAGCATATCCATCGCGGCCGTGTAACCTGCATCTTCACCGTCAAACCATACGTTTGCGTAAGTTTCTCTATCGCTGTTGAGCCCTAATTTCAGTTCTTATCTGATAGATTTATGTTTTCTTTGAATTTTGCTTGTGTGTGATGTAATTTGTGGTTACGTATACGGATTTAATCGGAATACTGATCGACTTCGTATGAACATTCGACTTTGAAGTTTAATTTGAAATAGGGAGATTAAATGATCTATTATAATTCTTCCTCGACAGATTCACATATTCATGAGAATTTTGCTTATGTATTATGTAAATAGTGGTTACGTATATACATTCAAATTTGATCAGAATATAGATCGATTTCGTATAAACTTTCGAAATTGAAATTGAAAGTGAAAGAGGGAGATCAAATGATCTACTGCAGTTCTTCCTCGACAGATTTACTGATTTACATATTCTTTAAAATTTTGCTTATAACATAACATAACATACCCAGTAATTCCCACTCAAGAGCAGGGTCTGGGAGGGGTACGTGGCGGCGAGTCTTTCCTCTATCTAGTGAGATAGAGAGACTGCTTCCGAAGAGACCCCCGACTCGGTAACGAAAACCAATAACAATCGCAAACTTACGTATATACACTCAAATTTGATCAAAGTACAGATCGACTTAGCATGAACACTCGAAATTGAAATTGTAATTGAAAGAGGGAGATCAAATGATCTATTGTTTTGCTTTAATGGGTTAATAGTATTTGTAAATTGAGCCATAAAGTCCTCTGGTCATGGTTTTTGCAGAACGCTTATAACACTTTTCATGGGGGAGCAGTTGGATCAATAGCAGAGATGGTTGGTATAGCTTGTGCTAGAACTGTGGTCAACAAAGATAAAGAGCTTTTTCTTGGTGAATTAAGCATCTCTTATCTGTCTGCAACTGTTAGCCAAGTAAGTCCTTTGAGCCAATTCTTTGTTACTTTCTCTGTGTTATTCAATCTGCAGTAGTTGTTCTATCTTAAGCTTATAGAAGTGCTTAAATGTATAGTGATCAAACTTCGATAAGCTTGCAGCATTCTAGAAATGTTAAATGAGTTAGGCAGCCAGATGAGTTAGGTAGCAGAGTGACTACCTAATTCTTAATTAGCTGTGAATATCAAAGCAATGCCTAAACAAACACTTAAGTTTTTGGCTTTAATACATAAAAAGTCATAAATTGATGCATATTTTGCTTATGTAAACATGTGAACAGTAAATTCTGTACAAAGTTACATTTATCAATAGGTAGTTAATCCCACATTAGTTTCATAAGAACCTTAATACAGCAAGTAATTGTAAAATTAGCCACTTGTTACCTAGGCAGTCTGTGAGCTATCAAGCTTGCCCTATTTAGTCAAAGTGATAGGAATGTTTATCACCTTGGTGCTTGCTTAAGCAGAAACTATAAGCTGGGACTTTAGGAAAAGTGCAGGGCGATCTGAAAAGCGCCTCACGGCCTTGTGGCAGCGCTTCATGTACCTGTGGGTATTAATTGATTAAAAGATGTAAAAACAGCCAGAAGGATGAAATGATTATGAATAGTTACTTGATAAAAGATCTGATATTTAAAAGGAAGAGAGTTTGTTTTTACATAAAACTTATTTGGTTGTACATAGAGACACGCACGCTCTTGTTTTTGGGATCGAACTTTCTAAAACCAAGAATAGAATCTTGCATACCAGAATTAAGTTATAAAATAGTTGTTATTGTGACGATGGACAATTATGTAAATTTAGCTTTAACACTTAGCCTGCAGAGAAACAACAGAGGCGTTTATACTTAATATCAAAACTTACAACTTTTGGCTTTTGAATCATTCTCAATTACTATTATCCAACTTAAATGCTACCAAATCTGATACATTATTCATCCTACTCATTTGTTAATTCATTAAGGCTTTTAATCTATTAATTTCAAATGCAATTTTATCCCTTAATATCATCAGGCAGAAGTGATCGTTGATGCATCTGTAGTAAGGAGCGGAAGAAACTTGACAGTTGTTGCCATAGAGTTCAAGCTAAAGGATTCAGAAAGATTAACTTATTTATGCCGTGCTACCTTTTATAACATGCCTGTTGCAAGCTTGTGATGCGTTCTTGAATGTTCGTTCAGACCGTGTCTATCAGCTGACCTGCAATGGCTCACAAAATAAATACATCCTGTTTGAGGCCAATCTTAAGTAATGTACAATCACTTGTAATTCGCTATTTAAAATTGGTAAAAAAAATCATATTTGTCTATGTCCGGATCAGATAAAAAATCGTAAAAAATGTAGGAAGAATCGTGTTCTTCTCTTCTCTCATTTACATCAAATAGTTTCACTACTTTTGCTACAAATCACCACATAGCTGATCCTGACTTTGCAAGTTAGTTTCACTTTTGAAGCTGGCGATGACAGTTATTTAGGTTTGCGTTGGTTATGGATTTCTGAAATTCGACTTTCGGACACGTCACCGTATGCTCTAGATGTTATATAGCGGAACGAATTGCGGTATCAATTACGTGTACAATCTTTGCGTTTTTGCCTCAGAATAATGAGCACGAAGTGTTATATAATTTTATGATTGTTTGCATGCATTTCTACTTTTTCAATTAATCATAACTTATTTTTCGGTTTGGGTAATCACACCATGTTGATATTTTTTGGGCAAATTGTACATTCAATATATAGCGTTTGTATCTTCTTGCAAAAATCTAGAAGGCTGTTTGTTACAAAGAAAATGTTTCTCTCAAGAAAATCTTAAAGTTGAAAGTTTAGGTTTGTATCTACTCAAATAAAGACATTAAGCATGATATGTAAAATTCGTAAATTTTAAACATTCAATAACAACATTTTAGAAATTTAAATCGATTTGTATAAATTATTATAAATAAATCATTAACAGATATATTCTATACAAACTAAAAGTGTTGATGTAGATAAATCATATTTGTTAAATAAATAAAACACTTAAAAACAAATAGATAAACCCAAGATTGTATATTACTCCCATGGTAGACAAACGCATCCCATCTCCTATAAAACCACAACTTTCTCTTCGTGAATTAATCAATCACAACATCAAAGTCCACGGAAAAGAGGCATTTTGTGACGATCAAAATAATTAAAGAGAAGAAGATCCAGATTGGACTCTTTCATACACCTGCATTGCAAATCATCAGACAAACAAAAGCTCACACACGTCATGGACCACGCGACAACACGAAGGTTCGTTTGGAGAAACAATAAGATCTCGCTCAGGGAGTTGTGTTCTCTGTTAAAGCAGAAACGAAGAGAAAGAAAGAATGCATGGCCGAACTTGAGAATGTTAAAAGGAGATGTGACAAAAGGGCCGTTAAAAAAGCACAACATGAAGAGGAGATGGCCTTACTGGCTCGAAAGCACGCTCGAGCCAAGATGAAGGACTTGGAAAGGGAAGAAGAAGAGTTTCTTTTGTATCAAAGCAGAGTTCAATCTGAAATACGGTTAACAAAGTTTCACCAAGTAATGGCCGTTGAGGATGATAGAAAGATGATCGCAATGAAAGCCATGGGGAGCCAAGAATAACGGTGATGAAGCGTTTGGATATAGAGATGAAGTCAAAGTTGACTCACAGGCTAGAAAACCAAAATATTTGAACCGTGTGCACACTGGATACGAGTGGAACAAATACAAGAGAACTCATTATGATCATGACAATCCGCCCCCAAAAGGCTACAAATTCAATATATTCTACCCGGATCTTGAGGACAAAACAAAAGCTCCAGTTTATACAATCTACAAGGATGGGGTTGGTAGTGCTGAAACCTGCATCATTCGGTTCCACGCTGGCCCACCCTATCAGGACATTGCCTTTCGTATAGTTAACAAGGAATGGGAGCTTTCATACAAAAAGGGGTTCAAATGCGTGTTTGAACACAATATGTTACGTCTATAACTTTAAACATAGATACCGTAGATGAGGGCTTCCATGTTGAACCTCTGATATTCTGTTGCTGATTTCCTACCATCTGTCAAAATTTTACTTGCATTATGCACGTATAAGATTTGAAGTATATAACTGTTTGTTACTTGGATATCATATAAAATAATGAAAGCTCGTTTTACTAGTAGTAAATATATTACGAGTGAGTTACAGATTACACACAAAAGCTTACCGGGCTTTTTTTGGTTCTGCATGTGGTCTATGAATGTACAGGTTACAGTGCACAGGGTACAACCAATAATGCATGATGCAGAGACTAATCCGGATCACACACAAAAGCTAAGCCTACAAGTAACAATGCATAGGTACAACTAATAATGCATGTTGCAAAAACACTGATGAGAGGAAGGAATGAAACTAAACTACAGTACTACACTATAACATGCTGATTATGCAACTTTACATCTCAAAATAATAAGCCAAAAAGTTGGGTATGTGGATCACATAAGAAAGATGGGTCAGAGGAGCAAGAAACCTTTAAGGAACTGGTGTTTGTTGGCTATACTTCATCACTACCACTTTGGGTACTGTTTTTTAATATGTTGAACTTGCAGAGAGGACAGGTGGCGTTGATGAACAACCATTTGTCGATGCAGGCAGTGTGAAAATGGTGGCAGCACGGGAGCTCACGGAGTTCAGATCCGTCATCATATGTGCAAAGGCAAATGCAGCATTCCTGTCAAGAAACTATTGTTAAACAGAAACTACTATTGTTTTATCTGGTAGCTTAACATGGTAACACATTAAAACAATCAATGGGTTAGAAGATATTTTTATCCTACTAGCAGGATAATTCACTTATAAATGAGAAATTGAAAACTACCCTAAAACCGCACGGTTGGCCAAAGCTTGTAACTCAATCGACAAAGTTACCCTCCATTAAAAAAGACTATGTTTCATTTTGGTCATACAATTTACTTGTGTAACATACAATGCCACCTTCAACCCCAATTCCTACCACCATGGCTGCTCCTCCCCACCAATGACACCGCCACCAACATATCCTCAACAATAAGAAGTCATTTTTTAAAGTTTTTAACCCATAATTATAAAACAAACAAACATACCCAGTGTCTCCCGCTGAGGAGCAGGGTCTGGGAGGGGTATGTGGTGGCAAGTCATTCCTCTATCTAGAAAGATAGAGAGACCGCTTCCGAAGAGACCCCCGACTCGTTAACACAGACAATAACAATAACAATCATAATACAACGCATATACAAAGCATATAACAAAGCATAACAAAGGCAATAACCATCATAATACGAAGCATATAACACAATGATATATATCACAAGAAGAATTAGATAATGCGCATGTAACACCCAAAAAGGATAAATGAGGAAAACTACACCTAACTTGTGGGGTACGGTCATATGTCACCGTATACCCTTCCCACCCACAACACCCACTAAAAGTCCTTAATTTTAATTCTACGCCTCCACTCACTTCTATCCTCGATCATGTTCTCAGAGAGATGCAAGTCCATCATATCTCTCCTAATAACCTCGTCCCAAGTCAACCTAGGTCTACCTCATACACTTTGCAAAAAAATTGATCAAATCTCTTGCTTATAGTGTGTTGAACTTGAAATGTTATAGCTTAATATGAAATACAATAACCCATTTTCTTTTTATGGTTTGCCACTTTGCCTTTAAGCATGTGTGTACACACCCACATTGATACATGTAGCCACATATTAAAAGCATTTACTCTTATTCACATAATCCCCCTAGTTTCCACTAAGTGATGGCATTTTAGATATTTGACCGACAGTCACACATAGTATTTATATTGGATAAAGCACATAAAATGTTAGAAGAAACTTACAGCATCCTCCTCAGATAAAGCATGTTCAACAGGAGCATCAGTATCACATTCTACCATTATTCCACCATAACGTTTTTGGATCTCCCCGTTTTCCTTCTCAAAATCGTCTATTCTCTTAAATTTGTATTTAGGCAGTCGTTCAATGTCATCCTTGGTTGCACCCTCCTTTTCAATAACAAATGTGGATGTTTCAAATATAATATGATAACCATTTTACAGAGTAAAATCAAGCTTCAAGAAGCAAGGATTTTCAATACAAATTTCAAGGGAAAAAGTCGAATAGACATAAAAAATATCAACCAGGAGTACTATGCATACTAGTCTTTCTTCTATGTTATCTTACATCAGTAAATTTCTAGCTCGATCTTTAGTTATGTATGGTAATTCTACAATCATCGGCTCAACATAGTAAAAAAATGAAGTACTTCCAGTAGTTTGAAATAATAATCAGTAATTCTATCATCACTGTTATATTCACAAAATTAACAGACAGTTACTGCATAAGAATTTACCTGATCAGCCACTGCATACAAAATTGCAATAATACAAGGTAGACAACAGCAAACAGCAATACCAACAAGACATGCCACAGCAACACAGATCACCACAAAAAACACATCAAATGCCAAGAATGTAATACATAGCCTGGAAAAGAAATTAAAAACATACAAATTATATAGAGAAAAATATGTGTATTAAGCCGTTTCTAGGAAGAAGATGGCAAACCAGTATAGCTGAGGTGCAATCTGAGTAAGATGTTGACCACCAGAAGACACCCAATAGAATCCAACAATCCACCAAATAAAGGAAAACATTGTATTAGCAGATTCCAGATGCTTAGCGACACTGCCACAGATAAAATGCAAAACAAATGATATAGGCATGTAAGCCATACAGGACAAGAGGATATTCTTACTATTTTTTTCACTTTTGAAGCACAGTTAACAGCAACAAGAAACACTTATTCTATTTAGTCCCGGAAACAATAAATTTAGTATATCAAACAGCATGTTGCTGCTAGGAATAACAATATGAGGTGGTATGCAGGTTGCCAGATGTTCAAAAGCGTTGAGCTTTTGGTCTGGTTATTGTCAAGCTTAATATTAATTACTGTTACTCTGTTATGATGACATTTAGTATTATTTCCTAACCATTATAATGATTACTGTTTGTATTTATCATTATATATTGTTATCATCTTTAAGACTATACATTTTTGCTGTTCGTCTTACTACATACAGTCATATAGATATTTTATCATCATGATTGCTTGTTTTGTCAGTCTCATATATAACATATCTCAATCGTTTCATATAAAAATAAGAAATGTTCATTCTTTTTGTTGTTGATGTGGCTTTGGGGACTCTAGGTATACACAGAACTCTTTTGCACAAATCACACACATGTAATTACAACTTTGGTTAGCACTTAGCAGAAGCATATTCAAACAATCTCCTACATGTTTAGCTGAGGTAATTATCTAAGTTTCATCACTCAATATGTCATCACTTCCTAAAAACACATCAAACAGCCACCTCAAATGTAACTGATCAATACTTCATACTTCTACATCAGTACATATGCAACAATTTTCAGAACTCTAAAATAGCAGTCCATGTCTCTTAACATAAATAGCAATATTTGGTTAGAGATTGTACCTGCTATCATCATCATCATTCTGCGGCAAACCTGCATTATTCCTATGCTCACTCCCAGAATTCGAAGAGTTCGAATTCAAATCTCCATTAACAGCTTCCGAACTCAAATTGCCACCATACTCCGACGAACGCTGCTGGTTCCTCCTGTGTTTATACTCAACGCACACGCAAACCATATGCAGCAAACACTGGCACGCATATCCAACAATCCAAAGCCTCAGAGGCCTCTTCGGATCCTCCTTCCGGCTCACAATCAGTACACAAATCGAAACAACGATAAACGCAAGGTTCCAGATTAGGTCCAGAATCACAAGCGGACGAGAGTACGCCCAATCAGTCTGTCGTTCTTCGATTTCCTCAGCGGCCGATTCCCTCACACGCATCGAAGGCTCGCGGAGCATCCGCCGGCTGCTTGCGCGGCGGAGGAACCTCGCGGCGCCGCGGAGGGAGGGGGTGGCTCTGACGAACGGACGGCTGCGGACACCGGTGGTGCCGTCGGAAGCGGCGGTGAGCAACGGCGTCGGATCGACGGTGCCGGTGGCGTCTACGGCGGAAGATGATGGCGATTGAGATGACATGATTGATACTGAGTGCGGTGAGATTGATGAAGGCTGATTTTATGATCGATTGGATCGATGAAGAGAGAGAGAGAGAGAGAGAGAGAGAGAGTGTGTGTGTGTGTTTGTGTGTGTGTGAGGAGAGTGGGGGTTAGGGAAAACCCTAGTGGTTGTTAGAAGGTTATCGATGACGACAGTTAATGGATGAAGATGAAACGGAGGGCCATTGATGGTGTACGGTCACGGTGGTTGATTGTTGGACAGTTGGGAGGATGCCTTAACGTGATGCGGAAGTTATTTGTTTGTAATAAGAATAATACGGAAGTTATTTGTTTGTAATAAGAATAATAAGAGTGTTAATTACAGGAATAGTAAGAGTAATTAACTTATGTTTTACCAATTTGATGTTTTTGTGTTCCTAAACTATGGATTTTGTTCTTTTTCACATTTTAGTGTTTGATTTGTTTTCCACACTTGATGCATACTATATAAAAAATAGTAATAATTTTTATCTAGAGTGGCATTTTGTTTACGGTTAATTTCATATATTTGGACTCTACTACATATGTAAATTACAATAATCTTCACATGAATATTGATAATAAAAAACTCATAATTAATATCTACAACACAATTACAGACATTGTTGTTAAAAGTAAAAGTTGTTTGCTTTTCGTAGACCCGACAATAGCAAATCACCAAACAACTAGAATGCATGAGAACAAAATCTAAAATGGTCTCATAAACTCATCACAAGGAAAATTGACTCATCATAAGGAAAATTGAATATTTAAAATTGTTTCTGTGTAAGATGACAAGTTAATATCAAACTGAATAAGGTAAAAATTTTATTAAAGGGCAATGAAAATATTAATCACATGTTACTCCGGTATAAAAAGGATGCATGAGCAAGACTTAAAAAGCTTTAAAACAAACTACATCAAATCTAATCTGGCACGAATTACGTATTGTTAAAAATACTTATATTCAATTCAATTGTATTTCTCTTTATCTTAGGTTATATTTTGTGTTTATTTGTAGATCTCTAATTTGTTGAGGGACTTATTCTGTCATTTGGAGAAGTTGAAGGGCTGGAGTGAAGTTGTAGCTGCTATATATTCGAAGTGAGCTGCTAGGGTTTCGAGAAGCTACGAGATCTTCATTTTCACCTCTTTTCCAGAATTTTCTTTCCATCTCTTCCGATCAACTCGCCATTGTTTCAGTCGAGTTCTTCGTTGATCTTGTGTTGAGTGTTCGCATCATCTTGATGCTCACTCTGTTTTCTGTTGATTCTTTGTATTCTTGTTAGAGAGCAGTTAAGTCATAGTTCGTTGTAAACCCTTGATGTTCAGGGTTATCTCTGCTTGTATTTGAAGATTTGTAGTGATTGTTGATATGGAGATGAATGGATCTATGAGTTTTTACATGGTATCAGAGCTAAGGCTCTGATATCCCTCGTCTTCCGCTGTCTGTCGATTCATCATCTCAGGGTTAGGGTTTCTTCATAACAAACCCTACCATCAGTATATGCGATTAATTTTGTTGCTGATAGCATAACTCGGAGATCTGCTGTTGACGCTTCATCTTCTCGAATCTGCTGCAACCCTAGAAGGCTGCACAGGTCCAGTTGGTTCTTCTTGGCCTTGTAACCCTAGAAGGTTACAGGCCTATTTGTTGTCATCGCAAACCAGAGGTCATCTGAGGACGGCTCATCTTCTTGAATCTGTTGCAACCCTAGAAGGTTGCACAGGTTCTACTGGTTCTTCTTGATCGTGTAACCCTAGAAGGTTACCGGTCCTATTTTCTGCATTCCCACATTGGGACCCCCGCTGTGAGGATATCTCTTCCCTTATCTCATTTACTTTCATTGTCTGTTTTTAGTTGCTGTTTGACCGGGTTAGGGGTACCGGTATCTGGTTCTTTCTTTTTTTGGAGGGACATCTGTGCTTACCTGTATTTACTTGTTCTTAGTAATTTCTGTGTGCATTCATTTGTGTGATCATATCGTGTGTGCATTGCATTACAACACCCTTGGTTAATCCTTGATCTGCCACTATAGTGGTGTGAAAACCTAGCTCTGACCCTAGTGTGTTTCTATGCGCTTGCTTGTGTGCTCACGTAACTTTTTTTGTGATTCCTTTGTAAACTGTCTGGTCTTGAGATGGCTGATAATATTGAGAATACTGATATCCCTCCTGAGAACACTGAGAGACCTATTGTCATTAGTGATACCTTAATTAGTAAACTTGATGTTAGCAACCCCCTGTACCTTCATGCCAATGACTCTGGAACTCTTACTACTGTTACTATGAAACTTAAGGGGACCAAAAATTACTCTGTCTGGGCCAGCTCAATGAAGCTTGCATTGGAAGTAAGAAACAAAACAGGCTTCATTGATGGCTCTTGTACCAAGTCTAAAACTGACACTGTGCTTGCCAAACAATGGGACAGGTGCAACTCTGTTGTCCTGTCCTAGATCTTAAACTCAATTTCAAAAGAACTATATTTAGGTCAAGTCTTTTCTAAACTAGCATCTGATGTTTGGACTGAATTAAAAGAAACCTATGATAAAGTTGATGGCTCAGTAGTTTTTAATCTCTATCAAAATATTAATTGTCTGAAACAAAATGGAAGCACAGTGGCAGAATATTACCACAAACTGAATACCATGTGGAAACAATTTGATGCCGTGGTTCAGTTACCCTTATGTTCTTGTAAAGCTTCCAAAGAATTCAATGATTTTAACCACTTAATAAAAGTAATGCAGTTTCTAATGGATCTTGATAAAGTTTATCAACCCGTTAGAACCAACTTGTTAATCAGGGATCCTCTTCCCACTATCAAGGATGCCTTTTCAATTATATCAAGAGAAGAGTCTCACCGTTTATCTATTTCAAACTCAACCGGTAAACCAAATCAAAATATGGCATTTTTTTCTAAAACAAATCAATCCTTTGAAATTAAAAATCAAAACAATGATAATCGAAGGAAAAATGGAAGAGGACCTAATCCTAATCTCAAGTGTACCCACTGTAACAAAGTGGGTCACACTGTTGAAAAGTGCTATGAACTTGTGGGGTACCCTCCCTCATATAGGAGACAATCTGGTCCTCAAGGATCCAAAGGTACAACCACAAGTTCATCATTAAACATATCTAATAAAACTGGTACTGTTTCAGCTGCCTCTATGTCTTTCACTCCAGAACAATTTGCAAAAATCATGAGTCTTATAAATGAAAAAGCATCTCCTGACCCTCAGAGTTCTGGCATTAGAGGTACATCTGTTAGTGGTTGTTGCACTATTTCTGCTAATTTCTTTCCTTATAATCTCTCCTCCTCTCTTGGTGTAACATCTCATATTTTCGTTAAATAAAAGTTAACCTCATTTAAATTTTTGTAAGGACCTTTTATGTCATTTGTAAAATTTGAGGGTTACATAAGCTTATTTGATTATTGGTCTTTAATTCTAATATAAAACTTGATAGCATAACTATTAAATTGAAGGTAATAATTATAACAATAATAACATTAATAAAAATAATAATAATAATAATAATAGTAATAATAATACTAATAATAATAATAATAATAATAAAACTTGAATAATTAAATAAGTTAGATTAAAGTTTAAAAAGGTAAGGGGGTCTTAATGTAATTTTATAAACTTTAAATTGAAGTTCTAACATAAAATGATAAAACAACAAACTAGAGGGACCATTTGTGTAAATTGTACTAAAATCCCAAACCAAAACCCCCAACCCCCGTTTTTCCGGCCTCATGTCCGGCCAAGTCGCCGGCAACCTCCGGCCACCCCCAAACCCATTCAAATTCGTCGTTTCTAAATCCAAAACCGCCCCCGAATCATTCTAGAACAATTTTCGAACCTGTAACAACATTTAATTGAGCTTAAAACACCAATTACTAACTTAATCGATTCCATAACCGAAACCATTAAACGCAATTGCCGTTCGAACGTTTAAGGCTAATAATAATCAAATTAACTTAACCACATCGAACGTTTATCTGTTACTAATCGAATACAACACACAATTGCCCCTGAAACAATTGCAGCCATCCTATTCAACTCGCCATCTCCATCGCGACCTGCCACTAATCGAACACCATCACCCGGACATCAAAAACCCAAATTAACATAGGGCTTTTGATCACCGAGACTCTTAGAAGCTTTCTGTACAACGGTTTTGATTATAATCATTTTTTGGGCATCGATCGAGCATCAAATGGTCGCGGTTTGTTCTTCGAGTCGAATCATTGAAGTCATACAACATTCGGGTAATTAAACACACACACATACTCTTTTACAACTTCTGAATGAAAGCCCTATCATTAATTTGATTAACATTATCGATTTGATCCTCAATTTTGGTGCGGATCGAACTAGGGTTCTTGAGTAATTTGGGGTTTTCTTAAATCAATAGATATATAAGATTATTTTGAATCTTAAACAGGTATGGGCTGTAGCCCAACTGGTAATACGCGAACCCAATAGGGAAGAGGTCCCGGGTTCGAACCGGGCCTCTGCCATTATTTTTTTTAATTAATTTTTAGTGTGTAATTCAGAAAATTGTTATAAAATTACAATAAAAACTAAACAAACAAACAAACAAACAAACAAACATACCCAGTGTCTCCCGCTGAAGGGCAGGGTCTGGGAGGGGTATATGGTAGCAAGTCTTTCCTCTATCTAGAAAGATAGAGAGACCGCTTCCGAAGAGACCCCCGACTCGTTAACACAGGCAATAACAATAACAATCAAAATACAACGCATATACAAAGCATATAACAAAGCATACCAAAGGCAATAACCATCATATACAAAGCATAAAATTACAATAAAAACTATTTTTGTTAATTAAATCCAGTTAATTTTGTAAAAGTTTTAAACACTTATAATTCTTGGATTTTAAGTAATATATATATTAATTTAATTTAATATATATATATATATATATATATCAATTTAATTTATGTATATATTATCAGTCATCTATATTATAAGTATATTATAGTTCAATGATTATTTAAATAATTAATTATACAAATGATTATTTAGATGATTATTTACATAATTAATCATTCAATGATTTATTTAACCATGTTAAATCATAAATAGTTTTATTCGTCAACCTTTATTCTTGAAATTTATAAAAAAATATATATATATATATAATTTACTCTCATTTTCTAGGCTTTTGTATTATAAAACTTTTATGATAATTTTAAGTACATAATAAATCCTCTTATCAAATGATTGATTAATAAACTAATTATTTCTTCTCAAACTTAATTCCTATTAACTCAATAACTTAAATTGGTCTATGATATCTGTATTAACCCAAAACATAAACGATTCATTATTTTAATTATTTAAACTCCCAAAATCTCAATTGCAACCCTAGTTCACGTCTAATTATTAAATCTTATCATTAACCATATCTTGTAATACATATTTAGGTGCCTTGTAATAAATACGTTGGATTATCTTTTGGATCTTTTATATCATTTTGTAATGCCTACATCAATGTGAGTTTCTTTGCCCCTTTTTATGCTATTTCACACCGTTTTGGGGTGAAACATGTTACATTATTCAACATACACTTATAAACGTTTAGATCTTATAAAAGCACATGCAATTCATACTTTTATTTTTGTCATGGTTATTTGTGTTATTGTAAGTCTTATAAGAGTTACATATATTGTTTACAATCATTAACTATTGCTAGCCTGGCGACGTCTTAGATCTTTGGGCCTGACAAGCCTATTTGGTGCTAAAGTCGATGTATTGCCGACTCCTAGGAGCCGTATGCTTGTGCACTAGGGAACCAAGTACACTTAGCCACTCATATAAACATATAAACTAGTCGAGGTTTGATTGTACTATATGTGCTTTATAAACTTGCTAACTCATAACCTATGACATGAATTGCTACTTGAAAACCCATGGGATATTATGTATATTAAACCCTTGGAAACTCACCAACTTTATAGTTGACCCGTTATTTTTAACATGTTTCAGGAAATGCCAAGTTTGAAGTCATCATTTGAAGTTTGCATAAATCTAGGTTTTGGACCTAGATTAAAGAATGAAAAGCTTTGGATTACTTTTGTTTTATGTTTTGACTTATTTCATGTTGAAACTTATGATTGTAATTGCATTTGCAACTTATAATAATAATATTTACATTTAAGGCTAGCGTTATGTGGCTGTGAACGATCTTAACTCTCACACCTCGACGTTTCCGCCGTCAAGGTTGGGGTGTGACAGATTGGTATCAGAGCCCATAACTATAGGGATTTAGGTTATTAGAAATGGTGACCTAGACTATAGCTTATGCATGAACCTCATAGAAAGATCATTATATTTTTGTGCTTACTTATTGTCTGCGTGCTACATAATGCTATGCCTTTTGTGCAACTTGATGCCTTAGCATAGGAATTGCCTTATGTATGCTTAAACTTAGTTACTTGTCTCCCTAAACTTAACTTTGACTCTTTGACTCTCCCCGACAAATAACACTTCCTAAACTTATTCTCGACGTCGTGTGGAATCTACACTACCTATCGTGGGTTTAATTCCTTAGACTCTATGTCTAATCATTGAAAATCTCATCAAGGTTTTGATTTCATGAACCTAAGAAATTTGTGTGACCATAGACACCTGTATTCTGGATTTCCTGGCAAAAGGCCTTCGGGCTAAGGCAAGCATATCGTATAAATCTCATTGCGAGACCAGTTATGCTTACCTGGGGATTTCTGGGATGAGTGATAAACTATGGTCAACATACACAAGTCTCTAAGGCAAGTGGGTCAATTTACCTTGACGTGTCAACGATTCCAAATGGTAATGCGTTACTAAATGGAACCATCCTCTTTATATCTTAAAAATCTTTGATTCCTTGAACTGGTTTCTTCTCATTCCTATCATACATAATGTTCCTGTGATATTGAACTCGTCTTACCTTTCAACTCCTACGTTTAAACATCGTTACACGCTAGGCGTTTCATGTAGCTATTTCTATACCTTGATCAACGTATACATGACTCTTGTTATACCCAAAGATATTGGGAATCTAAACCAAAAGATCTTTAAAACTTTAAATCATTACTTATGGTTTTCAAATCTTCATAAGGGTGTGTCCCATAACTAAATAAATTCAATGTTGTAGGTGGAATTCCTACATCTCGGGATACTTTGCTAATTGAATGTTAATTTTGTTAACTCAAATATTATAAGTGGTCACTCACCCCAATGATCAAATAAACTAAATATAACTTTGTTACCACTTATAAGTACACGTGTCTTCAACAAGGTTATGGCTGACCTCATATCTTGAGAAGTCCATGTATTCCTTTTGATTGTGAATCGAATGTTCACATCTCACTATGATGATTGAATCATTCTTGTCCTTGATTTCGTCTTCCCGATTTAAGCCATCCAAGATTTGAACACCATAACGAATTCTGTTGTCTCGAACTTTGATCTTAAGCTTGTAAGCATGATTTTCTCTTTTGTTACATTGATGAAACTTGAAATTTCCTGAACTTCTAATTGATATTCTTTTCCTTTCGCTGTTAAGTCAAACTTCGTACCGTTTGCACCATGGGAGATGCAAGAGTTTGTAAGTCAAGCTATGACTAAGAACATTCGTATCTCCTAAATGATTCTATCTCACCAAAACAGGGGTGATTCCCTTACTTTGGTGATGATTCTTCATTCGTTTCGATAAATGGTTTCCAATCGTGTGTTTTATAAAATTTCATCCTCTGGATTGGGGTGATTACCTTATCTTGAGGATTGACTTCAATTATTTTCTTTGGAATGGCATTTCACAAATGACATGATCTCACCAAAATAGGATTGAAACCCGTACTTTGGTGACAAATGTCAATCTTCGATTGTTTTCTTGTTATTATGAAATTCAATCATCAAGATATGCGTAAATTCCATACCTTGATGATAACATCATTTTTGTGAATTGTATTTGTTCAAATAAGACGACCTCATCAAAGTAGGAGTGAATTCTGGATTTTGATGAAGAAGTTCGTCTTGTTATATTTTATTTTTGTAAAACTTCATCGTTAATATAGGAGTGATTTCCCTTACCTTAATGGGGAGTTACCTCGTCTTATTTCTGTGGATCCTTAACAATGAGTTGGGGATCGAACTTTTTGATTGGTAAGTTAGTGGTCATACCTTGGGAGTACACCATCAAGTTAGGAGTGAAAACCACACCTTGATTACTATTCACATTTCTTGATCATCAACTTATCAAGGTTGTAATCAAGTGACGAGAAACATGTAGTAACTTGAAGGGTGAAACAATGATTAGTGTTTCGACCTAGCAAGCCAAAGCATGATCTCTGAACTTGAAAGGAGACCCGATCACTCTAGGTTGATTTTGATTCCGAGCTTGGAGTATGTAAATTCTTAAATTGATTTCTTTTCCTTTATCTTCATGTTTTGATTTGATCTAGCTATATGGAATCATTTATTCCTTACTTATCAACTTTCATTTTGAGATATCATCAAACCCATAAGTATAGTCTTCCTAAATAATCTTTTGTCAAATAAAGGTATTATCAAATACCTATCCTATTGTTTGATGAATTACGTATGCAATCTGCAATTGGAAATTGTTACCTTGCAAAACATGGTTACAAATACCTTTCTTATTGTTTGTATCACTTCTTAAAACGCTTTTGAATCCTTAACCTTGGAAATATTTAAAACTCTATTTGATTTCGATCAACGAGACTCGTTATTACTTATATTGTGACGTGGAGGTTCATAAATCTTCGTAACTTGTAGACCTGGGTTTGGCATAAAGGAAAAGACGTAACTTGGTATGTGTCCAAGTGTCTTACCTTTACATATGACAAAACCTTAACTCCATGTTCCCGTGAATCACCTGTTTAACTTTTCATTCACTAAATGTTTTTTTTTATTCTAAAGGTCATGATGACGATTGGTGCATTATAGACCGATTGGCTAATTTCATATTGACTTATATGGGATAACGGGTCGAGAAATTGACCTGTATCTGTTTCAAATAATCGTTTACCGTGGTATGTCGTCAAAACATCGATCGTCATTTTGGATGACCGATTCATTTTCTGCTTTTAATAATGTTCCTAACCATCATTGTGAACTCATTCCAAAATCTTCGCATATCGTATTATTCTTAGACCGATGATTGGTCAAAGGAGAAATACATATTCACAAGATATGCGTTAAGATCGTTTCATTATATATAGCGACGTTTGGGATTCTTAAGTCTCGACGGTTAACCTTTCTTATCATTGCTGGTCTTTTATTGATTTCTAGACATCATTTTGCTATGTTATTATATTCTAGAAGTTGTGACTTATAAAACTAAGGTACCACGGTAACTCGTCATCGTTTTTCAACATTTCAACTCAAAACGTCTTGTATTTCACTAAAAGAGTTCAAGTTGGCATATATTATGTCAAGAACCTTGTAAGATTCCATAGAGTAAATCATTTTATCTCTAATTAAACGTCAACCACTGTTCGTTTGCACACTTATCTTCCATTTTAACTCCTTTTTCTCATTTAAGTTCATTCTTAATTTCGGGACGAAATTCTTTTAAGTTGGGGAGACTGTAACATCTCATATTTTCGTTAAATAAAAGTTAACCTCATTTAATTTTTTGTAAGGACCTTTTATGTCATTTGTAAAATTTGAGGGTTACATAAGCTTATTTGATTATTGGTCTTTAATTCTAATATAAAACTTGATAGCATAACTATTAAATTGAAGGTAATAATTATAACAATAATAACATTAATAAAATAATAATAATAATAATAATAGTAATAATAATACTAATAATAATAATAATATAATAAAACTTGAATAATTAAATAAGTTAGATTAAAGTTTAAAAAGGTAAGGGGGTCTTAATGTAATTTTATAAACTTTAAATTGAAGTTCTAACATAAAATGATAAAACAACAAACTAGAGGGACCATTTGTGTAAATTGTACTAAAATCCCAAACCAAAACCCCCAACCCCCGTTTTTCCGGCCTCATGTCCGGCCAAGTCGCCGGCAACCTCCGGCCACCCCCAAACCCATTCAAATTCGTCGTTTCTAAATCCAAAACCGCCCCCGAATCATTCTAGAACAATTTTCGAACCTGTAACAACATTTAATTGAGCTTAAAACACCAATTACTAACTTAATCGATTCCATAACCGAAACCATTAAACGCAATTGCCGTTCGAACGTTTAAGGCTAATAATAATCAAATTAACTTAACCACATCGAACGTTTATCTGTTACTAATCGAATACAACACACAATTGCCCCTGAAACAATTGCAGCCATCCTATTCAACTCGCCATCTCCATCGCGACCTGCCACTAATCGAACACCATCACCCGGACATCAAAAACCCAAATTAACATAGGGCTTTTGATCACCGAGACTCTTAGAAGCTTTCTGTACAACGGTTTTGATTATAATCATTTTTTGGGCATCGATCGAGCATCAAATGGTCGCGGTTTGTTCTTCGAGTCGAATCATTGAAGTCATACAACATTCGGGTAATTAAACACACACACATACTCTTTTACAACTTCTGAATGAAAGCCCTATCATTAATTTGATTAACATTATCGATTTGATCCTCAATTTTGGTGCGGATCGAACTAGGGTTCTTGAGTAATTTGGGGTTTTCTTAAATCAATAGATATATAAGATTATTTTGAATCTTAAACAGGTATGGGCTGTAGCCCAACTGGTAATACGCGAACCCAATAGGGAAGAGGTCCCGGGTTCGAACCGGGCCTCTGCCATTATTTTTTTTAATTAATTTTTAGTGTGTAATTCAGAAAATTGTTATAAAATTACAATAAAAACTAAACAAACAAACAAACAAACAAACAAACATACCCAGTGTCTCCCGCTGAAGGGCAGGGTCTGGGAGGGGTATATGGTAGCAAGTCTTTCCTCTATCTAGAAAGATAGAGAGACCGCTTCCGAAGAGACCCCCGACTCGTTAACACAGGCAATAACAATAACAATCAAAATACAACGCATATACAAAGCATATAACAAAGCATACCAAAGGCAATAACCATCATATACAAAGCATAAAATTACAATAAAAACTATTTTTGTTAATTAAATCCAGTTAATTTTGTAAAAGTTTTAAACACTTATAATTCTTGGATTTTAAGTAATATATATATTAATTTAATTTAATATATATATATATATATATATATATATATATATATATATCAATTTAATTTATGTATATATTATCAGTCATCTATATTATAAGTATATTATAGTTCAATGATTATTTAAATAATTAATTATACAAATGATTATTTAGATGATTATTTACATAATTAATCATTCAATGATTTATTTAACCATGTTAAATCATAAATAGTTTTATTCGTCAACCTTTATTCTTGAAATTTATAAAAAATATATATATATAATTTACTCTCATTTTCTAGGCTTTTGTATTATAAAACTTTTATGATAATTTTAAGTACATAATAAATCCTCTTATCAAATGATTGATTAATAAACTAATTATTTCTTCTCAAACTTAATTCCTATTAACTCAATAACTTAAATTGGTCTATGATATCTGTATTAACCCAAAACATAAACGATTCATTATTTTAATTATTTAAACTCCCAAAATCTCAATTGCAACCCTAGTTCACGTCTAATTATTAAATCTTATCATTAACCATATCTTGTAATACATATTTAGGTGCCTTGTAATAAATACGTTGGATTATCTTTTGGATCTTTTATATCATTTTGTAATGCCTACATCAATGTGAGTTTCTTTGCCCCTTTTTATGCTATTTCACACCGTTTTGGGGTGAAACATGTTACATTATTCAACATACACTTATAAACGTTTAGATCTTATAAAAGCACATGCAATTCATACTTTTATTTTTGTCATGGTTATTTGTGTTATTGTAAGTCTTATAAGAGTTACATATATTGTTTACAATCATTAACTATTGCTAGCCTGGCGACGTCTTAGATCTTTGGGCCTGACAAGCCTATTTGGTGCTAAAGTCGATGTATTGCCGACTCCTAGGAGCCGTATGCTTGTGCACTAGGGAACCAAGTACACTTAGCCACTCATATAAACATATAAACTAGTCGAGGTTTGATTGTACTATATGTGCTTTATAAACTTGCTAACTCATAACCTATGACATGAATTGCTACTTGAAAACCCATGGGATATTATGTATATTAAACCCTTGGAAACTCACCAACTTTATAGTTGACCCGTTATTTTTAACATGTTTCAGGAAATGCCAAGTTTGAAGTCATCATTTGAAGTTTGCATAAATCTAGGTTTTGGACCTAGATTAAAGAATGAAAAGCTTTGGATTACTTTTGTTTTATGTTTTGACTTATTTCATGTTGAAACTTATGATTGTAATTGCATTTGCAACTTATAATAATAATATTTACATTTAAGGCTAGCGTTATGTGGCTGTGAACGATCTTAACTCTCACACCTCGACGTTTCCGCCGTCAAGGTTGGGGTGTGACACTTGGGAAAGTCTTTGACAATGGTTGGATAGTTGACTCTGGGCCAAATCAGCATATGGTTAAATCTGAGATAAATTTAGTTAACAGCATTGATGTACTTAATTTCAACATGACAGTTAATCACCCAAATGGTACAAAGGCTAAAATAGCTAAAATAGGTGACTACATACTCACTAATAATATAATCTTGTCAAATGTGTTTGTTGTCCCCGAGTACTCTGTCAACCTCATATCAGTCCACAAACTTGCCAAAGATAACAACTTAGAAATCCGGTTTGATAAAGAAAATTGTTTTGTTCAGGATTTGAAATCAAAGAAAGTATTGGTGACTGGTAGGCAGAACGATGGCCTATATTTTTTTGACAATGTTGGTGATCCCGTCAATTTGTGTTTTAACAGCCTTGCTAATTCCAGTCTTTGGCACTCTAGGCTAGGCCATCCCTCAGAAAAGGTTATGTCCATCCTAAGTGAGTCTCTAGGTGTCCAAAAAGTATCCAGCACCTTCCCCTGTGAGGTCTGCCATAAAGCCAAACAGACCAAAGTTCCTTTTCCCCTTAGTGAGCATACCTCTAAAGCCATAGGAGAACTTGTCCATCTCGATGTATGGGGACCATATAGGATTCCAAGTAAAGAAGGGTACCGATATTTCTTAGCTGTTGTTGATGATTTTTCTCGGTCTGTATGGTGTTTCCTCCTAAAATCTAAACATGAAGTTACTAGTAGTATCATTAACTATGTTGAACTTGTTCAAAATCAATTTGGGAAAACTGTGAAAATTTTTCGTAGTGATAATGGAACTGAGTTTGTAAATAATCACTTAGCCGATTTTTTCACTTCCAAAGGTATCCTTCATCAAACCTCATGTGTCCATACTCCTCAGCAAAATGGGATTGCTGAGAGGAAGCACATGCACTTGTTAAATGTTGCCCGTGCTCTTCTGTTTCAAGGGGGTGGCCCCCTTTCTTTTTTGTCTGAATGTGTGCTAACAGCTACCTACCTTATCAACAGGACTTCCTCTTCGGTGTTACAAGGAAAAAGTCCCTATGAAATTATGTTCGGTTTTAAACCCTCTCTTAAACACCTTCGGAACTTCGGATGCTTATGTTTTAGCACAATTTTAAATAACCCCAATAAATTTTCAAGTCGTGCAAATAAATGCGTTTTAATTGGTTACTCAAATGTAAAAAAGGGATATAAGTTGTGGGATATTGAAAACAGATCTGAATTTTATTCAAGAGATGTTAAGTTCTATGAACATGTTTTCCCATTTAAAATAAAACCAATGATCACACAAATGGTTCCTCCGATTTAAATGTAATTAACTTTTTTGACTCAAATTCTGCTTCCGAGTTCCCATCTCACCAAGTCCCCAATGATGATGAGGGGGTCACTGCTTAAAGGCCCGAAGAGTTCGGTCAGCAGCCAGTTGATGATGAGATTGGTCAAAACCTTGGCGAGGTTGATTCTCATCAACAGCCAACTGGCTTAGGCAATCCTGTTCCTGGCTTGGCCGACCAAACTTCGGCTCTTAATGATGAGTCAAACCCACCTGAGGGCAACCTGCTGTTCCATATACCGAACTTAGAAGGTCTTCTAGGACTTCTACCTTACCGAAGAAGATGTCCGACTATGTTGTTGAGGGAAAGGTTAGATATGGCATAGAAAATGTTGTTAATTACTCTCACATTTCAAATGATAATCTGTGTTTTACCTATGTCTTAAATAAGTCTGCTGAGCCTGGAAACTTTAGTGAGGCTTGTCATGATAAAAACTGGGTGGATGCTATGAATTCTGAAATTGAAGCCTTACATCGTAATAATACGTGGGTTTTAACAGATCTTCCCCCAGGAAGAAAACCCATTGGTTGCAAATGGTTATATAAAGTTAAGTACAAATCATCTGGTGAGATTGATAGATACAAAGCTAGGTTGGTTGCAAAAGGGTACAGTCAGCGTAAGGGCATTGACTATGAAGAAACCTTTTCACCAGTAGTTAAGATGGTTACAATTAGATGTGTCGTAAACTTGGCTGTTTATATATCAACTAGATATTAATAATGCATTCCTATACGGGGATTTATCTGAAGATGCGTATATGACTTTGCCTGAAGGCTATTATTCTAAAGATGATAAACGTGTGTGTAAACTTATTAAGTCTCTTTATGGGTTAAAACAAGCCCCCAGGAAGTGGAATGAGAAACTTACTGGGGTTCTTCTTGAAAATGGTTTTAAACAAAGTGTGTGTGATCATTCATTTTCATTAAACAAAACCAATCTGTATTTATGGTTTTGTTAGTCTATATGGATGATATAATTGTCACTGGAAATGATAAAAATGAGGTTTGAGAGTCAGGTCTTTTTTACGATCAAATTTTTTAATTAAGGACTTGGGAATATTAAAATATTTCCTTGACATTGAGGTTCTTTACTCTAATAAAGGTATATGTCTTTCACAAAGAAAGTACTGTTTAGAGCTTTTGTCTGAGTTCGGGTACTTAGGGTGCAAACCGATTAGTACACCTATTGAACAAAGTTTTATTGTGTCTTCTAAATGTAAGAAAGATGAGGCTGTTTTATCTAATGTCTCTAACTTTCAAAAATTGATTGGAAAATTGATTTATTTGTCTCTCACTAGACCTGACATTTCATACACAGTTCAGTTTTTAAGTCAATATATGCATGCTCCTACAAATACTCATCTTCAAATTGCCTTTCGACTCCTTAGATACTTAAAGAATGCTTCTGGTAAGGGTCTTTTGTTTTCTAAAGGTACACACTTAAATCTTACTGCTTATGTAGACTCTGACTGGGGTAAATGTTTGACCTCTAGAAGGTCAGTCACTGGTTTTTGCGTCTTTATGGGAAACAGTCTTGTTTCTTGGAAAAGCAAGAAACAAAGCACTGTGTCTCGATCCTCAGCTGAAGCTGAGTATCGAGCTATGTGTGATGCCTCTTGCGAATCTATGTGGCTCTTAAATCTGTTTAAAGAACTGGGACTTACTGTTTCATTACCTATAACTCTAAATTGTGATAATGATGCTGCTATTTCAATTTCCTTAAACCATGTGTTCCATGAACGAACTAAACACTTTGAATTGGACGTTCATTTTCTTCGGGAAAAAATATCGGCTGGGCTGTTTAAGCCCTGTCCTGTTAAATCAGACCAGCAACTGGCTGACATCTTCACCAAAGGTTTGTCAGAAGTTCAGCATAGTTTTCTGTGCAATGAGCTGCAAATGTTTGACATGTTTCGCAATTGAATTGAGGGGGCGTGTTAAAAATACTTATATTCAATTCAATTGTATTTCTCTTTATCTTAGGTTATATTTTGTGTTTATTTGTAGATCTCTAATTTGTTGAGGGACTTATTCTGTCATTTGGAGAAGTTGAAGGGCTAGAGTGAAGTTGTAGCTGCTATATATTCGAAGTGAGCTGTTAGGGTTTGGAGAAGCTACGAGATCTTCATTTTCACCTCTTTTCCAGAATTTTCTTTCCATCTCTTCCGATCAACTCGCCATTGTTTCAGTCGAGTTCTTCGTTGATTTTGTGTTGAGTGTTCACATCATCTTGATGCTCACTCTATTTTCTGTTGATTCTTTGTATTCTTGTTAGAGAGCAGTTAAGTCATAGTTCGTTGTAAACCCTTGATGTTCAGGGTTATCTCTGCTTGTATTTGAAGATTTGTAGTGATTGTTGATATGGAGATGAATGGATCTATGAGTTTTTACACGTATAATCTTAAGACCAACTTGGTTTGACCCATCTATGAGGGGTCGCAATGAAGTTTAGTTCCGAAAAAATTGGCACCAAAGCCTTCTTGAATCATTCCGTCTTCAGTCCTGTGATACCTGTGTGTGATACCTGTGTGTCTCGAGACAATATAACATTATCTTCTTGTCCTCACGCCATATACGGATTCAATGTTTGGCTAGGGACCTAGGCCCCACTCAACTACAAATAGGTTCGGTTATATATTGTTAAAATAGGTTAAGGCACCCAAGAATTTTTTGTCAAGGCACCCAAGAATTTTTTGCCAAGGCACCCAAGGCTTCTCTTAATTGTTGGTATTTTCTTAAATTTTTTTCAAGGCAGTTAAGCTTTCTCCACTTGAGTTTTTTGCAGTTACCACTTCTACGTGACTCTGCATATTGATTTGCAGGTGGGTTTGAAAGTAAGAAGGATGTAAACAATTTAATCATGTATGGTTCATTTCCAAAGTAGGTTTTAATACCATGTAAGGTTTCCGTTTTCTAATGTGGGTTCTAAAGACTTGTTGATTTTGTTAAGTTTGTAGGTTGTTTTACTTTTTATCTTTTGCATAAAATGAAACCGTTTAAAATTTTTATTTATTTTTTTATACTACTAATATGGATGTGCACCTTTCTATATATAACACCGCCCACAGAATTCCTCGTAGTTAGTATCAAAATTTGCTATACACGTCGTATAATCATATATGTGTCGTATTAGAGGTCGTACAAAGTTATATGACGCGTATAGCCCTCTGACAGCCCCTTTTAAATTTTCTTTGTTTTCAGTGTTTTCAACCTTATACATCGCGTATGGTGCTATACGAGGTCGAGGCGTATAGATTTATTAGGACCCTTAAAAGACAATCTTTTATTTGCTTAGTTAAAATAAAAGTAGCTAATATACTCGATGGTAAAGTCGCATATTTTGTTTTATATACGTGCATAACCACATATGAGAACTTTTTGGCTTTTTGCAGTGAAATGAAAACAGAAACAAATATAAACCTAAGATCACACTCGGAGCTGCACTATCAATGAATCATGAATAATAAATAAATAAAATTCATTAATAAACTTTCGATGTTGTAAGCAATCCGTCAAACGTGAATCGAACATAGTTACACCATATCTGTACTCAGAAGATATATAATAATCTCCAGATTCGTTACGGTTAATTATAAACCAATATCCATCTGCCACCTCAGTGTCACTCACCAAATGACAGAAAGAGTAAGTATGATAATATGGTTGTTACGGGCAAGTATGAAAAACCCGAATTCTAAAACGCCTATGGACAGGACGTGCTATGTTATTTACTGTCGGGCGTGTTCGGGTATCAACCGTTGAAGTAGTTCTGGAGATGCATGAGCGATTTCTGTGAACATTTTTATTTATTTTCATTAATATTCCGAGTTGAAATCAAAGAATTTATACAATATGGAAAAACAGTTGTACCTTGCGGTGTGAAGTTGAATAGGGGAGGGAGGGGCTTGCCATTTGGCAGAGTTGTGGTTGGGTCCCTTAACTCATCAAAGAATGGGTGAGCACAGGCCTCCAACTGCAGCACCATATGTATAAACTAAGTAATTGTTTGATTATTGTAGAGATTGTAATCGATAATTAGAAGGATAATAATGATAGTTACTTACAGCAGTGCATCGCAGTTTTGGTGAGTACTGTAGCATGCGCGATACAAGATCGATTGATTCAGATGGCATGTGCTTCTTAAATATCTGAAACAAAATCCAAAGTAAGTTTCTTATTAATCTTCAAAGTTTTCCTGTAAAAGTTTTTATACATAGCGGTCGAAAATAGGCAGTCGTAAATAGGCAGGTTGGGTAATGGGTCAGCTTGATCTAAACAACCTTTTTTTACAATAATAACAATGGGTGACATAAAATGTATTTCCTTTTAAGCTACATTTTTGGATTTACCTAATTGATTGACTAATTCAAGATTAAAGATAACAAAAATCAAAGCATACGTAAATAAACGGAATGAGATTCTCACCTCTAAATTAAAGAATTAAGAAAAAAAATTTGAATGATTATGAACAGACCTTGTGCCATGGATGAGCCTTGATCTGTGGGAACTTAAACTCTGTGTAATGAGGATTCATGCACTTGATTTCCTCACGTGTTGGTGTTCCCAAAATCTAAAAGAGAAAAAGATAAGTTAAAATGAGTAAATGGCATTCAGATTATAAACTGCGAAGATAAAAGTGTATTAGATTATGCACCTTGATTATCTCTACGAGTTGATCTACACCACTTTCTCCAGGGAAAAGAGGCTGCATTTAGATATGTTGGGATTTAATCAATAGAAATCATAACATGAAACATAGATGAAGGAAATTGTTGATCCGTCTAAAAACAAATTTATCTAAACATTTAATAACTTGTTAAATGCGAATGAAACAACCATCACAACTAAGTACCCACCTGCCCAAGGAGCAGCTCAGCTAATACACAACCTGCAGACCACATGTCAATTGCATTGGTGTATTCCGTTGCTCCAAAGATCAACTCAGGAGCCCTATAATATCTTGAGCAAATATATGAAATATTTGGTTCCCCAGGTACCTGCAGTCACAAAAGGATCTAAGTCGATGCCCAACCTCAATTGTATTTAGAGACTTAAGAATCATATAAACTTACCAACATCTTTGCGCTCCCGAAATCACATAGTTTTAGCTGATGAGTTTGTGGATTAACCTGCACTCGACAATGTTATTCACATATTTGCATTTCATAATTCACCAAGAAGATAAATTTGTATGAGTGATTAGATCTTACCAATAAATTTTGTGGCTTAATATCACGATGGCATACACCAATGACATTGTGAATGTAATTAAGACCACGGCAGATTTGATATGTGTACAATTGTACATATAGCATAGGCATGTGTTGGTTCATCTTAACATAGTGCCTGGACATCCTGTAGACAGTCTCAGGTACATATTCCAAGACAACATTTAAGTAGACTTCATTTTTGTCGGTTGTCGAATAGAAACAGTTTTTCAGTGAAACAACGTTTGGATGGTCCAGTAGACACATAATTTGAAGTTCTCTGTTCTTGTATCTTTTGTCTTGTAAGACCTTCTTTATAGCAACAGCTTCACCTGTTTCAAGGCATTTGGCCTGAAAAAATAAACCAAAAAAAAACACGTGGCATGTTACACCTTTCTACCTACATATGTCTATATGTTTAAACATGAAATCCCACTCCAATTACCTGAAAGACAACACCAAATGAACCAGTACCAACAACACGCTCCGCCATGTAAGAGAATGTCTGGGCCACAAAGCATTTTACATGTCAGCATTTTAGTTACTAAAAAAGTTAGGAGTATAATTAGCTAATACATTCATGGTACAACCAATTATGTGATGATTACCTGTTTTGGTTTTCCATTTCGACCACCTATTGAAGTCATGATAATTTGACCGGTTTCAGTACAGTTACCATTTACAAGAGTTGCCTCAAAATCCTGCTTTCATATGACCATACATAAGTATCCAAACATTTCACGGTACATATAAAGGGCGTACCTGGTGCTGCAAAGAGCTCCCGCGTTTTCGCAGGGTTCAGGAGGGTCCGTCCCATTTAAGGAAGATGTACGCGGTCTTTCCCCCACATTTTGTGAGGAGGCCGTTTCCACGGATCGAACCTGAGACCTTCGGTCCCTTAGGAACAGCTTTTACCGCTGCGCCAGGGCCTGCCCTCTATTTCACGGTACATATATAAATCATAAATTAAGATATTGTGATATTATATGAAAGTGTCACCTTGTCATCAGATTTATCTTCCTTAATTTTCATTCCATGCATTTCTTTAGGCAGATTGTTAAAGTCATACTTTCCAAGTTTAGCAGCGGCATTGGATGTGCTTGAAGTCAGCTTGGGAGCTCTAGCACTCCCAGGCTGACTATCGGATTCTTGTTTTGCCCTCTTAATGCTCGAATCTCCGCTCTACAAAACCAGCAAGTTCAACTACATGTCACGCATATTCCCTAATTATGTTATTTACCCTTCAATTATTCATCATATGCATCTTCCTTACTAACAGTTTGTACTCAAATCATCAGTTATCATGTAACCATTTGAGACTTGATAAGAATATTACAGAAAAGAAGCAATTTCATAAACCATCATTCACATGGTTCACATAGCCATATGTCCATAACATACTTTTAAAATAATTAAAATAAAACTAAAATACAGAAGCATGTGCAATACATATAAAAGAACATGTCATCAAATCCTGTAAACAACAAATTTGCTCCAAATATATCCAGATCGTGAATGTTTTAAGAGACTGCTTGTGACATGGGTTATTGTAGATAAGATAATATTATACTGTAAGTCCATATTAAAATAACACAGGAATCAGGACGATAATATGACCAATGATTTTGACATGCTCATAAACAACCCACTTTGATGTTGATAATTAAAAAAATACTAACCTATTATTATCAGAGATATAGCCAGAGATATCAAACAACAGCTCAAATAAAACATAATAAACAAATAAGCTACTCATCGAGAATGGTTCGAATATGAATCGATGGATAGATCAACCATCAGAAACTAAATTTAGCCAAATGATTATATTTGTCAAGAAAATTTCCACAAAAATTGTTTGAATACGACATATGAATGAATCATAAAAAAAACTACACGAACAAACAGATTACGAAGATATATAGCTTCCATCAATCAATCAAACAGGTTTCATAACACATCTGCATAAACTTAATTCAAAAAATAAGAACAAACATGATTCTAGCTTCAGACAACAAGGATTGAACGTATTTCATGAAGAAAACCTAATCGATCAGCCACTGAACAACAAAAATCACACACAGCACGAGATTCATCACGTCACATAAAATCAAATAAAATCATGAGAAAACTTACGGTATCCAAATCTGCATAAAACTATTCAAAAACATAAAAATAAACACGATTCTAGCTTCAAACAGCAATAACCATAAGTATTTCATAACAAAAGCCTCATCGATCAGCCATTGAACAACAGAAATCAAACACAACACAAAATTCATCACATCACATCACATCAAATCAAACAAAATCACGAGAAAACTTACGGCATCCGAAACGGAAGTGCGACCAGAGGCGATACTCTTCAACCGACGCATCACATTCATTTTGCTTACGGAATGATGGTAATTCGTAACCCTAATTCGCTCTTGTGTGCAGATCTCACAACACTTTTGAAACCAAAATTAACAAAAGAAAACTTCAACAAATGGAGGAGGAAACTGCGACACGACACGCAATCCTCCTCCACCTTCTTCTCTCTAAAAAGTAAAAACAACAACAACAACAATAACAACAAACAATTGCTCTCAAAACACCCACTTTCTCTCTCTACAACTGTTTTTCTGGTCAAAGGTCAAACCTGAAAAAGCCCAATCATTCATTCATTCTTTGCCTCATTTCGTACACCAGTCAAACTTTTAATCTCACCCGTCGGATCTCTAGATCTTTATCTCATCTACGGCTGTGGGTGGATATAGCTTTAAATGCTATGCGACAATATTCTAGCTGTCGACCCTTGCAAAACACTTTTTTGAAAATAAGATTTTGTGAGGTTGGAAGTGTGTACATGTTGAAATGCGTGTGGTACAACCTGATTATTGAGTGTTTGTTTGGATTTGTTAAAAGTGTTTCTGGAAATTGGATTTGCGTAAAATTAGGGGATTAGACGAACGAGAGTTTTGTCCATACAATCTTTTCTCGTTGGCAGTTAGAGATGTTTGTAGTCTTGCTATTCAAAAACCCTCAATCTTGACGAAAACATTAGATGGCCACATTCTCTACTTACGTTGTATATAAACATTTTGAATTATTTTATAACAAAAGGTGTTGTCCTAAAGAAATATATAGATTTAAGAATATATATATATATAAAGTGCTTGTGAATTAGTCATTATAAATAATAAAATAAACTATTTTAAGGGTGTGTGAATCACGAGGCGCTGCTACTACCTTCTATTTGAGTCCACACATACTACCTTCTATTTGAGTCCGTCTTTATGTGTAGCTGTGAGATGAAGTAATAAATACTAAAGTAAGTAGTGTGACGAGTATATGAAATTATACGACAAGAGAGCACACGCACAGTCATTACCACAAATCTATACAAAAGAAAAGAAACATATATTAAACAATTTATAATTTATGCCCGAAATTTGTAACCCTTATGCCTAAATTTAGTCTTTCATTTTTCTTTAGCAATATAAAAATCTATCATCCATCAACATATTGATTTTTATAAATGTATTCAAGAATATCAATGGATCAATTTTAGCATGCTAATAGGTAAACCCACAATTATAGTTGACAGCCACGAGTAATTAGTAACCGGTTATCTAACAAAGACCATGCAATGACATGATTTTACCATCGACATGAGACTGTGATGGTCTAATTATCAATACTAGCCTCGATGTCATCCCTATGCTCACACAATTTGAGCTCTATAATATTCTGGATGATCATATAATAACTTCGATTAATAAACTAAACACAAAATTAAATTAAATAAATAAAGTCATAAAATGGAGTGTGTATTGTGTAATTATAATTGGGAATCCAATCCATGCCACCTTGCATCTTCAATTTGTGTTTGGCTGGCACTACACTTCTTCATTTTGTTGCTTCAAAGATTCACCATTATTATTCAATAAACACAATTTTATCATTTCATCACTTTTATGAAACTCTAAAAGAAATTTTTACTCTTATTAATTTACCATACCCCCCCCCTCTTTAGTTTAAATAGCTCATTTTCTTACTGTACATTTCCTAAATTTAAACAAACCCACCGCCACATTATCCTATAAGAACAAAAACCAGATGAAAAACAAGCAATAAAGCTACAACCTTTAATGAATCCAAGAATTATCTATTACATAACTTACGTATCAAGAAACTTGCATCGTTTGATGCAAGTAACAAGTTTCTAACAATAACTTATACATCAAGAAAGACAGCCACACCCTTTCCGTAAAAAGACTCAATAACAGGATGCGATTTGGTCATCGTAACTTGTGGATCAAGTAATAAAGTTGCCTCCTTTGTTGCATGGAAGAAGTTTCTAATGTATAACTTACACATTAACAGATATGATTATATCATAAGGAATTGATGTATCACTGAGAGGATGAAGTTATTGTCCAAAGTAATTTTGTAGCAACTAGAATTTGTTCATTCTCATTTGATTCTGGTTCTGTATCATGTATTTTAGATTCCCATCTTGATGAACTAGCAACATGATTTATTTTTTTAATTATTTCAGGTGAATCACGAATCACCACTGTTCCTTCAGGCCGTAATAATCGGTCTATTTCAACCATCAGGTCTATAACATTACATCTGCAAGAAAAAAGACATGAAATTACATAAAATCTTTGTTTAAAAGTACTAATCAAGTTTCAAACATTCAACTTCACTTCTCCTACGAATGGAAATTGTAACATTTCCTTTTTTGGAAAGTTTTATGTTATAATGACCTATTTTTACTTAGCAACCATAACAATGGAGTGGGTGTGCTTTTTGAAACTGATTTTTCAACTTGCATAATGAGAATAAGATAATTAGTTGATATAATTTAATATAATACAAAGTGATCAAGAGTACAATACCTATTCTTTCGGGTGACTGGATCCTGTATGAGTGACTTGACCGAACCCATATGGATAAAATCATAAGTCCGAGGGTAACTTGAAAAAGGCTCACACCTAGATGAACAAGAAAACTGATGTTAATAAAGTCTACTTCATGATATTTTGTCAAATAATTAACATATAATACGAAATTGCAACATTTGTTATTAAATAACAAGATATTGTTCAGAAAAATGAAACCAACAAAATGATATAATATGCTCTAAAGTCTAAACCTTCCACTTTCGACTGCTTAAATCATTATATATGAACTATTGCTACAAGATTCTTTCATTTATAAACTGTTAACGTTTATAAATTAGTATGTGGGTATTTGTCAAATAAAATACCCTCTCCTTATAATGCATATAAGATGTTATAGTGAACTAGAACAAGGCCGCTTTGACCAATACAACGGGCAAATAGGCAATGAGAAGTTGAAACCTTCCCAAAGGCAGAAATAGAGCCTTTTCTAGTACATATCAGAATGGAAATTAAGGAGTACATACATCTTCCATACATCAAACATGAAGTAAGAAACACAAACTAATATTAGCTTTTAAAGATAGATGATCCCATATAAATTCTAACCGCCCAAGGCAACCTGCTAAACTCTAATTGTTAAAACACAATGAGGGTGCCAACAAGAACAATTTTCAAAGAAAACCAACGATCATGCTTGTAAACATAACAAAAAAGCCCCATACTTTGTGAAGTTGCGCAGTTCTTGACAAGTTACCGATATCTAATTAAAAACTCAGAATAAAATTTCCTATTTTAATCAAGAATAGCCCTCCTACAAAGTGTAAGTTTTCTTTTTCTTAAAAAAAGTTAACTATGTTTCATTTGCAAAGAAAAGTGAAACAGGATGGTTTGAAAAGTCAAATACTTGATGAAAAACATACCAATCATGATAAACACCAATAAGGCCCCGATCATAGATCACACCTAAAGTTGGTGGCATATTATGTGGAACGACATTCATCACCCACACAGGATCAGATATCAATGCAGCAGCAAAACCACCAAAATATGCATTCATATCCATCACATTTCTTACGGCTTCAGTCCCAAGCTTCAAATTCAATGATTTTTTGTAGTAAGCAATCCTCCTTTCCCATAGGTGCGTATCTGTTTCAAACCCACCATCTGCGTTTCTAATTAAGGCAACCCTTGATGGGGTTTTTGTTAATCTCTGGGGCCATTTTGGAATTTCACCAACCGCAAGTTTCCCATTTACAGAAGATGGTCGACTCACACATTTCTTTAACTTAACGTACCTACAACAGCATCACATTTCTCAAGTTAAAGCTTCAATATTCAGATTTCAACATAAACATATGTGTAATTGTATGAATATCAAAGTACCATGCAGAACTAGGGTCATCAGACTTGTGACATAATTTGAGCCCATGTTCATTTTGAGCCTCAAGACATGAATCATCAACGGGCTTTTTCCAGATGGCAGTGTTCCCATCTACAACAACGGACTCATAGCATAATGTTTTTGCCACTGCTTGTAAATCGTGCCATTCGTTATCTAGCCCATGCCACTGAACTGGCGGGCCTGATATTACTAGGTACCCTCCAGGCCGAAGTAATCTATCAACCTCCATAAAATATGTAGCATCTGCAAAGTGATTAATGTTGGACCAATCTTGACATTAATTAAAGTTAGGGGTCTATTTTGTAATTTATTTTAGGTCATTATCTGGTAATAAATGGATGAGTTTATCAAGTAGTTTACAGCTTTATCTCAAAAGGATTTGAGATAAGCTTTTGTAATTTAAATTTATCTCAAAAGGATTTGAGATAAAGCCTATTATATAGGAATAGATTAACTTGATGGGCTAGGTTAATCAACTATAAATAGGAGAGAGTTTTTACTTATTCTTTGTAAGTTTTTCTATCAATTAAATTGGAGAAGGAGTTCCAGAATTGAGCCTGTGTTTCTGCTTGTTTTCTATTTGCTTTTGTTCTAGTACCAATTTACTTCAATTAAGTGAAATGTTCATTTTGTCAGATTAATATGCAAGAGCGATCACATACTTCCATTTCCAGTAAAACGTTCAACATTTGATACAAAATGCAACAAAACTATTTATCAAATATCACATTAAAATCACTTACCCTTATTTATACATCTAACTTTGTTAAATATTCTGAATATTAATATCCTACATGAAGTTACAAAAATAAAACACTTACTGTATGCCGTAAATGGTATCAAACAACGAGAGCAGTGGATTAAGTCAAACGAGAACGCAGGAAATGGGAGTCGGCGAGTGCCAAGCATTAAAACAAATGCTGGTATTCCTCTTTCCAAAGCAAACTGTATTTGTGATTTGTGTGAATCTCTTGGAGCAAAAGAGAGTGTTAAAAGGTCTTCAGCTAGTAAATACCCCCCAAAACTAGCAACCTGGAAAGATGTTAACCAATTTTCGAAATCAGTTAAAGTTATTAAAATATTGTTAATTTGGCAAATGACTTGTAGTACATTTTTTATTTCCAAATTAACCCACAAATACAATATTACAAATCTTACCCCACATCCCATATCAAGAACCGTCCTCAAAACACCACCAGAAATAGGGATATAGTGTTCAAGTTGCTCAATGTATTTTACAGCTCCATCAGGAAACATAGTGCCACCCCCGGGAAATATGAAGTGTGGGCCCTCTTTTTTCATCCAACCCTGATGACCCTTGCGTTCAGCTAATTTATTATACGGCATATTTTCATGCCATATCTGCAGGTACAAGAGTAAATAACCTGTATAATAAGTCATTCTTTTGTAACACAGCTTAACTAAAATTGGTCAAATAAGATAAGTAATCTAAGAAGTTCATAAGTAGGAAACTACAAAGGAATATTTCATGGGGCCAGAATAAGGGTAATTTAGTCAATGAGAATGAAACAAACAACTTAAATATGGACCATTGATTGCATAACTAGTTATCAAGCTAGAAAAGACTTTTAAGGCGAACGGCTTTGGGCTAAAATAGAGAGAAAGAAACTTGAATTATAAACTATATAATATATTATATATATCATTTTCCAGATGAGTGTGATTATAACTTTATGTGGCTGTCAGCCTGTCACAGATTTCGATCTTCACCAGCCAATTATATGCACATAAAGAGACCATTAGCCAAATGAACATAAACACATAAAAGTAGAAACAATCTATCAGCACAGGTGAAGTGAAAGATCACGCCTTAAATGCTAGAATATACGACTTAGATAGCCAATTGCTAAATGGTTCACAATGCAATGTGCGTGTGCTAAGTTGCTATGTTGGACATCCCAAAGTAGAACTATCATCATCATTAATAGAGCCAAATAAGTAACATGAGGCTATGAGCTAATCACTACATCATACAATGAAGTAGCTTTCTAATCAATGTAGTTAAAGTTTGGTTACAATCTAACCATTGCACAAGCTAAAACGCAAAAAATAACATTTAGAACTATTTTTCTTATGGCATTCTAGTAAATACAAATGTCAGCTTACAACAATACTTGCAGGAAAACTATTTCACTCTTATATCATATAAAATTTATCCAAAACAAGTTTTTCATGTCACACCAACTTCATAAGGTCTTCCTTCGACCAGAACTGAAATGTCCTAAACTTATATATAAACTCATGTATAGAATCAGATCCTCTGAGCTACACCCAAATCATATTCTATTGTAAAACTACTAAATTTTAGTTCAAATCCAAATACTAGAATATTAACATCATTTGGGATATAAAATCAGAAGAAACTAAAGAATCATTAACTAACACTACCTTATACAAACTATCAGGCCACTTAATCGGAATATTATAGCCCTCCGGCGGAGGTATCAAGCACAACTGCCGCTCCTCCGGCGACGGGCAATGTCTCTCCCGATAATAATTCATATCTCTGCTAAGCAATCTGTTCCGATTCGGATCCTCACAGGGCATATAATCAACAGCATCAGCGGAACACGATGGAATCGTGAGGTTTCTTCCGGCGTCAATTAGGGCAATGAGATGATGGCGTCGTTTGGCGCCGGTGGTGGATGCGACGAGAGCTTGGCTGCCGGAGGCGGCGATGGAGTCTCCGAACGGGGTGAGAACGAGGACGAAGAAGAGGAAGATTGCAGCGAAAAAGATGAGGGATACGAAGTCCAGAAACCGCCATCGTCGGATTTGGGTGGTGTGATGCTTCAATGAAGTGAGATCGAGATTACCCATTGGTGGAATCGATTCAACAAACGTGAGATTACAGATTTCGCATGTTGTGAATCAAGATCTGAGGGATTTGATGTGAGGGTTTTGTGTGGATTTAGATGTGGGTGTTGGAACTTGAAGCAGAGTAGAGTGTGATCGGTTAACCATAGACGATTTGCCTCACAATGTTTAATTTAATAATATTAACAAACAAAAGGTTAGATTGTAAGGATCAATTAGAAATTAATCTATTATGATAATGATACTTGTATTGTTTTGGTGTGTATTACTACAACTATTCTGTCTTCTTAAAATTATAAGATTTGGATAACCACAATTAAACGACGATAATCAAGAATGTAAACGTGTGGTTCGGGTTTGGTGGATGTATGGATAGATCGCATGCCTCTAAGAAAGAGATGCACGTATTTATTTAATTTGTAAGCACGAAAAAGTTATTATTCATAGATTTTTTCGTGTGGAAGGAAGTGTGTCATTGTATAAAATGAGATGAAAGCTTGATTTTTATGATCTACCGATAAAAAATAAGTTTTACGGCTATATAAGGTTGTGGAATTCGATGAAGATCTTGATGGGTCAAAATAAGAGGAAGTGGATTATTGGAAATAATGATCTTTTTTTGGTTTAGTCAATAGTAACATTGGTTGACAATGGGAAAACAACTAGGTTGGGAAAGTTTAATAGGGAAACAATTGTGTCTTCATAAAATTAAATATCTTTAATTGTGGAAAACTAGTATGAATGTAATATTTACTTTGAAATCCTTTGTTTGAATGTTCTTTCTTCCTATGCCTTTTGTTTGTGGAATGATTTAAGAAACTACGAACCACCTATTTATAGTTTATCCTTTTGTTGATCATGTATGATGCTTAATCGCAAACGGTGCAAAGCTCTATCCATCTTTACGTCGTCTATCAAAATTGGAGATGCACATACGCATGGGGTCAGATATAGAGAGAAATTGTTTCATGCAATTACACGGAATTACATGTTGGAGCATGCGGAATGAAGAAACAATCTGATTTTAATAGCGAATCAATGGTGGTTGCCAAGTTAGTTGAAATGATCAAATAGACATATTTCTTATAGGGTAGAAAGGTGACTTTAGAACTTGGAGGTGTATTGAGCTCGATATAATCTTTTTATTTTGTACGAGCTAGTTCATAGTTGTATGGTATTATTTAAAATTTTCCAGTATAATACAATGACTTTTTTAAAAATAAAAAAGGAAGCAACATCAATTTAGTGAGTTATGCAATAATACACAT
This sequence comes from Flaveria linearis, assembly GCA_024085815.1. Lineage (NCBI taxonomy): Eukaryota > Viridiplantae > Streptophyta > Magnoliopsida > Asterales > Asteraceae > Flaveria > Flaveria linearis. Next base: position 121,033,846 of record CM044001.1, read on the forward strand.
AACCATGAAAGCTATATTATTGTTGAGAATTATTAAATTACCCTATATGTTAATAATAGAACGTAGTGAACAATGGTGCCTGGTAGACATACTCCTAAGTGGCATTTAGGTTACACATGTTGTCTTTAGCCTTCTATATTGATGTCTTCTTTCCGTATCTTTTGCTATCGGATGTGTGCTATCAGGGCAACGGAAAAAAGCGTTGCTTGTCGTTATCGATTCCACTTCTATCTTTGTGGTGCTTGCTAGGAATTGTGGTTGTGCCTTGGCCTCGGTTCAATTATGTTTCTGTTGGTTTCTTATTTTCATATAAAATCCTAAATCGTTTTTTTCTGCATCACTTTGATAGTGATTCCCACTATGTTTCGCTTATAATTTCTTTAATTAGGGTTTATGTTATATAACCTTATGTTGGTTTGTGTTGTTCTTAGTGGTTAGGGTTTCTAATGTGAAATCTTAAGTCGGTGGTTGATGAATGATTAGGTGTGCTTCATTAAATTTAAACTAAAAATATAAAATATATTATATTTGACCCGATACTTCGTCTTCATTTACGAGCGTCATTGTCGGGACGGGTTTATGTTTCGGGCAGGAGGCGTAGGGTTTTCTTCGTAAGTTGGCTGAAGGTTTTTCTGACTTCTGAGTTTAAAACACCCCGTAGCATAAATAATTTGAGTAGATGACTTTGGTAACGTATGACTGTATGAGTGACATTTGTTCTTTTTGGGCCAATTGGGCATATTGGTTCAATTAAATAAGCAACCAAAACACAAGTTGGCCCGTTGGGCTATAACAAATTATATAATATTTTATCACTTAATACTTTTAAACATCTTTTATCAATTTCTGATTTATCTTATTTCAGTATTTAAACATTGTTCTTTTTTAAGTAGTCCTCAAACTGTTACCGTTAGTTACTTTAAATATCAACTTCTAAATTATAATATTTTAATATTTAAACTCTACTATTTTCTAAAAAACTATTAGCTCTGACCAATGGTTTTCAACCAAAGTGACTCTTCGTATAATAAATAGCATAAAATATATTTGACTAGTATTTCTAAAAATAATGCTTTAGCAGGTAAAAAAAACAAAATAATATAAAATTGTTCGATTTTCTCTCAGGTAAATGGATGATAATTTAAATCTAGCAAGACTTATGCAATAAGACAATTAAGATAATTAATTTCAACATTTTCAATATTTTCCACTACAACAAAATAGAAAATAAACAATTAGATTTTTTTTATTTATAGTTTAACAATCAACATGTACTTCATAGTCCTACCAAAAAAAAATTCCTCTTTACTTCTCTAATATATTTATTATGAATCATCAAAACGTTTATAAACACCCTGTTATTGATTACTTCTAGGGGCCGGGGCTGTCCAATACTGCTTCGTAGCGATGAGTAGTTTTTCACGCACAAGCGGTCCGTCTTCATGATCAACCAATTTGGTTTCCCATTGGAGTTCGTCGGCGATGTTCTTAGCATTGACCAATAAGTCAACATCGTCTCGGATTATTACACTTCCTTGTGGTCGTAAATCCTGTCCATTTCTAACAATATGTCTTCCATCTCACATCTACAATACCAAATATGTGTAAATCATTTGTGAGTTTCATGCCTTTTTATAAATAAGAATAATTTAAAAAAAATGTTATCTTACTTGTCTTTATATAAAGTAAAAATCGCGTCTCCATGAATGAAATCATATGTTCTTGGATATGTAGACATAGCCTCACACCTAAACAACAAATAACATTAGTTAAACAAAATACATATAATATCATATTAGAATTGGTTGCTTTTTGAGGTCCATCACATTCATAATCTTTTGTTATTATATAAAAGCATAGTTATATTAGAAGAATGATGATATAAAAACTTATTGAGTGAGTAAATTAAAAGATAGAAAATTACCAATTTTGATAAGTTCCAATCAAGCCTCTCTCATATATAACTCCAAGAGTGTTCACGTAAGACTCAACGGGTACAACGTTCATGACCCACACGGGATCGTTGTTGAGAGCAAGCGCGGCTGCAAAGCCTCCCAAGTAGGAATTCATGTCTAGCAAGTTACGATATCGTCCTCTCTCTGCCAATTGTTGGTCTAGTGTCTTGTAATGTGATAACCTCTTCTTCCATAGATCTGTATCACTTCTAAACATTTCTTCTGTAATATCTCCTACGAGTTGACTGATAATTCTTGGTGGGGTTGACGTTAACCTCTCAGGCCATTTTGCCACTCGCCCTCCACCAGATGTTTCTCTAATATTAGAAACATCTGGTAATGGAGTCAAACATGTCTCCATCTTAGTATACCTATACAATACACACTATTTTGATCATAAAAATACACATGTAACATATAGCATATCAAAGTGTTTATTCTATTTATTACCACGCCATATCCGGATCTTGATTTTGGCAAAATTGGGGCTTCTTGAAGATTTTTCGAGTGATTTTGCAGTGAACATGATTTGAAGGTTTTTGCCAAATGGCTATATCATCTTTTTGAATAACTTTTTTCCAGCATAGGCTTTTTGCAACTCCTTCAATCTTATCTTGTTCTCCTTTTAGTTGCTCTTTTGTTTTGTCCCAACCTTTCCAACGCTTCTCCCAATTTATAGGTGGGCCCGAGAGGATCCAGTATCCTCCCGGGCGTAAAACTCTATCAACTTCAATCAGATACAAACCATCTATAAAACGACACATAAAGATACAGATTATCAACATCTTCCTCAATATGTTATGCATAAAACTATCATGAAATACACGAAAATGTGTTTGATTACCATACTGCCCCCATGGGATGAGGCAACGGGAGCAATGAGCCATGTCAAAAGCTCGAGAAGGGTAAGGTAATCGAATAGAAGCGAGGATGCCAATCAAAGCAGGAACTCCACGTTCCAGCGCAAATTGTACTTGAGCTATATGAGTGTCTTTTGGTGCGAACGACATTGTTAAAATGTTCCTCGACAAGAGGTAAGCTCCAAAACTAGCCACCTATTGAAAAATATATATATAACAACATTATACGGTTAAAAAAACTACTATAAAACACAAATAATACATCTTGTGTTATAAAAAAGTTTACATCAAACTCATTTCTATGCTCTTAATTAATAGTTATGTAGTAAATGTATTATATATGATATAACATTGTATTAATAAACTCTCTTTTGTAAATTCTGTATATTAAATTAAGATTGAAATGTTTAAAATGACAAAAAGTAGTAGTTCCATGCATGTCCAAATTGCTTCCTTCCAAATCAACATTTGTAGGTCCATCCAATAAACCAACCTTTTTCCAAGTTTCGCAACAACCGATTTGTTTCAAAGCTAATTCAATATGTTAATTTAATTAACTATATTTTCATAAACACAGACACATATAATACTTTTTTTATGGTACTTAAAGTGGATCTTTATATATATTGTTTTTCTAGCCATTTTTGATAATTTTTATAATGTTTTATACACGTTTTTTTTCCTATAATAACTTGATGATTAAATTTCCAATTATCTCATTGTATTTCGGGGCGTTTGCTTTAAACGTTGTTTTGTTAAAATTGGGAAAAAAATAGTGAAAGTAAAAAAGAAAAGAAAAACCAACTATATATTTCCTTATGATAATAAATTAATAATCATCCCCAACCACTTTGATTAGATTTTCCATGAACAACAACTACCACCTCAATAATTTTTCTAGAGAATCATTTAGCTTTGACATTAGATATACTAATATGATCATTGAATTTGGTCATGATCTAAAAAAATCTATATATAAAATACAAACGTATAAAGTGTTTGTTATATCTATTTACAACCAACAATCTAACATTAGTTGAAAAGAAATATTAATATACTTACCAAATTTATTATTTATTATAAAACTATATAATGTGTGTGTATTCAATCCATGGTTTGGAAATTTGTACCAACACGTCAAAAAAGATAACTAAATCCAGCGTTGCATTAATAGGAAAAGTCAAAAACAAATTATACCAATAGTATCTTATTTAAAATTAAATCGTGTAACTAAATTCGATGAAAATAAATACCAAGTATAATATAACGATGTTTGTAAAATTGTATATGTTTGTTTTTGTCAATTTCATGTTTTCGTATAAGTGTCACGTTTATGGTAGGGAAAATCATAAAACTAAATACTTTTATAAATGTTATTTATACGGCAGTTTCATATATCTGTTTTATATTTGTACATCTTTTTTATTTTCTTAAAAAAATAGTTGAATTTGTACACTAAAATATATCTAACGATAACATAAAGTAAAACTCTAAACATATGCTTGCGTTATATACGTCTTCTGAAATATAAAGTTCAAAAAACATCATTATATGGTTTTCTATTTATTTTACAACACGGTCAACAACATTTTTTAAATATCAAACAAATAAGTAAATGCCAAATAGTGAAATAAACAGACTTTATGACAATGGTCAATTTTTGTCTATGATGGATAGAGAACTTTCTCGTTTTATGACGTCAATTTTCTTGCTAAAATCATTTGTAAAAAACATTGCGTAAAAAGCATTAAAGATGATATAAACACGTCTGTTTAAGTATAATCTAACTTACATCTTTCACTCTTTTAACTTCAATAACTATAAAAAGTTTCACGTATGAATTTGTAAAACAATACAAAAAATCTAATAAATAAATAAATGTAATTAGAATAAAATATCATTCAACAAAACAAAAGAGAGAAAAAGACATCTATTATATTAGAATAAACAGGTTCGTATAAAAAGACGAATGCAATAGAGATAACGTTACGTGTATTTTTGCAAATCATTTATCTTATACAATAATTTTATAAATCAATAACGTTTTCTACAAAAATAAACGACAAGATTCAGTTACATGACCAAGTATGTCACGTTATAAGTGTTATATAGTTTCGCCTGTAACAAGTTTAGTATACTGATAAGATAAAGTAAGTTATGTAAGGTAACATCTAACTGTTTAAAAAAACTTACCCCGCAGCCGGTATCGATAGCGGTTCTGATAGACCCATCGCGAAGATTAATCAACTTTCCGATGTCGTCAATGTAGGCTCCAGCACCATTGGGAAACATGGTTCCACCGCCGGGAAGCTAAACCGATCACCTTTAAACCGCACCCAATTTTGACCGGCTTTTTCCAAAGTCAAATGCTTATGCGGCACGTTAGCATACCACGCGCCGTCGCGGCTCTCCGGCCACCGGAACGGCTGCCGGTAGCCGTACGGCGCCGGAATCCGACACTTCAAAACCTCACTTTTCTCCGGACAGTGTCTTTCTCGATACACAAGTCTCTCACGGTCAAACTTCAACGACCGGTCAACGTCCTCACATGGGGTGTACTCGCTGAATTTGGTTGTGCACGGTGGGAATCGGTTCGCACGCGCCGCCGGTGGCGCGTGGGGTAGGTCGTCGGCGCGGTGGTGGGGGTGGAAGTCTAGGTGGGGTTGTGGTGTGACGGCGACGGCGACGGTGGCGTTGGGTGGATGTTGCATAAGGTAACACGGCGGAGATCGGCGGTGGTGGTGGTGAGTTTCCAGTTTCCGATGAGGTAAAAACATGAGCATAAGACGGTGGTGAGAGCCATGAAGAATATGTTCTTCTTCTTCATCCTTAAGCTCATCAAATACGTTAGAAATCTGTTGGGCACCATTGATGTTTGATGATGATAATAAGTTGATGATGTGGTGTTGTTGGTTACAGACTTACAGTTACATGTGTTGTGTTGTGTTGTGTTGATGATGAAGGTGACGATTGAAGAAGATTTTATATGCAGGTTTAAATATGCTTTTTGTATTGTTGTGATGGTACACGCGCCTGCACGCGTGAAATTGGGTATATGGGATTTTGCTAGTTTTGGAAATGGAGATTAGGTGTGGTTTTGCGGGATGACTTTTTGCTTCCGTTGTCGATGATCTAAACAAACAATTTAAAAACACGAATTAAAGGGCTTTTGTTTATGGGTGATGGCTTGAGTTTGATGTGTTTTAAGTTTCACGTACAAACTTTATTTAAAAGGTTTTTTTAATGTTGGTGAGTTTATTTTTGATGATTTTTTAACAGAGTCAAGTCTGAAACATTAAAATCGTATGAACGATTGATGTCACGTCTCATGAAGGCTCACTCGAGTATTGAAAGTAGTTTCAAACGTCGTATAACGGAAATAATTGAAATCATTAATAAAGTTGTGTTTGTATTATATAAAAAAATCGTATTTAGTGTTTGATTTAGCTCATTCTTTGAGCTGGGTGTGGGGAAATGCCGAATCGTTTGCGATTCGGGGTACAAAATCTTACCCTAACTTTTTTATTTTGTTAGTTTTTAAATTAGAAATTAGTAATGGTTTATTTAAAGTCATCTTAGATTTTAATAATTTAAACTATTAAGAACTGACTCATAATAATTCGTACTATTAATTTTGTCGGGAACACTCCTAACTTTTATTTTATTACCAATAGTTATGCCACTAGAATTTTTATTGGTAATAAACTCAATAATTAGGAGTGTTGTAAGCTAAAATAATAATATGAATTAGGTGCGTAATGATTTAGATTATTAAAATTTTATTCATTTTATATAAATTAACTTTTTATGATTTGACTACGACTTTATGTGTAAATGACTGAATTCAAATATGTTATGATTAAGTGATAATATAATATCTAAACTATAATAATTGATAGCAATTTTCATTGATAATTTTAAAATTGTTGATATTAACTCCTTTTTTATTAATAATAATTTTAACCACATAATTGTTAAAGATTATTTACACTTACTTTTCTACTCCATTTTTTGTCACCTTTTATTTTAGAGCAAAATATTAAAATACACATTTATTGTAAATGAAATTAAGTGTGTGTCTAGTATGAATTTTTGATGATTACGTGAGTTTGACACCCATTGACAACAGATTGAAAGCTAAGACCATTATTTATTAGTTAAATTGATGAAATATTGTGGATCAATCGTCTGTAGTGTTGATTATTAAACTCAAAAGTAAAAAAGATTTGTGATTTTCAATATTAATATGTTATTTTAAAACGTTTTTAACACTTATGTATACTTTACTTCGATTATGGCATGTCCCTACATCTTTTAATACTTTCCTCTTCCTACAAGTTTTCCCTCCTAAAGCATAACAGATCTCCTCTCCATCTTTTAATATAGTCTTTAACTTTTGCTCTATATTTGGTACATTTACGGTAATCATTTCAAACCCATATTCTCATTTATATCTCATAACTTCCATACAGGATACACAGTTGTATAGTATCGCTTTATTTTGTACTTATAATCATCCTTCATTTTCTTATCACATGTGACATGTAATCAGTTACTCGATAGATACACTAACAGTGTCATAATGGATGTATATGTTCAAAAAGTTTGAGATATGTTATTCCGTCTTATATTGATAAATACACTAACATTGTCATAATTGATGTGTATGTCAAATAGTTTGAGATATGTTATTCTTCCTTATATATATTGATAAATACACTAACAGTGTCATAATTGTTGTATATGTCCAAAAGTTTGAGATTTGTTATTCCGCCTTATACGTATTAATTTTCATCACCCATGTATAATGCCGGACCCCAATCTGTTTCATCGGGTCGTCAAGTTTTGATCCTTAAAGAGGGGCGAATGTTATGGACCCAAATCATTGAAAGATATAGAACTTATCCACATCGGTTATATGGGCAATTGATGTGAGATTTATAGGCCTAATGGGTTTTCTCACTCATCAGACTAGTCTTTTGCGTTGAGTTATTCCGTTTAGTCTGTAACAAAATGTAATACGTTTATCAATGAATTGGACATTTATACATATCAATAGTTTATCATAACATGTCTAGTATAAAAAAAGAGTTATGGTTGGCTTTTTTATTCTATTAGAAAAAAAAATTATGGGCTTCTGATAAAAGAAAAGAAAAAACATTAAAAAGAAAAATGGAACACAAAACGCATGGATAGAATTATGTGTTACAAGTATTTAATACGAACAGGATAAGATGATACAGAAAATAAGACTTCAAAATTCGAGTAATATTGTTGTACACCAATATTCCTTCAAAAGATCAGATTAACCTTGTGATTGCTTTAAATATATTAAAACTAAAATATGAATTATATATGAGGTTATTCTTGAGGGTATATAAGTAATTTCATTAGAAGTAAGTATGATATAAAAGGAGTGTCAAGAACATTTGTCTAATTGTCTTTAAATCAGTTGGATGCTAGCATTTGTAAGATAGGTCCATGAAAACTCTGTGTAATATTTGCATTGCCTGTTATTCCCTTTCCAAAATCAATAATAAATTGGGGACCCTGTATAAGAATAATAATATGAGCAGCAAAATTTTTATTAGTGAATTTAGAAATAACAGTTATATGTCAATCTCCTACATATGAGAGAGAATACTTACTTTAGAATAGTAACAAAAGACTATGCACTTAGAACGTGTTGTACACATGCTAGAATAAGGAACTATGAACAAAATTTATTAACTTGATAAAAACCATCGGTTTGATAGTTGGTTGTAGATTCCTAAGCTAAATATGAAAATCGCATTCAGAAAAATATGAAAGCGGGAGTCATTTTGAGTTTAGAAAACAAGAGAAAACAACTTTGATAGGTGATCACATCGCCACACATCATATTGAGTTTTAAGGCGTTCTCATGTCACAAGCCAAAGTACTACTACAAAACATGATATCCGTGACATCTTAATAGAACTTGGTTTCAAAAGAAAACAGGTTTTTATGTTGGATTTGAACGCATAAATGATATAGAACTCGATTTCAGGTAAACAACTTGTCTCTAATTTGTGTTAAGATTGGTTTAGATACGCTATAATAGAAATGTTCGGTTGTAAAATGATTGCAGTTGATGTAAATTAATTAAAAGTTAAGTAGACATCTCTTGTTTTAATGATAACGGTAAAATAGAAGGATAAGTAAATGAATTCCCCTCATGAATGGTAATGAGTTATATTAGATTCATTTTCAACGATAGTGAACTATTTTTGATTAAAAAAAGCTTAAAAATACATTGATTAATGAACTTTTTAAGTGAAAGAGTCAATTCACAACTTTCATATACATAACATAGAAATACATAAATTTAAACCCTAAAGCGTTTAAATATGGCCAATGATAATCAGACACCCTGTCAGGTGATAAATAAACGCCCTTTGACTTTCTTCACGGCCCGTGAAGGGCCTTACGGGCCGTGAGGGCTTCGAAATTTAATTCTCACAACTGCATTTAATCACGGCCCGTGAAGGAACAAACGGCCCGTAAACGTCCTCACACACGGCCCGTTAACTACCTCAATAACGGCCCGTGAGATCCTTCACGGGCCGTAGTTGTCCTTCTGAGAATTTACTTTCCTCGTTTTGCGTGCACTTTTAAATTTTATAATTATGTGACGCGACGTATTATTCCTTGATTCGATTTAAGATTCTATATAACCGTTATATATGACTTGTTATATGGTTAGTGAGAAACGAAACAGTAAAATGTTTTCTCGTGGAGGTAGGAGAAGACGTCAAAATGAGTCATCTTCAAACTCACGAGATATTGTGGAAAGTATTCCCGATCCAATAGATAACCATAATTGGCAGAACGGGAGGAACTGGTCTCAGAATATTATTCACTTTATACGTAACGGTGACTCCCAAACATGTAGAGTGTATTACATGGGTCATTCCGATATTCCGTTACAATTTTGGCGTGAATTACTCGGAAACGTGTCTTTAGGTACAGAGGTATGATTTAAAGTTTTTTTATATATTTTATTTTATTTTAAAATTCTAACGATTAAAAAGTTGTTGTTTTATAGCATGTTCGGGCGTGGACAAATAGACTCACAATATGGAGATACGAAGAAATACGTAGAACCGAAGAGTTGCCGGGTAGTGATCGTTGGACGATTCTCCCATTTGAGTGGTTTAACTTAATATACTCGGGGTCCGTTAATGGTAACGAATTTGGAGACGGGAGTGACTGTCTATATCCCGCGTTATGGGAAGTTGATACGGTAATACTGTTTTCATGTTTTACAATAAAAATCATAAATTTATAACCGTGAATTAATTGTTTTGTAGTTTACGTACCAATGACTGATGACGAAGAAAATTGGTATCTTTTAAGATTTCTATGGACTCACTACAAGTTCGTATATATTCTCCATACGAATGCCGACCAAATACGTGTGATGATTCATGGTGCATTCATCGTAATGCGCGAACGATTTTCGTACAATTCGAATCGTACTTTTTACATTTTCTGTCACGTATACAATATTGGCAGCACTCCGGACAAGAAGAAATCGAAGAACTGGTGGTATCGGGTGAAACCGTTTGGCCCCCTAACGCCGGTCATATTGGTCGAGATTCGGGAGTTGTAATTTGTATGTTATTGCGTAGGTTGGTTCAAAATAGATCTTTAGAGTGGCAAGAGGTTAGCTTACAGGATGCTTGCTTTAGATTCCGAAGATTTATGGCAGACGAACTGTATTCTAGACGTGTAATGTAGAACAGTAATGAAATATTTTATTAAAACATAAACTTTATTAGTACATTCAAAAACGATAAACCGTTATTATCACACAAAAATAAAACACATAATTTTTAATCTTCTTGATTTTATAAAAGATCCAAGCCGCAAAATGGTTGAAGGAAATTCCAAATTTCTCCCGATATCTTTCTTGAGTTCTTGTCATAATATCCGTATCATTCCATAACATATTTCGATTGTTGTAAACGTCTTTGTAGAGCTGGTGAAATGTCGTGACCTTCCTTCTCAAGTCAGACCACTTGTTGCTAAGTTCACGAGTGGTGCGATATTCTTCACGTTCGAGAATTTGATGAAAACGAGTTGAAACCCGGTTCCAAAATATTGAATTTGGCGGGATAGTACCTGAATTTTCGATACAAGATCTTACTAAAGTCACCTCCTCTTCATCCGTCCACGGATTTTGATCACTTGTAGCACTCATGTTTTGGGTATTGAGTAAATTTGTGTGAATTGTTTGTGTCAAGCGGCTGAATTTATAGACTTGAAAAAGTTTTGTACGGCCCGTGAGAGGCTTTACGGGCCGTGAGGGTGTCACCATACGGCCGTGTAGTGTCAACGGTCGGGTTTTAAAAGTACAAAGCATCACGGCCCGTGAAAGAGGTAACGGGCCGTGTGGAAAATATGTAACGGGCCGTGAGGTCCGTCACGACCGTGAGGCCCGATAATATATAGGACCTCACGGCCCATTTGCTCATTTACGCCCCCAAAACACACATACGATTTACTCCCGTCACGACCTCCGTATTTTCATCATTTTCATACATCCGACTCCATACTACGGTACGTATTCAAATCCGTATTTTATTTTTGTGTATTTTTCGTTTAAATATATTAAAATTGTATTTTAAAAAATCTGGAAAATTAAAAGTTTGGGGGTTACGGGCCGTGAAGGGCGGTCACGGGCCGTATCCTTTTAAATTTTCAGAGGGTTACGGGCCCGTGACCGTCCTTTACGGCCCGTAATCCTTTGAAACCTAAGTGGGTTACGGGCCGTGATGGTTCTTCACGGGCCGTAACCCTTTTTTTTTTCTGGTGAATTTATTATTTTTTTTTTTTGCAGATTATGCCGCCCCGCAAACGTACACGTCCGGAGACTGAGCCCGAGGGTCAGGGTGACTTTCTGGACCCACACCCTGATCTTCGTTTTCCGAGGGAGACCCAGCCACGGCAAAAGCTGTGGAAGCTGATTGGACGTCCCCTGAAGGGACACGCACCATCGACTGGGACGTGCTGGAGGAGGTCGGAGACATAGCACGTGCCCAGGATATCATCGGGCTGGACGGAGAGACGCCGTGGAGGCGGATGTTTGATTTGGGATCGAGGAGGGGCTACCGGGAGCTGACGTTGCAGTTTTTGTGTACGTTTCAGTTCACTCCCGCCTTTGAGGATCAGGACCCCCGCCAGCACATAGCGGTTCGATTTAGGCTGGGGGCCACCGGTAGGTACGAGTTCACCCTCGCCCAGTGGGCGGTGACTCTTGGTTTTACACCCAAGAGGAGACGGAGGATCCTCGTTTTTATACTGACGAGGTCCGGTCGGAGCCGGCTCCTTTGGTCGGATGGTGGCCGACCATTTCCGACCAGCCGTGGAGGGCGCCATTAGGGCGACCTCTATTAGGGATCCTTTGCACCGGTATCTACACCGGTGCATTGCCGGCACCATTGCCGGCAGAGACCAGAGCATGGAGCAGGTGTCGCTCCTTGACTTATTTTTTTGAGGGCCTTGCTTTCACCCAGACGGGTGAATCTAGCTCACTGCATGGCCGCCTATTTTTTGAGCGTCATTCAGGGCAAGGTAAAAAATATTTCTACTAATTGTTAACAAATAAGTATTATCTATTTTCGATTCATAATTATGCCTATTGTTTGATTGTTTTGCAGATGGATAGCCCGATTGTTTGCGGCTCGTACATTACCGTCATTGCCTCGCGCTTAGGGTTGTTTACGGACGCCCTAATTGCGAGGCAGACTACGGACACGCCGCCTCGATTTTGGGTCGACAGACCGTCATGGCCATGGGGATTGCCGCCAAATTTGGCGACGACCTCCGATGGTCCACTGATGGTGGTCGGACCGTCTGGCAGCCGGTGCCGGACGTTGGTGAGGAGGAGGAGCAGCCGGCGCCGCAGCAGCAGCCGCAGCCCAGCCACACGCCGGACCACCCGTCCCACCGCCTGTTCCCAGGACCATCATTCGGCAGATTCCGCCGACGGGGGAGTTTATGGCGGAGGCACTACATATGTTGCGCCAGTCCCAGGCCTTGCTATTATGGACGGCGGATGCGTGCAGCATTTTGGCTGCGGGCCAGGTATCGACCTCCCCCCTCGGCCGGAGTTGCCTCCGTTTGTCAGACGACCTGCGGGTGATGACGAGGAGGCTGCTGGTGGTGGTGATGCGGAGGATGCTGGTGGTGGTGATGCTGGTGGTGGTCATGACGCATAGATAGTAGGATTTTATTGTTTTATTTACCTTTCATGTAAAAATTTGTAAAATTATTTTATATATTATGAGTTATTTGGATGACGTTTAAATGTTTAATTATATGTTTACAATTGGTTGTGCTTGTGGAGGAAGTGGTTTGTACGAATAATATTAAATCAACCTTTTGCAGAATAAAATCAGTACTTGAACCTACTCGTCCCACATAAAGAAATATAAATCCTTCAGAAAATCCGACGCCAGGCTCTGCAATTATATAAACATACTTGAATCTCAGTCGGAAAAGTTGCACTGAAAAACATACTTGAATCTCAACATATATTATGCATCTCATATCATTAACATTCCTACACACCTTTTATGCTAACCAAATGCCCAGCTCATATAAACAAATTCAAAGGTTGAAGAAAAATTCGATAATCTTCTTATTGCATTTTTCTTTGGAAAACGAAAGAATAGATTACATGTTTACAATTCAATAACAATAAAGAATTGAATAAATAAAGAATTGAAAGAATTGATAAATGTGTAAACTATACTAAATCTACATGTTCAACCGGGTCTACGGGCCTTAGTTCAAGATATTTTGAATTCGACTTCCGTATATAGCCTCCCAATCATTGGCGTTTTCTGTTTTGTACAAATGCAAATATTTGCTCGGAACAGGCATTGGATAGTCACCCACTAATCGAATTCTAATGAAATGGCAATCTTGAACATAAGCAATTGAAATTATATGATGTTCACTGATATCACGAGGAGATAACCAGAACGGGAAATAAGTAGCGGAGTTGCCGATCGATATAAAAATTATAACCACTCGAAACCTGTTAGCAATAAGGATTGTAGCAGGTGGCACTGTCATCCAATTTTTGTGTGGAGCCGCACCTAACCCGTTCCAGTTTAATGATTCCCTTATTTCGTTTATATCAGGAAACATCGCAGCGTACCTATGTCTGTTTTCATCCAACTCAGATATAAGTTCCGTACGTATAAAACGCCAGTGATTTTCACCATATCCCAGTGCGAGTGCTATAGCACGAAACCACAATTGCCGTCCGCTAAAACATCATCCGCACCTGAAATATACGGGAAAAAGAATGATGGAATCCAGCGGTTAAACCGGAAAAAATTGTTTTTATCTTCGTCGCCCGGGATATATGAAAACTTGGAACTCTGTTGAGATAATCCATCTTTGGCTCTTGATTTTGAAGACATGGATTGACTGCGCTGCAAAGGCCCTTGTTTTGACTTCACCACCGAACTTGAATATGTTGGCGGACCTTCAAAATTTTCTCTCGGTTGAACATATGAACTATGTCTGGGGGCGTCTAATATTGTTTCTTTTTGCTTATCTTTTTTTGGACGACCCCGTGTATTTGTTTGGACTTTAGGAGGTTTTTTATCCGTTTTTTTGAAGGAGTAACGAAAGATTTGAAAATATTAATCAAAGATCTTTTCACGCTTTCGGGTTGGACAAGTAAATGTTTTGTCACCATCTCCATCTCTTTATGTACATCTACTTGAACCTCCCGTACAATATACGCGGGTGAAAAATCTAGCTTCCTCCAAAAAACATCAATGCATCGAGCGGGATACATGGCCTATAAAATAATATATTAAATAAAATATAATAAAAGTTTTCATGAAAAAATAAAACGTAAAAGAACATTCACCTGTTTGAAAGTAATTGTTTAAATTACAAGCACACGGAAGACCAAAGCTGGTAAAAAGATGGCAGCCACATGATTCTTTGGATATAATTAGATGATGTATCCTGTTAATCTCACCGACTAACATATCCAAAGCCGCAATAGAAACGTTACCTCGCAGCAATTTAAGCACTTCATGATTATGCTGCACCATAAGCATGATTTTGCTTTTGGTAAAACTTTCTTTTATACAAATTTCCTGGGTAGCTAAGATATTATTAATGAAAGGAATAAATCTATCCAGGGTGCTATTGGTTGCTTTCAGGTAACTTTTCAACAACGAATGTTGGCTCTCAACTCGGTTCTTGTTGTGTGCTGACCGAAGTTATAACTTCTATTTATCCACGCCGACACAAATCTCTCTTTGTAGGGGTCCAACCAGTTATTTTTTAGGTACATCAGCACTCCTATTAAAAAAATGCACTTATTTTATATAAATATACATATATTTTTAAGAATAATACTAGAAAACTTACTTGAATGGTTGGACACCAATCTGCGATAAAGCCGGTCGTAATTATAAGCGTATATGTCCTCCGTTTCAGAGTTAATAAGTACCGACCACACATGCTGAAAAGCACCCCACTCTTCATTTGAAAAACTCGCCTTACAATGTTTAGCAATATTTTCCGAAATATGCCATCTGCAAAGTAATCGAACAGCACTCGAAAAACTTCTTCTGACGCATTCATCAGAGCGAGGTCTCGGTCGGTTATAAACACGGGGCTCCATACACTTATCTTCCAGCGTTGCTTTTAGTTGCTCTAACACCCATCTGAAGTTGGCTTCACGCTCATAATCAATGAATGCGTGAGCAACAGAAAAGATTTCAGGGTGGATGTCACACCAACCATTTGAACAAAAGGCATTTTATACAAGTTAGTTTTGTATGTTGTGTCAATCATCAGCACGTGCGGGTAAGCACGCCATAATGTGTGAGAAGTGGGATGTATAAAAAAAAACTCCGTCGACGGTATTTGTCGGTTCCTCAATGTGGGGTGTAAATATATTGATGTTGTTGTAGTATAGAAAAAAAACCTGCATTGGGTTTCACCAATTCTGGTGGACTTTTTTATTTTTGCCCGAGCTTATATACGGTTCGTAACCCAGACACGTTATTGGGATTTTGTTCCCCAACGTCACGTGCCTAGAATGTTTCGAGGGTCAATATTTTGCTCGGTTCAGATTCCTTACAGTAGAAAGCTCATTTTCGGTGAGCCTCATTGCGTATGCATGTCCTTTCAGGTGTCAGCAGGTTATGGTTGAGTATCATCCACAACACTATAATCCACCCATCTCTCTGGATCTGGTACTTACCCTGCAATTCAAATTGACAGTTTGTTTTTTTTCGTGCCACTTTTTCTTAGAGTGGATGCTCCCTTATATACACCACCCCGATCGCATTTCAACCAATTTTAACCACCAAACCATTCGAATTTCTTTTTGAACGTTTGGTGACAATAACGAAACCCATTATCTCGCCCCACTTTAGTTGCCCAATCAACTAATTCTTCACGAGATGAGAAAACCTAATCAATTTAATATTTTTAGTTAGTTATTACTAATGATAGTAAAATGAAAGTAAAATTAAAATGATATATCTTATAACCTGATTCGTGTCGTATAAACCCTTTCCGACCAAACCGTCATTATACCCGCTTTGCTACGCCACCGACCGTTATCCCCGTCATCGCCGCCCGTCATCCCGCCGTCCGTAATTGGACGCGAACTGTCCTGGATAGTTTGAAGCCCTCTTCGTAATACCACCGTAACCCTCCTGAGGGTAATAGTTATATTCCGAACCAAAAAATAGTTGCTATCCCAGAAAGACATCGTAACGTTAGATATTAACGTTTATATAGTACTTGAAATGGAATATTGCGTTTATGTAGTAGTTGAAATGAAATGAATTTATATCGTTGAATTATGAAATGAATTTATAAACTAACGTTTATATAGTAGCTGAAATGGAATATTGCATCTCGTCACATAATTAACACAGAATATCGAGGAATATTACGTCATATCAAATAATGTAATAAATAAAATTTACACGAATATCGAGGAATATTACGTCATATCAATATAACGTAATAAATACAAAATTACACGAAAAAAGGAGGAATAATATATCTCGTCAAATTATTAAAAGTGAAACTAGGACCCTAAGTAAGTTCACGGCCGTAAGACGAATTCCATACGGGCCGTGAAGAAATTCACGGGCCGTAAATAAACACGACCGTGATCGTATTCACGGGCCGTTACGTTTTTGAATTACGTTTCTGAATGACCGATTTGACTTGCGACAGGCCATACGGCCCCCGTAGGCCCTTACGGCCGTAAGCAGGGCGTCCAGATATCATTTGGGCGTCCCTTTAGCAGGCCCCTTAAATATATATCAAACTTCACCTAAAATAGTCCAAATTAAAAGGATCTTTATAACTATTTTGTAAAAATAACCTTTTTTTTTAAATTCTAACCATCATATCACCTTTCAAATTAAAAACAAAACAGGAAATTTAGATTTCTTTTGTTTCGCCACTTATGTAGAAAACAATATCCTTTCTTATCTCAAGCATACTGTAGTGTCTAAACACATCACAACACGAACCAACTACATCATGAAAATACGATTTTTTTTTATAATCGTAAAGCGATTTTTTTTGTTAAATTATAAGATGTTATTGAGCATGTCTAATATGTGAACTCATTTTAAAAAGTTGAAATTCGAATGGAATACTGATTTTTGAATTTTTGAACCAAACTGACTTGGATATCAAGATTCGAATTTATTTATATAAGGGTGGGGTTATTTT